>VWZY01003605.1:11096-22456 GCA_013399075.1 Chloroceryle aenea | reverse complement strand
ATAATCAAAGCTTTTAAGTCTGATGAGATAAAATCCAACAGTTTTTTAGTGTTGTTTTGATTAGGAGTACTTAAAATCTAAATTGTTTTTATGTCTATGAAATATCTACTCTGAAGAAGAAACCTGAGTTTCTCTGTTTTAGTGTTATCATTCTGCTGGATAGGCAGAACTGATTGGAAGAAAAGACATCTAACATCCTTTGCTAGCAATGAATTTTGCCTGGAAAAAAGAAGGAGCTGAACATAGATTTCCTTACTATCAACTTAGTGATCATGAAAGAGTTTTGGTTTAATAAAAGCTATTATTTAATTTTAATGGATTAAGGTGTTTCTGATGAATTTGATGCATTAATCAAATGCTATTAATCTGTCAATGAGGCCACATCTCTTTGAATGATCTGTGGTATTATGATCTGGTAGCCTGGCTGAACAGGTGATCCTTCAGGAGTCTCACTGGCTGGTCAGCAGCAGCTTCATTACATCCTGGTAGATTGGTACTGGGAGATTCAAGTACAGTGACCTAAGCCTACTTTTTATTTGTGCTACTGCTTTGGACTTTTTGAATGTTAACTTGACCAAAAAAATTGATTTTAATTTTTTTTTTTTCTTCCCAGATTTGTCCCATAGAGATAATCCCTGAGGGTCATATCAGGATGCAGTTCATTTATCAGAGAGAGGAGCACCCTATATGTGCAGTGGTTAAAACCAGCCAGACAAACGTGTCATTGTCATTGTCCTGTATTAATATTGTTACTATTTGTTTTAATTCATCTTCTAAAATATGATTAATAATGATTACAAACATACAAAAAGAAAAAAAAATGTGGCAGTGTAATATTAGGATTTTCTTTTCTCCCAGTTCTATGTCAGTGATTATCTGAATGACCATTAAAAAAACTGCACAAGGGGAGAAGAAAATGGTTTATCATTTTTTCATGTGTGGTGGCAGGAGCCTTTTTCTTGATAGAGGAAATGAAGTAGCTACAAGGAATCTTTACATTTATGGGGGAATATCTAGTTTTGTATAGGCCCTTAAAATACATCATCCATGCTAATTCAGATAACTGGGTTGCCTATGTCTCTAGCTCTTCCAGTTCACCTTTGTTTTATTAAAAGTGCATCTGAGGTCAACAGCTGTTAACTATATTGTTAAATATTGATTTAACAATTTGAATTAATGTAATTTTCTGTTGTTGTTCGCTACTTAATGTACAGCAGTACTTCAGTGACCCAGTCAATAAGATCAATAGCACTCATGTGAAGTTCAGGCTATGGCTGTCACTGGCTTGCTCTGCCCTTCTTGCTCTCTTCACCCAGGGTGAGAATGGTTTAGTAAATATACAATCTATGTTACTGCTAATAGGCAGTGGGACTTCGCTAGCTGGATGCATTCTGTGTACATTGATTACTTCTGGAGCAGATTGTTTGGTGCCTCATACTGATTTTTTCAATCACACTGCTCTTCTTTATGAGAGAAAAGACTAAACAATAAAGGCACCTTTTGCAGTTTGTTTCAAGGTTTTCTGCAAAGCTCTTGTGTAACAGTTAAAGACTATATATAGTAAAAGTACATACTTGGTAATTTGTACACAGGATGTCTGCTTGGTAACACTTGCTAATGAGTGTGTCAGAGCTAAAAGGGCAATATTTAAAGACATAAATACATCTAAGTTAAGCATGTGTTTTAAACATTTGGTTAAGTGCCCAGGATTGGTGTGAAAGGATTGATATCACTGGTCACTCTCTGGTTGATACACAGAAATTCTAAATCCTATTGGCCTTACTCGCATTGTTTTCTTAGCCTCACTTGCATAGTTTAGTCATTTGTTTGGTAGAGCTGATTATGAAGTGTTTTGAAACCTGTGACTTCTTGCCTGGCAAAGATGAAACAGGCCTTGAAATGGTTCATTAAGCCAGAGCACCCCTGATAACAGGGACTCAAGGTGTCAAGATAAGCACCTGAAAACTAATTTAAGCTGATCTTCTTGGATCATTCCAGGACCACGGATGGATGAGCTAACCCTGTTATCGTATATGGGCAAAGGAGGCCCAGACTTCAACTAAGGAACAGTGTGAGGAAGACTATGAACGACCACTGGATTGGAAAAAGACCCTAACCCTAATTCTATTACCCATGCTTGGACTGTGTAAATGAATTCCAGGAACTCAACAGAGTAAGACTGCCCTTTCCAGAAAGTTTGGTGAACATGTATGGTTTTCTTGTCTATTAGATGGTGTGTTTTGCTACTTCGCTGGAGCATGTAGAGGAGAAACCCCAGTGCTGCCCCAGTGCTGCATAAATACTCAATAAAAACTGTTGTTATTGAGTATTTATTTAGGAATCCTTACCCAGCTGCACTCAGCCTCCTACCTCAGTGAGGAGTGTTGAAAAGCAAGGGGGTATTTTGTTTCAGGTGTAATAGCACTGTGGAGAACTGATGAGAGTGAAAATATCTAACAAGCCAAATGTTAAGTACTTTGTCAAAATAACACTTGAAATACAATGTGTGTCGGTTTTGCTTTGGGCAGTAGCTGTGATTGTTCTTATTCTGTGAGTATGCCACCTATGACAAAGAAAAGTCACAAGTGGATGGTATTCAGGTGCTAAACTGATGGTAAGAGTAGATTTGCATGTGTATGCCTTGAGTCAGTTACTCTCTGAGGAGCTCTCCTAAATGTAAGAAGTCTTATTATCTTGATCTATCTCTTTTTAATCAGGAGTATACCGTGTGCATAAGAAGATGCAAAGTCTGTGTGAAAAAGATAGATGAGAACTAAGGTCTTTTGACTAATTTTGAGAAAAGGAGAGGGTATGTATTAGAATCATAGAATGTTTTAGGCTGAAAGAGACCTCTAGAAGTCATCTGGTCCAACCTCATATTAAATATGAAACTGAAGTTTGTGCCTTCATTTAATAGAAGAATGCCAGTGGCAATTTTACTTTGGAAAAAAAAAAAAAAAAAGTAAAGAAAAATCTGTTTTCATAAATCGTGGAAAAACCAAACCAAACCACCTCTGCTCTCCTGTAATTTCACAGTGAAGTCTAGATCCACATTGTGATTATCACACACACACTATCCTTGCACTCTTTCCCTGATGCAGTGTTTTTCTTCATGCACATTGACCCACTTGTGAAGGATGTATCACAGGATGCCCTGCTTCTCCTTGAACCACTAGTGCCCAGGTATGACAAAGATAAGGTTACAGAGAGACAGCAGGAATGATGAAGATGCTGAAAACTCGTCTGTTACATACACAACACGGAAAGCAATACCCTTGCTGGCTCCTGCTCTGTGGAGATTAGGGAATGTAATTAGAGAACAGTAGTTTAACCTGGGAAGGTACTAAATTAACTGAAACAAGAATGATAATCAGAATCAAGCTTTTTGTTCTAGCTCTAGATAACAGGGTGAAGACTATGCATCAATAATAAAATTTGTATGTCTTTCTCCCCTGGCTGACTACCACCACTGAATATATACTTCTGAGTATTTCACTGGTTGTGGCTTTCCTTATGTATTTCCATGTGGATCTGTTTTCTCAAAGCTGCATCTCATAGATATGCTTAGATGATATGAAATCAGATGTCTAAGAGGTGAAATGGGAGATCAGTGCAGGTATACAGTTCAGATATGTCTATGAACTGGAGAAAGTTAAAGGATGATAACTTTATATTCTAGTTTATGGTTTCAGCAATTTACAAGTGTCCTCTGTGAAGATCAAACTCTGAAGCTGCTTTTCTGTCAGAACAAAGGCTTGTGTCTTTGTTAAAAAAGAAAGCTGCCTTTGTGCTTTCTGACCATTCTCTTTCATTTTATAACCCTTCAAAAAGCCCTTTTTAGCTGTATGGAATATAACAGATTAAAAATGCCTCAGTGGATCTTTGTTCTGAATTGCTTCTTTCATTATTTGTTTTTCTAAGTTATTCTTAATGAAAATAACGAACATCTTGTTCTTACAAATAATTTTTATTTCCTATGTTTTCTCTCTGTTTTACCAAGTTCTGACTTGAGTAAGCTGACTGAGAGGTGTAATGATTACAAATTCTCATCATGCCCATGCCTATATGCCCTGTGCTTTGTCATTTGGCAGTTGGGCATCAAGGCATCATCATCAATGTTCTTTGAAAACTAAGCAGGTTGGACATGCAATTTAAATGAAAAACGATTACACCATGTTAGCTTGCTTTTGGCAAGAGTATTAGGGCTCATCTTGGAGACAGGGAACAAAAGCAGCACTTCATCTTCATGAATTCTAAATAAAGTGTGTATGTGTGTAAGAGAGACTAGTCTGGCAGAAGATTTTCCCTACAATCTTCCTCTGCCTAGTTCTTTCCTCTCTAGAGTATGTCCTAGTCTGTGCTACTGGCATTGGCTGGAATAATGTGTGTTTCTCTCTAACACAGGTAGTGCTAATTTTTGTCTCACTAGAGTTATTTCAGATCATCTTTTTAATACTCATTAAAAACAAAAGGCTGTGTCTCAGTGACAAGCTTCACAACCAAAATCAAAGAGGATTAAAAGAGTTAGTGGAAGTTGTATTGAATAATTTTCAACAAGACTTTTTTTTGTCATGTTATCTATGTGGAGTCTACTGTGATATGTTTTTAAACGCTTCTAAGTGATCATTCTTTGATCTTTCTAAGCAGCATTCATGAAAGTCTGTCCGATAAGAATACTAAACTGAGTGCCACTTTTTTTCCCCAAAGATCTATGCAAAAAACCATAATATATTACTGTTTTCTAAAGTCCTTCAGTCTAAGAACCAATGTGTGATGGAACATACTCACTAAGAAATTGCCTTTTAGTGAGTTAGTAAGAGCAAGTTCAGTGGTAAACATGCATTTTAGTTTAGTGGTTTTTTGTTTGTTTGTTTGGGTTTTTTTGTTTGTTTTCTCCTCCCCCCTCCCCCCCATATGAGTGCCATAATCTATCCTATGGCACTTGTTATGAAATTCTGAACAATATCAAAAGGAAACTGACCATGTAAGTGTCTGCTCTCCTTAAGAAAGGTCTTCACTCTAAGCTTTAAAGCTAACCATAAACATGAGAAATTCTCAGTGTATGATACTAACCATGTGACTGAAACATAGCCTGAGTTGCAGCTTGCCAGTATTGTGCTGCTTGTACTTGAAGTCAGTGCTTAATGAGGACAATATGTTTGCCTTAAAATGAAATATAAACCATTCTTCTACTTTCTTCCTTATTTTTTCTTCAATAAATAAAATCCTTAATTTGATGTCAGAATTATAAACCTTTTTTGGTTGTTTGTTGGATTTAGAGGAATCTGAAAGTAGAAAATTCTTTAAAATAATGTTTTTCTGAGTTTTAGCTGTAGTGTGATATATAACCTAGTCAGTTTTTAGTCTGGGCTCCATCAGTTGTTTAAAAGACTTTCCAAATTTTTTCAGAATATCTTGCCCATATAATATTTCACATCTTGATCACACATTCCTGGAAGTATTATACTTTTAATGAGTAAGCCAGAGATTTGCAGCAGTTGGAACAGGTCTAGATTCTTACTCCTTATCCTTTTTACACACACACAAAAAATTAAGCTGGTGTGGGAAGGCAGAGTTTTATATTGTGGTGGGGTTTTTTACGATTTTGTTTTTGTTGGCTTTGTTTTGTTTTGTTTTGTTTTCAGGTATGCCTGTTTGAAAAAAACATTGAAGTATTAGATTGGGAAAGGAGTGTAAAATATTAGACTTTGATGTGAAATTCAATCTTTTCTGCCTAGAAGAAGGGGAAAGATTACATAACTTACCACTTAAAATAAGTTATTGATGTTGTCTGGGATAAGTCCTTACTTCAGCCTGTTGACCCTCTCCTGGTTTACTTAACAGTATCAAGATAGTTCCAGTACATCTTATGTACATTTCGCCTAACAGAAAATTGACTATGGTGTATTCTGAAGAAAAGCTTTAACAGTGATTGGAAAGCTTTTGATGCTTTGTTGGGTGGTGGAACTTGCATCTGGATGATCGGGTTTTTGATTTCTTTTTAGTGAGTAACTACACGATTAATATGAACCAGACAAGGATCATCCAGAGCTGTTTACAGAATGCCAGGTAGAGTGCTCTGGGATGTAGCTTTTCTTTTGTTGTAGAAGAATTAGTCCCTGTGTTACTTCTTTTAGTCCATGGTTTTCAGTAACTTTGGAACAAAGGGTTCTTTCTTTTTTCTCTTTGTTGCAGCTGCCCAAAGAAAAACAATATGCAATTAAAGTGAAAAATGTCATTCTCATAAAAAAAATAAATAAATCGTTTGTGCTGCATTTTGAAAAGATGCCAGACTACCATGAAAACGAGCTAGGAGTAGGAAAATCAATTATTTATTGACCTATTCATGGTCACAAAGACAGAAACTGCATGTAGTACTTGAACTGAAGAAAGACACATAAAAAATTTGGAGGAACCAGCACTCAAGAGGCAGATGGAGAAGTATGCTCAAACCTACTTCCACTGCAGTCCACATGGAATCCCACACCTGAAATTTGTTGGCATGCTGAGCACTGTGACTATAATGCCATGGTCCAAAGTGGGTATTGCTGTGTGTTAACCACCATGTGAGGACTTCTGTGATGTATTCAGAGATCAGACTCATTGATCAATGCCAGCTGTATGGTTTTGCCTGTGTCTGGAGAGTCTCTAAAGTGTGGGGTAGTTTTCGGTGCACCCTTGAAGGTTAACAATAAATATACCTAACTAAATATCATGTGAGTAAGAGCAGATCCCAGCTGATGTAGCAGTGTGGTCTGTGTGAGCAGAAGCAATCCCTTCCCTGATCTGGCAGAGGGCTGTGCGGCTCTTGGACAATGGCTGTGTCAGCCTGCCAGGGACATATGCATTTTATCACTTAGTACTAAAGTGTGGAGTGCTGCATGGCAAACCACCTGTCTGTTTCCAAAGCTATGCTAGGAGAGATTTGGCTCTTGAGCTGTCTAAATATTGCTGCCAGCAAGCTTCAGTACTTTCTATTAGTAGCCTCATGTGCTTCACAAGGTCAGTGGGCCTATACAGTCCAACTCTGGTCTGCCTCAGAAATCCCTTTATCGGGAGGGCTGCTGCCCTTCTGGCTCTTGTCCCTTTCCAGAAAACTGGCTGGTATTTTTCTGGTAGCAGATTCATCTATTACACAACACAGTGTAAAGGAAGGTCAATGAAATAGTTAAATAACACAAAGAAGTCCCTGCTAAGATACTTACAGGCACTACTATCCATCTTGATGTTTTAATGCTGAAGTGGGGAGCATGTTCAGAGCTCCACAGCAAGTGTTTACATTCTGTAATTTTGAAAAGTACTATTTTTTAAACTGTTTTAATATGAGTCTGGATATGTAACTAAGCTAAAAAATAAAAATTCATGAGGAAAACAATAAAATTACATGAAGCAGGTAATTTGTAATGCTGCAGAGCTTTCAAGTGGTGTTAAACGTTTTTACCTAAAGGGCAGCGGTCCAATAGCTAAAGTGGATTATTTTGGGGTCATGTGTAAAGCTCAGTTGACTTTTAAATATCAAATTGCTGATTGTAAAATTGTAAGCAGGGCCTAACTGTCACAGAGGTGTTGAAAGAGAGGTCCTTTTTACTTTAAAATGATGCAAAATAGTATTAGACTTTATGTTGTTTTAAACATTCCTGAATTTTGAAGGGAGAACCAGGGAATTTTAATAAGCAGAAGATCTAGCAAATTATATATGTTGTGCCCCAGGCTTTACTTAAACACAACGTTATAAGCTCTCTAAAAGGACAGGTACTGAGAAGTTATTGTGGGAGGGTAGTGCTAAATTGGTTTTTGGTAGGTAGTAGAGACTATAACATAAAGTTGAGTGACTTCATTCAACTACATGTACATAAAGTCTGTACTTCTGTATTTCCTTGAGTGTTTCCCAAGAATAGATGCTGGTGCTTTTAATGATTCTTTTTGGGAATGTACAGCTGACTTGTATTTGCATCAAATCGGTCTAGGAAATTGTCATTGGCATTGCACACTGATGAGAGGTTTTTGTTTGCACGTGGCCTTGGGATTATTGAAGCTTTATGCAAAACTGAAAAAAAGAAAAGGGAGATGAGATTTCTCTTAGGCTGTTCAGTAGCTTTCTCTTGAGTAAAACAAAGTAATGATAGGCAGGTGTTTTTCTTCATAATCCAGAGAAAATATTAATTATGGTATATTAATGGCTCTGGAAAGTCTCTATTTAAATAGACAGGTAGTTGTTTTATTGTTGTTGTTGTAGTTTTTTCTGTGTGTTTGTGTGTTTAGTTTTATTTATTTGGTTGTTTTGTTTGTTTTATTTTTAATTTTGTTTTGTTTTGTTCTGGTGTAGGATTGATTCAAGAGTTTGTGGATGGGAAAAGAGATTGAGTCCTTCACAAAGCAACATCTCATATCTTGACTTCATTGAACATTTTGTTGCTTTTAACACTGTTATGCTGAAAGAATATGACCAAGCTAATATGCTAGCACTCCAGTTTCTTTTCTCCCATTTCTGGCAACATCGCAGAGCAATCTCCTGTTAAATGCGCTTCTGCCTTTCATCTCTATTTATTTTTTATTACTCCTTCTGGTTTAGCCTAGCATGGGACAGGCATAGAGATATAGTTACAGAAAAGCTATGAAAATAGGCTGCAAGGAAATGCAGGGAGCTGGCTTTAGAAAGAGGTTTCAAGGTTTCAAGGTTTTAAGAATAAGCTCCCTGGTTACAACATGCCTTTTTTTTTAGCTGATATTTCTCTGAAGGGTTTGAAAAAAACTCAAATGGGAACTGTCAAAATTCCCTGAGAAAATTGTCTTTTAGGATACTTGTTTTGCCAAGCTTTGCTCATGACAAGTAGAAAGAGCAAACTATGTGTAAAAGAATACGGTGTGTCCCATGTCAGTGTATATGTTTTTACTACAAATGTATTTTGCAGCTTTATTTAGCCTTATCATAAGGAGGTGTTGAAATGACTAGACAACAGTTCATGTTACAGAGTTATAGAATTTTTTAACTTCTGGAAGGAAAATTTCACTGCTTTCCTCAAGTTTTTATGACTCAAAAGTTGAAACATTTAGAAGAAAAATGATTACACTCTAGGGCTGTCCATACTCTGGAGACAAAAAACAGAGGTTCTTGCATAATACATTAATTCAGTGATTAGGACTTAGACTGGAAGAACTGGTATACTGTGTTTCTGAGGCCAAATACATACAAGTGTCTGAAGCTAGGGACAGTGCCAAACCTGATGTACTGATGCTTCTGCTACCATAACAGCTGTACCTCAGACAACGGACTTGATGACTGGAGCATGGGTTGATACATGCTGGAGGAACTGCAGCCTGGTACTCAGTACGGGATGCAGCATCTGCCTGAACCTGGGTGCCTACCTGCAAAGTTCAGGCAGCCATAAACTTTGTTCTGTAATAGCATGGATCCTAGCAAGTGAAAGGCAAAAGCTGGTTTTTCTGATAACCTTGAGACTGGTGGAGATGGTAGCTTTAGCTTCCTGAGCTATTAGGATTTGATGAACAGAAAGATGGTAGCACAGGGCTGTGCTCTTCCTTGCTCTCCTTTGACTCTTTTGGATCTCTCAGGTTCAGCTCAGTAAGATGTAAACATGTAGCCTATGGTTTTTAACACCCCAGAACCTAATGTGCAAATCTACTTTTGAATTTTGCAGATGAGCTTTTACCATGTTAAGAGATGAACATAAACCCTCAAATTTATATGCTTTTGTTCTACAGGCTATCTAAATTTAATTTGAATATATCGAGTTCATTTCTTGTAGAAGCTGTAGGGAATGTGATCAAATGTCTTTTTAACTTCAGGTTCTGTCCACTGTGATTGAACTGCAAATTTTTCCTTCAGAACATGTTTAAAACCCTTTTCTCATTGTCTGTTCCCTGCTGAACATTGTGGAAACCTATTTGATTAGGGAGCATCAAACAATTCATCAAGGCTTCTGATCTTCTGGAATAGGTGCTGGTTAATGTTTCAGCAATACATCCCTAAATGGGAGATTGGATGGTAAGAACTCTCTTTGCAGAGGGAGATTTGTCCATTTCACAGAGGTCACTTCTGCTGTAACTAATAAAAAAGCAGTGGTGTGCTTGGGATTTCAAGAGAATAAAAAGGCTTCTAAATGTCTCTTCTCCCTAGCTACTTGCCCTCATAAGTCAAGAGTGCCTAAACTAGATCCTATGCTATGGAATTAAATATGCAGATTTGACCTTGCTTGGTCCTTGTGTATTGGTGAGTTCTGAAATCAAAGTGAAATAATGGTGAAGTAAATTCTTTGGACCAAAGATTCAGATTGTTTAGATGTATGATGAACAGCTCTTGTCACCTAGTTAAAGGGAGGGTGTTTATTGAATGGTATGCCTAGCACACATTTTAATGTAGCACAGATCCTCTTTGTACATGTCAGTCTCTTCTAAAGCTAACAGTGTTTTACCCATCACCAGATGTACTGTTGATATACCTCTATGATCAGTTTAAAACAGTATGTATCCATAGCTATATTGCTTTTGCACCTGAGCTAACATACTTGTCAAAATGTGGTATACTATTGACGAGTGCAAGTGCTGCTAACTAGGATTTGTCTGTCCTATGAGATACAGTGTGGGGTAGACTTCAGACTACTAGGCAACTTGGCTTGGCAGCTCAGTTTCTGAGAGGTAAATTCAGCACTATTTGGATAGATGCAGAAGACGAAAGCAGAATGTGAAAAACTGGTAATAAAAGTTTTAATTAGAAATGAATAACATATATTTTAGAACTGAAATGATTTCCTTGCTATGTTAAATTCTTTGTCCCACAATTCGGAGATTGTCATCTCTAAACAAAGATGAGCCAAACTACTCTAGGATAGCGACGCAGGATGAAATTCAATGACATCAAGTGTCATTTAAACCACTTTTTTTAAAAAATGCCTGTCTGCTGTAGTAATGAGGTTGATAAAGACATGGGCTGTAGTTAAAGCCTCAGGTGCTGTGTCCTACCACTGTTCTTACTAACACTTCTTAACTTCAGTGTTAGTCAATGGGACAAGAATAGTTGATAATTTCTCAGCAGTGCTTTGCAGCATCTGTTTCTAGTGACAGAAAGGCATAAAATAATGGCATTTAATGTCTTTTAGGGAAAAAAAAAAACCACAAACTTTAATGAAATAGTACTGAGCTTTTTTCACAGTTACAGCTAAATTGCTGTATGATCTTTGCTTCTATATCTCTACTGGACCTTGTTATGTGTGCTTTGACTGCAAGATGCTCCACTTATTGTAGCAGGATGGTACAGGTATACTATTAGATTAGAAATACTAAATTCCTATACATGTGCATGAGAAATATTCAATGATTTTTATAAGCTGTGATGTTCTGTA
>VWZY01003605.1:0-11039 GCA_013399075.1 Chloroceryle aenea | reverse complement strand
CTAAAGATGAGTCTTGGAGAAATAATATTCACTGTCCAGTTACATTTCTCTCCGTAAAATCCTGTTCATTGGAGCAGGATGGATTTTAATTCAGCTACTGCACTGCACCAAAAGCAACAGCTCACTTTTCCTATTGTGGGTGAAACAGAGGGTAAATTGCTGTGTGTAAGGTCTGAAAAAGTCAGCTAGTCTATGGGTTCAAAAGCTCCCTATATTTGACTGTTTCTCTGATTTAATACTGGCAGAGCCCTCTCTGAATATATANTACTAAATTCCTATACACGTGCATGAGAAATATTCAATGATTTTTATAAGCTGTGATGTTCTGTACCAGTGTGTCTTCTTTAAAGCCATGGGAAGATGATATTTTTGTCCAAAGAGATTTCTAAATCTGTATTCTGAATAGTTACTATCTGGACACAATATAAGCAGAATATGGTATGTGTATTTCTCTGATTTTTCTTTATCATAAGTTACAATTTTTAAGTAATTTAAAATAAATCTTGAAAAAAAAAGCTGGTTTTGCATCACCCTGTGTATTTGTCTCTTCTGGTTGTCTGTCTTATTGCATCATCTCCTTTTGATGTGACTGTCTTGAAGATGATTTGAATTCAAGTCATCATTATTTTCATGTTGATTTTTCTTTTATTCTGTATGCACATATGTAAAGATGCCTTTTCACTTCCTTTTCTGTACATAATCTCTTGGACCTTCAAATGCATACAGATAAATAGGGAACGGAAAGGAATTAAAATATCCCATTATACTGTATCTGTGAATGTCTCTGCTGACTAAAGATGAGTCTTGGAGAAATAATATTCACTGTCCAGTTACATTTCTCTCCGTAAAATCCTGTTCATTGGAGCAGGATGGATTTTAATTCAGCTACTGCACTGCACCAAAAGCAACAGCTCACTTTTCCTATTGTGGGTGAAACAGAGGGTAAATTGCTGTGTGTAAGGTCTGAAAAAGTCAGCTAGTCTATGGGTTCAAAAGCTCCCTATATTTGACTGTTTCTCTGATTTAATACTGGCAGAGCCCTCTCTTAATACATAACGGAGAATTTATTCTGCACCTAGTCACCAGTTTGCGGAGTGCCCTTTGTGTTATACATCTGTCAAGTCTTCTGTGATAGATTGATTTCTCTCTGTGCTAAAAGACCAACAATGAGAGCAAGTGGCAGTCAACTTTCTTAATTAGGTTCCCTTTTAAATGCTTGCTGGCATTCCTGGCAGTGTGAGTTGAAGCTGGCTCTTGCACACAGTGATGTGGATTTGCCATTTTTAAATGGCTCATTTTTGCTTTATTATATATATTCAAGCATTTGTTCCTTAATGGTCATATCTTTTTTAAAGTCATGTCAAACTACTTAAGCAGAGTATAAGCAGCCTGTGAAATCATGAGATGAATTTAGACACACGGAGCTTATTGCAGGATCATTTAAATGTCTGTCTTGCTGCTTTTCCAACATTATCCTGACAGTGGCAGGAGAGTGCATAGCTTGTTCCATTATGTTTCATGTGTCTGTGATTTGTGGAAAGTAAATTTGTAGTTAAGAATTAAATGGCAATATTAACATAATGGATGTGTCTTCATTCCTTCCAGAAGGGCCTCTGCTAGCACAAGGACCATAACCACGAATAGAGAGACCTGCTACTTCCCCTGTATAACAAACACCTTTGTGTTACATCGAAAAAATAAAAATTATACATGACCTGGCATGTGCTTTGTCAGTCCCACTGTAATACTGCTTCTAAACATCACAAACAAAAAAGTGTACTCTTTCCCAAATCAGGTTTTTTGATTAAGTCCACCAGTTATTCATTCAGAACACATAACTACCTGAACAAACTGAATAATTGTATGTACAAATGAATAGAGAGTTATACCCATGGTGATTTGCTTTCCTATTTAGCTTCGGCTCAGCAAAGAGCAGAAATGTCTCAATCTGAAGTTAATCTACTAAGATTAGTGACCATAGTGACTCTTTTTCCAGAGGAAACAACAGTGCCTGGGCATACACAAAACCTACTGTAGATAGAGTGTGAAAATGTGGAGATATCAGTGAAATCTTCAGCTTCAATTGAAAGAGCAAATACAAATCTCCTCACTTTTTCTTGTGCCCTGAGGTGGGTGTAAAACTTCCTTATATTGCTACAGTTGTCAAAGGCAAAGCAGAAGCAAACAGATGCTTTCCCTCCAGGTCTGTCAATATCCAAATTCACTCCAGAGCTCACAAGCAAGCTGCTGTGCTGCCTCTATATGGTCCATATTTCACCCCACAGTATGGAGACATGAATGCTTTTGAGGAACTTCCCTTTCTAAATATTTTTTTTTTCACAAGTTTTGCTTCCTAGGCTTGTAGTATTCTATGATACCCGCAAATTTGGTCTGCTGCAGGTATATGCTCAGTATAAGTTCTGTGGCTTCCCTTCTCCAATTTAATCATTTAAGTTACTCAGTAGCATGCTGTTATAATTCTAAAAGCAGTAATATGTCAATGCAATAAGAGCACCTCAAGTTCTTATGGCGTTACTACCCATGGTTTGTCTTAAATTCCCCATGGTTTGACATAAGATATCAAGCTTCTGCATGATAGCAAGAACTGCTTGTGATATCCTTACATCACAGGAGTGCATGGCAGGGTCTCCACTTGCTTTTAAGTATATACATTTCCATGTGCTTTTAAGTATATACAATGAATAAAGATAACTTTTGTAAGTACACCAGAGAATTTTTTTTTTAATTACTTCAACATGTGAGGAGTCAAAAGGTGTGTCATAAGCACTGAGTTTTAAAAATTGGTTTTGACTTCTTGACTAGCAGTTAAAAAGCTGAACAAATGTGGACTGCAAACACAGAGATATTAAAATGTACGGGGTTAAACAATTTCTTTGTACCAGACCATAAAAGGAGCTATTTCCACCATTAAAAGGGTCTGTATCTTCATCTGATCCATTTCTCCAGCTTGACTCTTATATCTAATATTTAATAAAATATTGTTCTTTCTTTATTAAGATCTGTGTGTTACACAGCTGTGATCAGTTGATCTGAGGGTGGAAGTAACCTAAGGATCTCTTTCCTAATCTTATCCCAACCACAACTCTTCTCTCCCTGAACTGCATTCACCCCTGCTCTTTTCAGTGTGTAGGGTGATGCTTACAACTGGTTCCTTCTGCTACCCTATCACTTTTGTGTACTTTGTTTAATGTATGTAACAATGTAGTTGAACACTTGACAAGTTGTGGATTATTGACATTCAAATCTAGTGATTTATTTAGAGAGGAAAAAAAAGTAACTTTTTTTATTTTTCTGTACAGTGGCCTAGTAATGTCAAGTTATGAACTTTACTAACAGATTCATTTGAAGTAAAAAAAAAGAGCAAGTAAGTACTTGCTTCTCAGGCCTCTAGCAATTGTTCTTGTGTGATAGTAATAAATATTTATTTTTTAATTACATCTCTAATTCTTAAGATTGTGCTTTATCTTTTCTTCTCCATTGCTAAAACATAGTGGAAATTACAGTTGTCTATTTGAAACCTTTGCAATTTTTTTCCAATACTCTGATGAGGTGTATCTGTACACAGGATGCAACAGATGCATCTGGAACTGCTCACAGTGCGGACACATTTTCAGTTATGGAAAGCAGTTTATATGCAGCAGATGTTATGATTTATATGTGCAAGAAAAAATATTTTTAAAGAGATATTGCCAGTTTTCCTGTCCTACCTCCTATTTCCTACTGACTAGTCAAAGGTGGTCAGTCCTGAGTGAGTAGTCAGTTTGACTATTTTTCTCTTTGTAAAGGATTGCCTCAACATGCTCATAGTGTAATGAAAATACTTCATCACCAGATGGCAATGTTGCATGAGACTAACCACTGTGCTTCCTCTGAGGGGTGTAGCGAGACCTGTGGAAGGAAGTGGTAGAAGTTGGTTGGGAAAGTGAGTAGCCATATTGGCAAAACTCCTTTATCTCCTTTTCAAGTACATAGAATGGAGATCAGAAACGATAATTTTCTTCTTTGTCAAGTGCAAAGAAACTCTGGAAGCAAGTTCATATAAAATTCAGCTCAAATGGAAAGATTAAGGACACTTTTCTTAAAGAAATATGTGTCCTTTGTGCAATTAATTTTTATAATAATTAACATCCACAGACATTTCCAAGGTTACCCTAACTGCATGCAAGAATTTTACCGATTGTAGTTCCCAGAAAGCAACTGTGAGAAAATGATTTCTGTATGAATGATTACAAAGGCTCTGAAATAATATTTTTTCCCCCTAATTTTAAGGTGTCAGCTGACTATATTATGGCATTGCATAGTTTTGGAAAGTTGTGTTTCTTTCCCTTGAAATAGCTTTCTAGTGTGATTCTGCTTACACAGAATTTTCCAAAAAAAAATTGTAAATAGAAATAATACTGTCAGGACACATTCCCCACTGAATGCTCCTTTAAGTTCTCTGCTATTTTAATCTACTTGTTTTATGTACAATATCAAACACATATGTGTCCAAAGGAGTACTCATGTATTCTGCTTAATGTATCTATCATATGGAATCTACTGTTCAGATTATGGTCAAATATCTTACTTTTAAAACTTTGATAATTAAAGAGTAATTTCAAATCTCTACGTGGAAATTTATCAAAATGTGAGAGCATATATTATAGCCAAACCAAAGTCTCATTGCAAAAGCAATAGTGAGAAATAAAATTTAACAGAGGCAAACTTAGTTATACAGTGCCTGCAACTGCACAAAATGTTCATTTGTCTTTCCACTTGCCTTAATCCATGTCTATCCTATAGATGTAGCTGAAATAGTAGTAATATCTGTAAATTTTTTTCAAGTCTTTTTAAATATTTCTGATTACAGTCGAAGAAAGCCTGTAAATTCATGTTTAAATTCATCATTGTGTAAGTCATTGGTCAATAAACTGTATAGAGAGTGTTACTTTCTTGAAGCATGTTGAAAGTGGGTTTTGCCCAGTCAGTCCCTTCTTGCCAGAGGAGCTGACAGTAGGTGACTTGTTGCTTTTGGATACCTTTTTAATCTAGAAGATAATTCTGCCTGCTGTTTTTCTATATTGACTCCAGAGGAAGACTAGGATGATTTAGTGACTTTCTTAAGTACTTAGTTGGAAAGGATGAATCTGTGCCTAAAGCCACATGTAGAAATTATTTTCCTTTTAAGCATCATTGCTCTTTGCTGTCTTCCTCCTTCTCCCTCTGTTGTAAGGCAGGAAGACAGCAAAGGCTGGTTACTGGGTATATTTCCAGTGGTCCCTCACTGAGATCTTTGGGTGCCACTAGTAATGGATTTGTCTGTACCTTTGGACTTCATCTTTCTAATTCAGGGTTAAACTGTAAGACGAGGTTAAGAAGCAGATTGTCCAGAGACACTGCAGTGGAGATACAGTCAGTTCTCAGTGTTTCTCTTGCTTTGCACTTCTCAGGTAAGGCTTTTCAGATAGATGTTGATGGTTTTGCATCCTCTGCCAGGTGCCAGTCATCTTAGCCATGTCACTTCTTGCTTCTGCTGCCTTGAAGCACAGTATCCTTTCCAAGGTACCTTTCTGTCACAGGTGGAATCTGTTCACTGACACATCTGGCTGTAGATTTTATGGATTGATAAATTTATTGACAACACCTGCTATCATTCAACCTAGAGAAGGAGGGCTGAAATACTTGAAAGCCCATTGTCAGACACTTGAGAGAATACAGATTACAACTGTACCCAGAATGAGGGTTTAAGCATATATTGACTGCTGCAATTGCAGTCACCAGAAGAACTATGACTTGGGTGTTATTCCCCTTCTGTTGTGCTGTTGGTGAGGAAGTTCTTTGGAAAGCAAAATGTCATTGCAAAAGTAATTCAACATCTTTTTGTAAAATGCTTTGTTTATGTGTTAGAGCTGATAGGCAATGTATGTATGCAAACTACGTGTCAAGATATTTCATTATGATCATGTTGCTCATTCAGTCTGAGTGACTTATCTAGACCAGTGTACAATAAGATGTCAAACTATTGTTGCAATGACATCACTTTCTCTTCTAATTTCACACTGGCAATTTTGACAGAATAAGAAGGGCAATGTGTGAAGACTGCATCTATTAAAGCAGATTTGGTCTGACAAGGTAAATTATACCATATTGTCTAATGGGTGGAAATAAAACTCTTTACACTTTCAGGTTGCTGCAAGAGTGCTTCAGTTTCATGATACTGATATCATATTTCAAGTGTATTTTACAAAATCTCCTATAGATATTTGAATTAAAATCTACTTAAAACTCTTAACCAGCAATCCACAGTAGGAAGAATATCACAATGCACCACTTTTTAACATTTTTAAGTTAGTTTTTAAAGGAAGTTGCATCGTTTGATATTTCAGGTTATTTCCTTGAAGAAAAATACAAAGTGATATAGTAAGAACAAAAATAAATATTTTCCCCTCCCCAAAGACTCCATGATATAGATTTGTAATCTCAAGTGAGGGAAAAATTCTACTCCTTAATCCCCTAGGGTCTGTACATTATATGTATATTTTTCTACTGATAAAGTACTACCTACTGGCATTTTTATCAAGATCTACCTTGATCAGTTTGAACTGCAAGGATGTTGATCATCCTATGGTTTGTTGTTGTGTGGTGTTTTGTTTTGTTTTGTTTTTAAAAAAGTAAGCAAGTTTTGAAGTGTCTTTGGCTATAATTAATAAAAGGAATCCCACAGAATAGCTTCTCTGGGAAGGCAAACACTTTGGACATAAATTGACTTCGAAATACCATGATTTTTTTTTTATTAAAAGAGTTAATAATTTCACAAGGAAAATTTCACAGTTATGAACAGTGACGTGGACTAATTTATTTTACTGACACAAAGCTGATGGAGGAAGTAGGATTAACATTTGTTGTGTGATGTTAATGAGATGTGTTCTCAATTGGGAAATGCCCTGTATTGCAAAAAAAAGAGCTGATGCAGTGAGTTATAACATATAGGGAATTTACCTTTCCTTCTCAGAGCAAATTGCTCTGTACTGATATCCATCTGGAATTGAAACACTCTTGTGTGGTACTTCTGTGCAATGAATCAGTGACATTTGTAGTCATTCTAAGCCTGGGTTACCAGAGTGGGCCTGCCTGGCCAAGTTCACTTAGTTCTCACCTGCCTGTAGGAGTTGTTACTAACAGAGACCAAACATGATGATGACAGTGCGCACAGGAACCATGGAAATCTTACAGACCTACTACAGCGCAGTACTTCCTGAATGTTCTTTATAGCAGTCCAGTGAACGTTTGACCTCAAGTTGTACTTCCTTTTATGACTCAGAGATGTAACTCCACTCAAACTGCCTCTACAGTGGAGGAGAACACCTAAGTAATATCCTACTATTTTAGTTCATTTGGTTTTTTTACAGTTTTGATATTGAATGCAAGCCATGAGTTTGTTCCACGTCACAGAGAGACCTGGGAATTGGGCATTCTCCAATTTGAATGGTGACACGAAGCTTACAAGCTAGACTACCTGTTAGATATCTCTGTATTTCATGCTTTGGGTTGCTTTGACTCTCATGTAATTAAGAAAACTGTGAGAATGAAGGGCAATTTCAGTTAGAGAAGTAGAGCAAAATTTGACTCTTGACAGGAAGTGTTAAAAAAGAGAAACCGCTGGTCCTGATTTGTTTCTCCATTTACACGAGAAGGCATACCACACAAATTATTGTCCATGGTGGAGTGTCTGCTAATTCTAAAACCTGATTTTAGAATAAAGAGGAGTTTTATTTGCTTGAGACATCTTATGCCATATGTTGCAGCGACTTATTTAGTTCCCTGTAATTTGGGATAAAAAAATATGAAGCCCACTTGTTTTGAGAAGGCATATTTACAGCACATCTGAGAATTTTAAGTTACATTTCTAGAATGTTGCAACTCTCCCATTCAAGGAACATGTGTACTTCTTAGACGGTAAGCACTGTCTCTTGATCCCATTCAGTGGTTGAAAGACACCAGCTGCTGCCCTTGTCTTCCCCCCAGATTTTCTAAGGTTCATGCCACTGTCCATGATTTCTGTTAATTAATCTGCTAATCACTACACGTGGAGTTTAAGACCAATGAAGTCAGTTTATGTTTTGAAGCCTGATGTTCTGTATTTGTTGAAAATAGGTAAGACTAATTTTGTTCCCTATTTTGATTGTGTAAAGTCCAGGCAAACCTCACATGCCAGCACAGGGAATTCGACCCTATGCTAATTGCCACCAAGTCCATTACAAGAGATGGCCCCTACCCTTGCTTACACTTTTTTGCCTCCACCATGGTTTTTTTCACACAGGTTGGCCATTGCTACTTCTGTCTGTTGGACACCATCTGGATTCTTTCAATAGAGAAAGCAGTTAACAGTGCAACTAATAATGCGTAAGAATAGAATAAGATAATTTTTTTTTTTTAAGCAACAAATATTTTTGCTTTCTTTCCTTTCACAGGCCTTCTAGGGGTATTATCTTGGGTTGGGGAGAAGGTATAAAGTACAAAGAGCAATACATAAAATATCCCATCAGACTTCTGAAACTGCTCTCTTAAAACTCAATTGTCTAGTTTTAATGGTACACATATGAGCTGGATTTTGCCACAGTGCTATTCTTGTGCTCTCTTGGACAAAGACTTATTTTCCTATCATCTGTAACATCTGTTACTGCTTGCTTTTGAGAATGAACTGGCTTTAAAATTTTTATGAGAAAACGCAAACCTTTCAGCTTTAGAATTTGTTGGCTACTGAGCCTGTGTTGTCCAGGTGCTGTTTAGCCTAACATGATGTGTAAATGAAGTTAAAAGAAGAATTCAGAAAAACAGGCTGCATTCAAGAGGCATAGATATTCATCTAGAAATTTAGTTTTCTTCGGACCAGATAAGCTAGAAAGAAATACCTAAGAGGTTACTTATATTATGTTCAGTTGTTACAGGAAGCATTGATATGTTTTGGTTTTAGTCAAGTGTGTATGTACGGTGATGTCAATGGTAAATAAATCTTGTATTTTTCCCTGTCAGAGAAGTTGAGAGTTCATAATTTGAATCAGTGCATGGAAACTTCACAGTATACAGTGCTCTCTAAAATAGTTTGCTTCTTATTCTTCATTGTCATCCCTGTCATCGTCATCAAATACTTTAATCACCTTAGTAATGCAGATGTTGAGATCTTTCCTGTACTTTAGTGACTCTGCAAGGCCTTGAAATATTGGTTAATTTGATATGTGCCTTTCATGTGATTTATGATAATCATCTGCAATACTTGATGTTGTCATCTGTGTTTCCTGTAGTCTCAACTACTTTTCATGTGAGCATCTTGGTTACTTCATCTGCTACTGATTCATGGTGTGCCTATCATTTCCTCTTCATGTCACTGACGGCTGGCTAGCTGTCAGGTGTGAGAACGTCTATCAGCTGTGCTGGTGCATAGTCACCAGTCTTTGATGCAGTGGGGTTTCCTTGTCTGCATATCAAACATACAGTACTTTTGTACTTGTCTGCTCACTACTTGACTTCTTCAGGGACCTGTCTAAAAAAGATGAAGGTACAATAAGTAATTTGCCTGGGATCCAGCGTTCGGAGCAGCAGCTGGGACCCTAGTGAAAAAATGTGTGAAAGAGTCCGAAGAGGATCACTCAGAAATGAATTGTTCTGTTTGCTGTGTTAGAGCTTTATCTAGTCTAGTACTCTGTATCCAACAATCTCAGTAGCCAGCTGCTTTAAAGACAGGTTAACAAGTCTAGAAATAGGTAACTATGGAATAATCCATTCAAAGAGGATGTTTGCTCTCATATTCTGTTAAATTTAGTAAAAAAGAAATTTATTTCTGGTGCACTTTATCCTAATTGAATAGAGAAATAAGGTTCAATGTTCACTTATGTTCACTTGAAAGTTGAACATAGGTATTCCTTTCAGTTTTTAGTTGTTTATGTTTTTTTTTAATAAATGCCTGAAAAACACACTTAAAACTTTGTGTAATTTGAACTCAGATGCTTGACTAGAATTGACTATGCTGACATTTTCCAAAGATGAGTATAAAATGTCTTACAGTGTTGTTTCGTGTGCTACTGCACAAGAATAAATTTACCTAAAAAGGAGGAAGCAACTCTGCACTTGACGTCTTCAGTGAAGATCAAGAATCAGGATGTGTGATTAAAACATTGATGATCATAAAAAGTCTTCCAGACAAGAAGTTCATTCATGAAAGCTAATAAAAATAACATCTTGCATGTCAACACATAAATGACACAATGACTATGAATGGAAGAAGTTGTAAATCTTAGTACACACTCAGGAACTTTATTTAGCTAGTACAGCAGGTTTTGTGGAATTAATCATTACTGCAAAAAGCAAAAGTGAAAATTTAGAAAGCACCAAGTGAAAAATTTAGTATTCAATGGAAGATCTTAACAAGTCAAAAATGTGGTCTGTCCAACAAAATACAGGAATTAACAGATTCAAGTTTTGCTTTGCTAAAGGTGGAGGCAGCAAGTAGAGAGAGAGGGCAAGCACATCTGGAACTGTATGAGGTCATGAACTCAGAGTGAGTCAAACTGAAATAAGATTTTATGATCCTTGGGAAGGTAAAAAGGGAGAAAGCAAAATAAAGATTGTGAACTTCCAGAAAGCACATTTCACTGAACTCTCAGAACTGATATTTAATGTCATATGGGAGGAAAGCCTGTGAAAGAAGCTACAGAAACCACGACAGATAAGTACAGTAAATAAGGACAAGTCATGGGAGCTTTACTGACTTCAAGAAAGGACTATACATAAAATGTGAAGTTGGTTATCTACTTGACAGTCTGATAGAAGTCTAGTGTGAATATGTAGTTAGAAAGCCAAGGCATAGAGTGAGGTTGAGTAGAAGGAAGTATAAAGGGTAAAAAGAAAATGTTTTTAAATAAGATAATTGTAAGATCTGCAAGCCTTTTATTACTAAAAGGAAGTTGAAAGGAAAAGAAAACCCTTCCCTTTAATTTCCTAAACACAAATCCATCAATTCCACTGCAAGAGATAATAAAAAG
>VWZY01003604.1:81041-92878 GCA_013399075.1 Chloroceryle aenea | reverse complement strand
TAAGAAGAAAGCACCTCCTGAGGTAACTACTGAAGTTGCTCTGTATGGGGTGCAGTAGCTGGTGCTGGCAGTGGGAGCTGTGGGGAGACCCCTGTGAGAAGAGATCAAATGCCCTGTGCCAAATGACACCAGGTTCAGATGGCTCCAACGNTCTAACCCCTTGCTTCCTGTTTCACCCAGAAGAATATGAACTCCTCAAAACAACAGTATTAAAGAAATGTGGAAACAAGCTATTTACATTCTGCCTCTCCTGAAAAACAGTTATTTTGACATATGCCTGGCAATTCTTCCTATGCATGCACATGTTTGGGGAAAGATGAGTGCCTTCTGCAGAGCTTAGCTGGGCTGTGCAGACAGAAGTCTATGTCCAGACTGACATCTGCAGCACTGGCTGGAGTAAGGGCATTGCCAGTCATAAATCTAAGCACTCTGATGACAATATGGAAGGACCATCTNCCACCACAGGGCACAGCTGATCCCAGCAGCTGAGGTAGCCATGTCTCAGGGGAAGTGTCACTAGCAAAGGGCTAAAAACACTCCATTGCAGAGAGGAGTGAGGAAATATGTGAAAGACAAAGCCCTGCAGACACCAAGGTTCCAGTGGAGAAGGGGAGGAGGAAGTCCTCCAAGCACTGGAGCAGATATTCTCTTGTAGTCCATGGAGAGGCGCCCACAGAGGAGCAATTTTTCTGTCAGGAGCTGCAGAAGCTGCAGCTTCAGCACTCTGTTCCTGAAGGATCGCAGCCCATGGGAAGGACCCATGCTGGAGCAGCTCATGAAGAACTGAATCCTGTGGGAGGTACACCACACTGGAGCAGGGAAACAGTGCAAAGAAGGAGGAGTGGTAGAGGTGATGTTATGGACTGACTACAACACTCAGTAGAAGAAGAGTAAGAAACAAAGGAATGAAGTTGAGACTGGGAAGAAGTGAGGGGAGAAGGCAGGGAAAGTGGTTTTAGTTTTCATTTCTCATCATGCAGCTCATTTTAACTGGCAATAAACTAATTTTCACCAAGTCAAGCTTGTTTTGCCCATGACAGCAACTGGCAACTCAGTCTCTTTATCTCAACTTACAAGCTTCTCCATCTTACTTTCTCCCCACTGTTGTGTTGAGAAGGGGGAGTGAGAGAGAGGCTGAGGAGGGGTTGGATGTTGGCAGCCAGANAAATCTAAGCACTCTGATGACAATATGGAAGGACCATCTGATTTTCTACAAAGGTAAGGTGAGTGTCTTCTTGTATTTTTTTCAATGAATCACACTATCTACCCTTTCTGTCCCAAGGCCTGCATTTCTCCTGCTATGGCACAAAAAGCCCCCACCCAGAGTCCCAGGAAGCTCATGTCTCCTGGCAAACCCCCAAATCAACCACCCCACATCTCCTAAACAAACCTGAGGCCACCTGAAACTCTCCATCTACAGTCTACCATAAGCTGCTCCTAGGCTATAAGCTTCCCAGTACAAACACTTGACAAACCTGAGTCATAATNNNCAGACGAAGTCAACCCACCACATGCTCACTGAAAGAAAAAAAAAATATTAAGAAAAAAGTCTTAAGCTATATTCAACTCTTCATTCAACACAGCTGTGAAGAGAATCCAACTTCAAGTGAATGGATCTGGATTAACTAGGCTATTCCCTTCAGTGTGCTCAAAACCAAGCCTTTACAACTCTTTGTTCAATGTAGGAGAAAACATACATCTAGATTAGAGACTGCTAATGGGTACATGACTTAAAATTGTGGGAAAAGGTGGTAGGATAGGGAAAATACTCAAAAGATTTTTTTTTAACCTTCCTTCCAAGTTCTTCCAGCACTAGTAAACATAGCCGGTATTTGTAAAAATGAACGAAAATATCAGCAGAACTGAGGTTGGAGAGGTGTTTTGGGTTTTTTTTCATAATATTCCTACTAATTTGCACTGGAAAATCCATTTTACAGACTGCACTGTAGGCATATATTTTAAAAGCCCTCTGAAATTATCTCACCTAGCTTATTATACAACAGCAACATCAGTGAATTAAATCCTCAAAATCCTTATCTACACTCTTGTCTTGTTTTTCTGACAGCTGTGTCTCTTTAAATAAAATCTAAATGGAATACAGTTTATGTATACTTTTGTATACTTTCAGCTCTCAATACAGCTTCTGTCACGGGACTCAAACACAAACTGATGCCTTTCTATCCGATGTAGGACTATGAAAGAAGTAAAGTAAATGTGCCTTCTTAATATAATATACTCAAAAGCAGCATAGATAAGCAGCCACAAACTCTCATGGTTTCCTGCAGGTTTCATAACCACTCTTTCCTTGAGGTCATTTTATCAAAGGTGAGAGTACTTCCATGCAGAACTGCTTTGCATTTTTTAATAGAAAGTTTCTCTAGATTTTTTTGATACAGGAAAACACAAATACCGTGATCTTCCGTATTCTCAAAATCTTCTGTGGCTACTTTATGATACTAGTGACCATTAGCCACTGCAGATGGCAACATTTGCTGATACCTAAATAGAATCACACACACACAAGTTAAAATGCCAGAAAGAACTTTCAGATTTCAGAATTAAACACTAATGTTAAGCCCAGATTTATCCTTTCCTTCTATGAGAATTGCAATGTTTTGTATCACTTAAGTAAACTGCTAAACTGTAGGTGTCATACACTGTACTAAAACCAAACACCATTAGTTATATAGACACACTAATTTCTTATGGATATGATTTTTAAAAAATAGCCTGCATTACTGAGAATACCAACGATGTTACTTTTGCCTTGGGAAGCTTACACTCAAGGTAGAGTTAATATACTGACTACGGAGCAAAAGTTTCTTGATAGTCTCTGGAGCTAGAAATAGAATTCCACAGAAGTCCAAAATTCTATCTTCAGTTTGCTTTATAGAAAATGCCAAACTGATATCCAATTCTAACAAAATAGTCAGTGTCTCAGTTAAACTAAACAATGGATTATACCTCATTTTTGTTGTAGAAGTGTTTTTTTTTTACAAAGCAATATGCAGATTGTAAAGGCCAACATGTTTTATTAAGAATTATTTTTATGTAAGTTGTTCTCTTGTTATGTTTGGAGTGTCTTTTCATCAACAGCGTAAAGAATCTCTTTGCAACTTGCAAATCATTGATATACTCATGTAACAAAACTTTTGACCAAAATCCACACAGTTGTCCTTACTCCAGTATGCAATATCTGGCGCACTGAAGTTAAGGCAATATACTAAGTTTTCAGAAATAAATGTTACCCATTGCCGTAAGATCAGCTTTCCTTCAAGTCCATTACTAAACAGTTCTGCTGCTGCATTTCTCCATACCACAAGAGGTCAATTATTTGGTGACTACACAGTATTTCCACAAGAGGAAAACCAAACAACAATAACGCTAACAAATGAACGAACAAAGCACTTTCAAAAAGCTTCAGTTGGTAAAATATGGTTTCTAGGACACCTCGCAGTGCCATGCCAGTAACTCTTGCAGAAATACACTGACAAATCCCTGCATCTGATCCTGCATGAAAATAACTCATTGCAGAAACATGTCTCAGGTCTCTGCAACTCAAGCAGGTGGACAAATAAAGAAATGGCAGCAAACACCCAATTAGTCTGCAGAGCACAGGCTGAGAACATAAAAGTAAGAGAATCTCCTCTGTGCTCTGAAATATAGCTCTGAAACATTCCGAAGCACCCACATAAACACTACTGCCTAAGGCTCATTTTCAAAAGCAATTTAGGAAGAGGAAATATTGCATGACTCTAAGAATGCAGAGTCTTCCAAACAAATCTTTGGCATTCTGTTCCATAAGATTAAAAGACTATTTCCTTCAAAGAGCTTAATTACTTTTCTGCTGTTCCCTTTGGGGACCCTCCTGCCCTGTGCTAACAAGTCACCTGGCAATAATGACATTGCCACATATGGCTGCAAGAGAACAGAAATATTTTGTTTCTAGGAGACTGCTGAAGTAGCCAGAGACACAGGTGGCTCCCTCTTCAACCTCCCACTCAGGTGTAAAGATCCAAGTAGTGGCAGATGCATAATTGGAAACGAACACATGGCTGCACAAACAGCATCAGCAGAAGGGGTTTAATTTTCTCAACTGAGAAAGCCTGTTTGGCAAATGAAGGATGGCCCAAAAATGCAGGATGGAGGAGCTGTTTAGAATACTAGCTTAGCAACAGCACCAAGGCTTTTTTGAGGAAACCAACAGTACTACCTAAGCAATAACAATGTCCACACAAACACCAAAAATGCCAAACCATATGAGAAGTTCTGCAGTGTGTCCTAACCAGCACTGTTAAACTCTGTGGGACAATTAAAACCAACTGCAATAGTAACATAGAACGTGATGGTTTGTTCATGAAGAACAACCATGCCAAGGAGATAGAGAAACAAGATTGTATATTGTAATCCAGGAATAATGCATTTATTCTGAAATTCAAGAAAAGATAAAAGAGTGGACTGAAGTTAAGATGAAAGGCAGGGAAGAAAACAACAAAGGCAATACCATAGGTGAAACAGATTCTCAAATTTTGAAGAAAAGAGAGACACAATGCATGCAACACAGTTACTAGAAGTATGCAAGGATCTTTGTTGCTTAAGGAAGTTGACAATGTTACCAGGAAAAGACACTTTATTCGGACTAAATATGGAGGAATCAGTGTTGAAAATCAAGATGTGATAGATAATTGTGTCACAGTCACAAAACAATGAAGTTTAGTACTGTAAGAAGAGCAGGATACTGACTGTGACAGGATGAGGACAATGGACTCCGGAGAGGCACCAATGAGGAACAATCAATTACAAGATGCTTAGAATAAAAGGCTTCTGAGAAAAGACTGAAGGACAAATAAAAAAAAAATCACCCTAAAAAGGCAACTAAAAATACTAAGATTAGATTTTAATGAATACCAAAAACCCAATCCACCACCAAAATAAATAAAAAAGCGAACAAATAAACAAAATAAATATACAATGGTAACTTTAAAGGATAATGAAGTTTCAAAACTTGATTACTTTTGGAGACTGTGGAATCTCATCTCCTTATCTGGAGATCTAAGGAAAGACCAGAAAAATACCTAATCAAGGATGCATCTTCTATCCCTATACTTCCACATTAAACTATGCAAAATCCCCAGCAGTAAGCTTTTCTTGCTTATTAAAACATTTATAGGCTCCTTTAAGGCAGGAAAATCAAGGGATTCAGCTCCTCTATCTTTCACCATGGTCTGTATTTATTTCCAAGAAAATTACACAGAGAGACTTCAGGAAGAAATAGATTGTATGTAAAAGAAATTGTAAGAAGTCACACTGGAGTACAAGGTCTCATGATAGCTACAGCTCTAGAAACGAACCACGAAAGCCCACAGCAGAAGTGTGGAAAACAAACTACTCTGTTGCTCTGGCACATGCTCCAGTGCATATGGTAAAAACCTGATTGTGATGAATTGGTTCAGGTAGAGATCTAGAGCTAAAATGGAATGTTATACCTAGCAACTGAAAAACTTAAGACATATCCAAACACCCTAAACTGCTAATAATAGGTGAATTTTGGGCTGCCAAGACATGCACATGGGGGCAAACCTGCTGACAGCACTAAGTCAGGCTGCACTGAACAATCTGGAATAGGAAATCTGGATATGGATGTTGCAAAACTTGGACCAATGTCAAAAAGCAGTTATGACAGGGCTTTTTACTTGGGAAGAATTTTGACCAAGACAAAGAGGTCCAAGGCTACTGAAAGCTGGGCCCAAACTCAAGAAACAAAAAAAAATGAATAATAAAATACCAAATAAGAGAATAAAATGGCAAATTGAGTGGAGACAAAAAGGAAGCTGAGTCTTNTTAATGTATCCCAGGATGCCATTGGCCCTCCTGGCCACAAGGGCACATTGCTGTCCCAGGGAGAACTTGTTGCATACCAGGACTCCCAAGTCCTTCTCCACGGGGCTGTTTTAAAGGAGGAAATCCCCTTGGATGACATGATGAACTTTCCATAGTGTTTACATTATTAAGATCTACAGGGGTGGGGTGAGGTGGAGTCAGAGAATAGATTTACACCTCAGTACTTAGCTGTAATTTAGTACTAATGACATACATGATTCCTTAGAATCTGCATTCTGTGTCATTACAAAACTGTAAATTGGAATATTTGATTGCATAGAGTATAGATTATTTTGCACAGACTATTTTGCTGCTCTACCTATTTCCTCTTAGAGTGTTCATTAATCAGTGAAGATCCTAATAGTTCATATCAACTAAGTCTCAAGTCTCCATTCTGTAAGGGGGACTGTCAAATATTGGTACAAACAGAAATGTATCTACATAGCAATTATTTCTGACATTCTTATAGCATGTATGGGTGACATTATGTGATAAAAATCTCACCCCTGAAGCAACACAGAGAGACAATGGCAGGGATGAAGATTAAGTAACAACCTGTCCCAGCTACTCCCAGGCCCATCTCAGTAGCCACTAGCCCAACTAAGGCTCATCTCCCTCCAACAAGCCCCAAGAAGCTCAGGGGCAATTGCAGACAGGAACCCTAAGTACATACTCATGTGATTCATTGGAGATTAGGAGAAAGGAAAGAACACCCTGTCTGGGCCCCTGCCAGAGCTGACCCAGCAGAGCCTTTGCCCCTGTGTCCAGGTGTGAAACCTACCAAGATGAGTCATCAGGAGCAGCCCTCTGAATCATCTTTTGGACTACGTAGGCCTGATGTCCAGGGTTATGGAACACATTGTAGGATGCAGGGAAAGAGCACGAGGGATTGCACAGAACTTACTACAGGAAGTTCAGAGAAGGAACCAAATACAAGAAAAGGGCTGGATTTAGGTCATTTGTTGAGGAATGCATGTGGGAGGATAGAGGAGTAAGGGGATAAAAACAGCTCACTGAGTGTGAACAGTGGGCTGGTCGGTCTGCTTGTCTGGCTGTGTCCTATGCCTGACCAGTGCAGTCTGTCCCATTTTCTTGTTAAAGGTCTTTCTAACTCATTCCTGTGTGAGGAACTGTCTACTTGGTGAGTGTGTGTGTATGGGGGCCTGGGTGCAGCACCCAGAGTCAGAGTACCAGATGGAAGCCACACATGCCTATGGTGCCAGCCCTGTAGCACACGCAAGAGTGGACATGTGATTGCAAGCAAAGATGAAGCCAGACTAGCTGGTGAGCAGGGGAAGAAGACCATGAGCCAGTGGCAGAGAGGCCTCCAACAGTCAGCCCCACATGGGGTAGAACCTGTGTGTTTCCAAAGGTGAGAGCACAGCAGGGTCAGCAACAGAACCAAGAGGGAGCCCTGGTAACCCTCTGTGTGTCTGCGTGCAAGTGACACGGTCAGTACCAGCAGTAAGAACAGTGCCATGGCCTTAGGGGCTTGTACACCCTCGTGCCAGTAACTGGGTCGCAGAGGCACCTACGGGGCAGACTGAGTAACCCCAGCCACAGACAGAATCCACACTTCCTACAGGTATGTGTATATATGGGTGTATACATATACATGTGGTTTTCACGTGTGCTGAGTGCACGTGCCCACTGGGAACACAGGCTCAGCCTTGGTACTGGATGGACAGGGGGCATGGAAGAGATGCAGCCTCAGGCTTCCAGATCCACCATGATCTATCTTCCTGTAGCAATGTAGTATTAAAACAAATGTAGACAAGACTGTACCTGCTCTCTGAACCCAAAACACAAGCAATGCACTAAATCTCTACCAAGCTAAATCAAAAACAATTTGATTTTTATTATTATGGGTTAAAAAAATATTAATAGTTTTAACTAATTAATTCTACCAGTCACCACTAGAAAAGTGGTTTTGCATAAACACCGTAAGACTCCAGTTTTCTCAATTAAGACGAACAATGAAATGTTTAATCAATTTCTATGATGAACCTTGTCCCACTGCTTCAGGTTTGTAATATCTTGATTATTTTTTTACTGAGACAGAAAGGGATACTCCAAGAACATAGCAGTCAGAAATTCTTGATTTCTATCTAATCTCTTCCTGTAAGTAGGCAAGTCACATAAAAATCTCTCCTTCAGTTTCTCTACCTATAATAAGCAAATAGCATGACACAAAAATTTATCAGGTTACTAGACTGCAGTGAGAATTAAACAGTATTTATTTGTAGTGAATTCTGAAAGTGAAAAGGACAATTTGCATCAGGAGTCCTCAATTGACAGAGCACTGGCACCAAGAAATACAGTAAGGAAGAGGAACAGAAACCATTAAAAAAAAATATTGCTGCAAACAGTGAACACTTACACCCTATGTCTTTCATCTACCTTATTTTTGAAACAGGGAAAAAAGTAAAGCTTAAAACATGGCCAGTCTACCTAAATACTCAATTTATAAAATACAGAAACAGCGTAATCCTGAAACAAATCTTCTGAAGATCCTGAAACAAATCTTCTGAAGATAATCACCTGGGATAATTTATGAGAAATGTCTACTTGGTACATAAGTGCATAGAACAGCAGTAATTAAAGAAAATACATCTCAAGCGCATTAATTATATGTGAGATGAATTTTTCCCTGCAAGTTAAATCAGGCATACTGCAGCTGACTGAGATTTAAATATATCTATAAACAGAGGCCATGAATTTAACTGTAAAATGTATCATCAAATGCTCTGTGCACCCTGACAGAAATGCAGGTTACAAATATGATTTTTTTTTGTCTTTAAATCAAACTGGGCAGCACTTCAAATCAGGCTTGCTTATAAAACAGCAAAGAGGTCTCACAAACGGAGTGAGTTGACCTACTCTTTGTGATAGAAGATCATAAGGTCCTCCAACTATTAAAAAGCTGAAGCATCAAGCTGAAGTGGTACTACTTTTTCTTTGGTTGATGCTGTATTTTCAGCAAAGGTACAGAGCTTTCCAGTTTATATGGTTTAGGACTGACTGGGCTGTCCTGTTTGCTGTATCTCACTGAAGCGAATGGGTACAAGGAAGAGGTCAAGTGCCTTCTGCATATGGGGGAAACACTTCTAAATGCAGAGAGCAATTCATCAGCGTCACAGCACAGCAGTTTCACTCCCACTGCAGGGCAGACCCAGATTCTCTTCAGAAGGCTCACAGGCCAAGACACAGACTGATCCCCTTAATCCACGTATGTTGCTTATCTAATCTTGAAACCACTTTGCAAGGAAAACTGACAGTGGCTTATCTTCAGGAGTGGCTGCAGGCTTTGTCACTTGCTACAAAATAGTTAAAATCCCAGTTCTCTTTCCTTTAAAAAACTGCTTAAAAAAAGTACTATAAAAATTACAAATCCTTCTTCTGGTAGATTTCAATAATGACTTTTTTTTTTTTTATTAAGCCTGCTTAATTTAACAGAGTGGGGCAACAAGAAGAAAAGGCTGGAAAATCTTCCAAACGTAAGTTTTACAATAACAATGCCACTTTACATCCCATTAAATACATAGTTTTCAAAACATAGGATTTAACAGTTTATAATCTCACAGTCACTGGCCTCAAAATAATAGCCCAATTCAATTTTGTTGAATTTTATCAGGGATTAACATCACCTGCTCTAAGCAATTTGTTTTCCAATTCCATGGACAGTGGGGGAGGCAAGCTTAAAAGAGTTTGTTCCCAGGAAAAAAAGATCAAATCTTTCCTTTCAAACAGTAATCACAGATACCAGTGACAGCTTCTCAATTGACTAAAGCCAAAGGACTGGACTTTTGTGGAACCATAATGGGCATCACTTGGGTTGGCTTCCTGAAACACAGACTGCTATTTCACAAGACAAACTTGTGCACTGTCCCCAGTGATGGCATACAACTATTCAGGGTACAAATAACAGGTTGTCATCCACACATTTGCTTTCTTAGCAGACAGCCCCAGAGCTGAATGCATACAGACATACAGAAAACAACTTATGTTTTAACTATTTAGGATAAAAAGCTGCAGGCTCACTAGCAGGCTGAACAAGTGCAGCATACAGACAACAAATTTGTATGGAAAAGTTTACTAGGACAAGTCTGTTAGTTTCACCTTTCTCAAATGCAGCTGACTGACAGAATAACCTCAACCTAGGAACTATAGCCATAAAGACCTCAGTCATGCAAGTGGACCACACAACCCATGCTACAAACAATCAGATCTCCATGTATGCACAGAAGGACCTGTTCCTGTAGTTGTCCCTTTCATTCAAGAGTCCAACAAGGTTCAAACCTCACAGTACACAGCATCTAGCTCCGCATAAGGCAATACATTGCCAAAACCAAAATCTATTTTTTCCAGCTGATTTTAGGTATGCCTTCACAACATACTTTTCAGAGTTGTCCTGGGAAAACTAAAAACGTATTTTTAATACCAGGGATTTAGCCTGAAATACTTATAACATGGAGCAGCTTAAATATAGAACTGTGAATGTTTCTTGCTTTCTTCTCTTGGCCCTAACATCAGAGATACATTTAAGATTGTTTTTCTGAATTTAAGTGTTGTTTTGCCATTCTGTTCTATATTTTATGTACACATTCATCAATGAACAAAAAACATCAAAGGATAATAGTTTAAATTTCATATAAGGATTACTAGGCACAAAGAGAAGACTACAGAATTTGGGGTGAAAAAAAAAAAAAAGGAAATGTGAAAAACCCTAAGGTCCTAGAGGGCCAGGACAATGAGGGTAAATCTACAATTTAGATGAATCACATACCCAACTGTACTGATTTCATCAGTTAGACTGCATGGTTTTTGCACATTTTAAAATATTTCTAATACCTCTAGGGTAGTGCATGTTAAGATTTACTGCTCAAGAAGTAGACATCAGTATTAAATACTGTAAACACATCCTCATGGGCCAAGAGGGAAGTAAATACATCCCCTTACACATAAGCCAAAGGGAAGTAATGACATACATTCAATACAGAGTGCTTTCTCAGTCTGCATAGTACCCAGGAATAGAGATCAGAATTCAAGTAGCAGACTGAACAAACTCAGAACCAAACCACAAGACCTCATTCAGACCTCAGCTGGAATCTCAGTCAGAGACAACCAAACAGGCACAGAGGTAATGCAGAAGGACATAATTAGGGCAAGTCTTCCAGTTCCTTACAAGAAGAGTCAAGAAGAGCTAAACTTGATCTTACAAAATAAAAACCTGAGAAGCTAGAAGGAAAAGAAGTCAACCTTTTTAAACAGAAGGATGATGCTAGTAAAAGAACAAATAAGCATACATAAAATCTAGAAAGGAAATAAGTTGGTTCTCCAGTGGCTTTCAAGAGAGAATTCTAGTGGAAGCAAAAAAAACCCACCTTCAATCCCAACTGTTCTTAAAACACCAACATTTTATGTAAGGGATCACCTGAAACATAGAGAAACACCAAATTGCTGAAGCATGGTATTTCTATGTAACTTTCTCATTCTGAAAAAATAACTCTGTACTTCAGAAAGATCTTGAAATGCTGTGTGGTTGAGAAAGAATGCTCTCTCTGTTTTCACTTTTTTTCCTAAGCATTCATGGCTACAAGCAGGACATTTGGATAATGGACTTTATCAACACTGTAGAACTACTTTTGTGGGCTTCCTTTAGTCAATGTATTTCTGTTAGATTTTTGCAAATCTGCTGGAGTAATACTGTGTAGTTATGTACATCTTACACTTAACTGACTGGCATTTAGCTGATCAATGTTTCCACAACATGCAACTTAGTTCTCCACTAATAAAAGGCATATCACAAGCTTGCTTTTCTGCACTGCATTACACAACAGCTATAGCACTGGGGCAGAACAATCTTGACTCAGGGAATTCTACTTCATTTCATCTTTTTCCAGCTAACACAAACTTCTCATTAGTAATTAGGGCATTGACCAAAAAAAAAACCAAAA
>VWZY01003604.1:56122-69189 GCA_013399075.1 Chloroceryle aenea | reverse complement strand
TTTTTTTGTGGGCTTTTTTTAGTTGCTTTACATAGAAAGAATCAAGCAGAAGGCCATTTGGAAATATTTTTAATTTCCAGGTACTTGTAGCACTTTTCACACAATAAACATACAAGTTAAACCTCTGCTCAAGCTTCAGTGAATGCAGCCAAGCCATCACTGAAGACTGTGAACCAACTGAATGATAAGCATAATCCATCAGGCAGTAGACATTTAATTACATGGCAGAAATCACCACAGCAGTCTCCTGGGCCACCTCACCAGAGTGAGCAACCCGTGGACAGCGCACAGCTGTAGGGACCACACCACCTTCTTCACCCTACTTCACAACTGTTCCAGTTCTGAAGACTGGAAAGGTCTAAGGTCTGGCAAATGAATGGACTTTACACAGCCTTCAAAAGCAAGAAAAAGATCCTAAAAAAAAATTTTAAAAAATCAGTATCTGCTGTGTACTTCTTACAGAAGCTGCATTATTGTACTCTGTATGGTTTTCCAGCTCTGTTTCAAAACTTAGCCTCATCTTTGGAAAAAAACGTCAAGGGACAAAGGAAGAAACAATATGAACCACACTTCTGACCCCCAAACAACCTTCTTTGTTTTGTCCCCCTTCCCACACTGGGCATTATTTCACTGAGAGTACTTGCACAGTGTTACCATTTTTATCTTAATCTCCTTCTACCTAGTGCCTGCACTGCACTCTCTATGCCACTCTCTGTGCATCTATCTGATCCTTACAATTTGGGTTTTCTACAGATTTTGCTTTCTTTTCCATTTTTATTTTCATTTTCTTTTCCCTTATTTATTAAGAAAGAAAGGAAACTAGCACAAATTGTGGTCATGTTTGGAATTAATCAAAGACAGACTCGTTGGTATAAAGCACACTTGTTAGAAACATTCCACTCAATTGCAAAGGAATAAAAAATTACACTATGATGACCTGTTAGACAGGTGATACTGATTCACTAATATTTCTGATCTTCTTCTGCAAGGACTAAACACACTAATGTTAATTTGCTAGATTTTAATCAAACAAAAATCAAAATTAAGTATCAGCCTAAAGCAGCTGACCACTGGAAGACTCACGAAATGACGCTTCAAGGGCAAAACTAAAATGGAAACAAAATTACCACATCACTAAATGTTTGTTCTCATCAAGGAAAATAAATAAATAAATAAATAAGGTACTTGTATCATTTTCAAGGATGAAGTCATCCCAGACCATGAAAAGCAAAGCCATGTCAAAGTCTTTCAGAAACTATTCAGGCTGAGGATTGCTCTCTACAGTATTGTTGAAGCCTTGGCACCACACTGAGTAGTCACTGCTCCAAAATGTATCTTCCTTCACTCCCTGGGAGACATTTCACAGCCTAGTAGACCTTGGTGTTGAGATGCTTTTTCCAATGCTTAGCTCTCCTTTTTGCATCTTGACCCACCATTCACAGCTAGGTCCTCTATACCATACATGGTTTTGTTTCCCGCTGCTTCTGCCAGGGCTTTCAGTTAGGAGGTGAGATTACTTCCTTTATTAATAAAAGGGAGATAATATTTCAGTCCTCTCCAATTATTAAGCATCATTCCTACCCTTTGAACATCCCTGTGTTATCTGTGTCAAGACAAATAACGCACATTGTAAACTAAAGTTTCTAAGTCCTTTTAAAGCAAAGAGCTTTAATGGTAAATTAAGCTCCAGTACCAAAAACTTGTTACTAAGATTCTAACATTGCTCTTGGCTCAGTTGCTGTATTTCTTTCTGTGACTCTTCAATAGGTCAAAAACTGGCAGAGTGGAATCTTTTTCTCACAAGAGATACTGAAAACCACTAACTTTGGACTTCTGTCATGTTTCAGTTCAAGAGCTGAAAAACAAAATATAAATTTGTTTTACTGATATAGAAACAGAATGTAATGTTCACCAGGCAGACTAATAAACTCATCTCTGCATAAAAATATTGTAAATCTTTTCCTGGCAGCATAAGTTTTACCAAGTGAAATGGGGAAGTGCTTTTGCAATACAGGAATGCATTTGTCCCTAATGAAGCAATAAAAACACACAAATCCTCATATAAAGCAGCGTACTATCACAGCAGCAACAAAAGGGCAACTTTATTTGTTAACCGAACACTACAGAAGTGCCATGTACTTGATATGCAGATGCTAACAAGTGAAACTGCGTCCAGAGTCATCACAATGAGGTCTTCTATTTCTGTAATTCACTGAGCATTTTTACTAGTGTGGTAGAAGAAAAACAGTTGTGATCTTATTCATGTATGCAGAGATACCATCCCAACAATACAGTCATCATTAACAAAACAAAAACAAAAGCAAATGTAAAATTGTCAAACATNCACAAATTCACTGACTTTCTCCGAGTCTGGAGTGTAAAAGCTGTGCACAATGGTAACCACCCACTGCCAAGTCTTCAGCATGAAGAGACAAAGATTTTCTTAGACACTGTGGGCCACTGGCTCCTAACAGTGTACTGCAAAGCCATTTCTATCACAATGGTGAAACATCTGCCAATTTTTAAACTCTACATTTTTCCCATTAACCCGTCCATGATTATCCTATAATTTCCAACAGATAAATTGTGTTGTTGGGTATTTTTCCCTGAAATGTATGTTTCTAGATTAAATGCACACCCAGACATGAACTCCCTCAACTGTCTCGCCATGTGTCCTTTCACAGGTTCATCAGGTTCCTCACAAAGGCATTTCTTCTTACCTTGGTCAGATAAAACTAACCTCACAGATAAAACTCTATTACTACATCATTGGTTTTTCTTGGGGAATATGCCACACGTACTGAGAACTCATGAATGGGGCTACATTTAGAAGCAGAAGAATTAGTCTCCTTTGGACAAAGAACAAGAGGAAAACATGATGGCATGATGGCGTAACTTACAAAACAGATACAGATGGGAGGGAAGAGAAAAAAAAAAAGAAGAGAATTAAATCCTCATCACATCCAATTCAAAGGCATTTAAAATACTAAGTACCCAGAGCAAAATTAAAACCGATACACACCAGATGCAAAAAAAAATGCGTACGTGAGTGAGATTATCTTCCAGACCTTGTCACAAGTGCCCTGTACATGCAGATGGAACAGAAGGATGACAACTCAATGCCTTACAAGAAGGAATTACATTTTTCCATGCTACATTTAGGGACAGGAATAATAAAACTACAACTAGCACACACCAAGGTGTCCTCTGAGGAGCCTGAGGGCTGAGACTGAAGAACCTGTCATCATAAATATAATACTGCAAATGCAAATAAAAGCACTGCTACCGTCCTGAGTCCCTAGACAAAAACTGGCAAAAATGCCACTGCCATCTCATAAAACGTGAATTGAAATTGGTGTATTTTCACTCCAAGTTTGCTTCTGACACTCAAATGCCTCCTCACAAGCAAAACCATCAAAAATCTCATCAGTTCTCTGGTCAGTGCTTGGTAAACTCCAAACATCATCAAGAACAGATGCAGGAGCCACTCAAAGAGAATTCAGCAACCACTGCCTGTGGGGAAAGCATATCACAGAACAAAGGACTAAACTTCTAAGACTTCAGTCTCTCCTCAGCATAAAATGGCTTCCAGATTTGCACCCTTGAAGCTTAACATGTTGATCCAAACATTTTCTTTTTAGACAGGACTGCAGCCAGAATATTTGCAATTTGGATAATAAAAGTATGGTGAGGGTATTCCTTCCATCTGGTAAAAAACCTTTCTATTTCATCAATGGTATTCTTAAACAGCTGAGGTCATGGGATCTTAGAGTTAATAAACAAGTGTACAATAATAAATAGATTTCAGAAATTCTAACAGTCTGAATATATGACATTCAGATACAACACTAGATGCTTTTTACACTGTATGCGAAATCCTTGTTCTGTACTTGGCATTGGTTTTGTTACTGCAGGTATGAGATAATTCAACTCACTAACATGCTGTGTCATCAAAATGCACCAGATGGATGCTCAAATTAGAGTCTCTTCCCTTCCGCACTCCTCCAAATGGGACATAACTTTTAAAGAGCAATGGCAGGTGCCAACGTGGAAAATCTTACTTTACACTTACCTACAAAACTATAGTCATTACTCCTATTACTTTATTTAAAACTAATGGTAAAATTTGGTCTTGATCATTAAACCCTTTACAAAGCTCCACTACTACAGTGCTTGCGAGGCTTCGGGAAGGACTAGTTTGACCATGGTGAACACAGAGCTATGCACAACTCAAAGTCCCAGAGAAGTTTGATTTTTTCCTGAATAATCCACCCCTGCCACCAATCTCATGCAAGATCCCCTGACACTGCCTTAACAGATAACTGATACTTTTTTTTGATTTTCAACATCCCAATTTGTCTTCTGAGGGAAAAAAAATTAAAAATCAGATATGCCCACTATTCAGCACCTGGGTACATCTGAAAAGTCAACAAAAAAAAGGATTCCACCAAGGTCTCTACACTACTGCTCTGTAATAACTATGTGAGATACAGGAAAGGGCCACCGGATTCCTGTCATACGTTGAAGAAAGGGAAAGTCTTCCAGTGGCAGAGTAAATAAAGTAATGGTAGATGTGCACCTAGTTGGAAGAGGTTGTCTTTAAGGGGCGTATGTCAAAATTTTTGACACGCTAAGCACTAACAACCATGATGCAGAATGTTATAAAAAGGGAAGAATAACAGCTTTTTTGTGTATTGTCATAAAGTCCTTGCAGTTCATATAATTACTAAACCTTCAGAGTGACTTTAAAAGTATTTCAACTGTCTGAAAAAAATATCTTCCTCTGCTTCGCATCACAAGAAGCTCTAAATTATTCAACCACACCCTGTGAATTTTTTCCTGGTAATTTCAACCTGTGGTTTCAGGTGTTAAGATATCTACACAAATGCAGCACATATCCCTCAGAATTTCCAATACCCCATGGCTCTAAGGTCACTGTTCTACATTGCCATTTGAAAACACGTGGCTCTTGGACATGCAGGTGGAAAATCTTCCTTTTCAAAAAAATTGAAGTTCTGCTTCTTAATAAAAAAGGAACTCTTACCATAGTGATGTTTGTGCTATTCTGTTATCCAGAGCACGTCTAGTGTACACATGTTAAGCCTGCAGCACTATGTGTGCCACTGCTTACAAGACCATAACACTGAGGTTTAATGCTGCAGATGAAAATTTGCATTGTGAACTGCTCAGGTTTCAATACAGCTATATACTAGAAAAAAAACAAAACAAAACACATAAAACAAACAACAGCTAAAAACTATCTTTGGACCTCTACCGATGAGATCATTATCCTCATAGATAAAGAGGATGAAGTAAAAGTATCTTCAATAATAGATGCATTTGCATACCAGAAATGTGACATACAAAAATGCTTTTGCTCCATGCACAAAATGCTGTTCTTTGAAGTTTAAATTCCTAGAAAATCACCAAAATATAATAATTTTTGGAGTACTTAACACTTCTTTGAAAATTGACTATATAAATACTACCTGTATAAAAGCTAGGACTATACTTTTATTTTTCATGCAATTGGATTTCCACACTGCCATTCAGTTCAGAATCCTTCTATTGGATATCAGGGGGTAATTTATCCTGATGGGGGGTCTGACAGAGAACCAGATCTCCTCTAGGAAACGTTTTGTTATTCCTGGTCAATGACAGCTAACATCTGGTTCCCAGTGACATAGGCACTCTCATACCCAGTGCAGCAGAAAGCATCAGGTGATGCTCCAGAAATATCCAGCATAACCAATACCTGAAGAGTTACCTGATACAATACCGAGACTACTTTTTATCTAAAATAAGCAATAATACATGCAGCTTACAGATAGCCTAATCAATTTATTTGTCTCTCCTCCTGGCTTATTTTTTTGGTCAAGAGACTAGGATATACTGGCTCAAAAATCAGAAATAATCAAGTCAGTAGCTGACTAGAAATAAGAAGTTAGATTTGAATCCAGAACATATTTTGAAGTACTATATACTGAAGCATTAAATGTGTGCAACTGCTAAAATATAGTTGTGTTTTCTGTAGCCTTAATTACTTTATATTTGCATTCAAAAGTAGCTTGACCTAAGCTAAAATAATCAGTCTTTACAGTTTTCTTAGAAATAAAAAGAAATGCAAGACTGTGCTAAATCCCTAACTCGACTTTAAATGCAACAAAAACTGCTAACCCCAAAACTGGTGTGACCCAAAGGGTACTGCACTCAAAATAAAATGAATTAAAACTGCCTGACTTGGACAAGACTTTAAACTAGGGCTAAGCAATCAGACTAATTATCATAAAACTGTAGTTAAAATTCTAAAGCCTGGATGTTGAAGCTAAGGCAGAGCAAATGTTATGAAAGGTGGCATTGCCTGCTCAGCTCAACTCCATGCCAAGAGGGCACTGAGCTCAAACGACTGTCCCACGCTCCTCACAGCCCCAGCATGATCCTGTGTGAAGAAGCTTTCAAGGACTTTGGGATTTTCTCATTGTTATAAAATAAAACTAAGCATGACAATATCTGAATGATGTCATGGCAATCTCATAAGTGGATTACATTAATCATTTATTGGCAAGGGAAGATAATTCTTGAGTGAGAGCAGAACCCTGACTTTCATCCCTATTTATCACCTTGAGAGAAAAGATAGAATAGCTGTGGATATCAGAAGAGGATATCATGCGAAGTTCAAGGAAAGGGTATGGAAAATGTCCACTGAAAATGCAATGGAATAACAAAGCTACTGATTCTTTTATTTAATGCAAGTCAGCTCACCACAAAGTTATTGGGGGAGATTTTCCTCATTAGGTGAAAGGTAACTGCACAGCACATAATTACTAGGAATTCTACTTGATAAATGATTTTTTTTTAAAAATGGTGCTCTCTTTTTAAAATCTTACAACTCAATATGACACAAGAAAAGTGTTTAGTTCTAAACTTCTGGATGTTATTTTTACCTGGTTTGCTCATCTTAAAAATCCNGAAAGGAAAGGAAAGGAAAAAATATCAAGTCATTGGATAAGCTAAGACAGCAAACAAACCCACATTTGAGTCCTTTCTTGGATGGAATAACTATGTTAAGATGGACTTGAAAACCAGCACCCATCAGGAGGTAATGGCCATTTCCCTCACACTATAGACACTCTTGATCCCAACACTTCCATTGCCAGCAGAATGAGCAGCCTGGTGGCTCAGCTGGCAGAGAAGGAGGGCAGGTCAGAGGAAGGCTTGTCTCCAGAAGCTGTGCCTGTACTGATCCTTCCCCAGCGATAAGCAAAACATTGTGTGTACTCTTGTGTTTGAAACCCACAAGAGGCAAAGCCCTTCATCTTCAGAGCTTCATGCTTCCACTAAGCCAAGAGCTACAAACATGGCATGTGCAGCCCTCGCCCTTAGTCACCCAATTTGAGCAGAGCTTAGATCAGATGGCATTTAGGGATCCTTTCCAACTCAAGTTACTCCGTGATTATAAAAAAAGCTGGTGTGAGAAAGCTGTTAAGAAAAGAGAAGAAAAAGCCCTCAGCTCCCCACACGTATGATACAAAATGTACCATTTCCTCTTCCAACAGTATAGCCAGCACTCACTCTTCCAAAATTCACCTGACTCTGCCAGCACATAGAAAACTACTGGTTTTGCCTGTTCTTTGGATTTGCAGTGTTAGTTAAACCATTCTGTTTACATCAGCCTGGGAAAGGCCTCAAGCAAGAGCTTTTACCCTCTGCTTTCTCCCCTTGCTCTAGCACGAGACTTTTCAGATATTACTCTGATTTACATTTTAAAAAGCTTTCTAATTTAAATTATATAGTCTAAAGAAGAGTTTTATTTAACATTTCCACAGCACAAAGATTTCAAGCATAATCAAAGTCCCATCAGACTAGACACTACATGAATACGCAGTAACAGTAACAATGTATAAATACATGGTAAGAATTGTTAATCATGTGTCAGAAGGAAAATAAATAAATAAAAATCCACAAATAAAATGTAAGCATATGTTAGGAAAAAAAAAAGGTCATATTCATGTATGTTTAAAGTCCTGCATTATGTTCTGTTTTTTTATCTCCTCCTTCTGAAGGGCTTTTTTAATCCTTCTTTTACCCAGCCCATATACCCTTGGCCACCCAAATTCTCATCAGTTTTTGAGCAAAATATGTTTCTTGTAAAAAAACCCAACCATACTGGTTGACCACCAGCACAGTAATGATCAAAAACCTTTTCTCTTACAAAAACCAACCAAACAACAAAACCAAATAAACAAAAATTATATAATTGCAGAGAAACAAAATTATTTATCCAGATCAGTACGGGGCACGAAACCTGTATCTGCTACATACTGAACCAGTCCCTCAACCACACATATACAGAAAGGTAGTTCTTCCCCTGACAGCAACAGTGAATTAATGCAAGGTAGTTGCTCAATCAATCTTGGTAGCAGATGGCCCAAGTTTTATAGACTGCGTGGCTCTGCCTTCTTGCTGTGTTCCTGACCTGTGCTTGCCTTTCAGAGTTGAAAGTTTGAATAACAAATTCAGCAGGCATGTTCTTGGTGCACAAAAAGGGTGCCATGGAGGTTGAGAATAGTTTAATTAGTTGAAAAAAGAAGATATTACCACTAAAGAGACTCAGCCCAGATTCCAAGGATGTCCTGTTCATCTGCCATATTCACCCACAGACTTCTAATGAAGTCTCCCACTCCCTACTCTCACATTTTCCTCAGACAGTTGACAAGGTGGTCATTTTCTTATGGAGAGTAATTTTTATTGAAGTGCTCATTAAAAAGAAAGAAGCAAGTAATGCATAATCACTGGCTTATGAAAAAGGTTTGACAGATCAAATAGATAATCTGAGAACACGTTGGACAACATGGGGGGAGGGTATATGTCTGGGGGGAAAAAAAAAATAACACTCTAAGATTTTAAACATTCTAAAATAACTGGCTAAATGTCAAAGAATATCTCCTTCTCATGTCACTAGGCAATGGAACAAAGCAGAGGCTTCCAGTGTGGTCTACCTCTCCTAGACTATTCATTGTTTTAAATTATTCTAATAATTTCTTTTACTAGTTTTCTTAATAATGTACAAACCCCCACTGCTTATCCACGAACAGTTTTGTTTACACAGGTTTATTGGATGAGGGAAACTTCTCCCAGTATTTGTAATTAGACAGAACACAGGACAGGAAACACCCTGTAGGATGTGCTCCTGTAAAGACAACACAATGGATAAGATAAGATGGCACTTTTCCAGTGGCATTTCTCTGTTGGCTCCTCGAAAAAACTTACACTCCCATTCACATGCCTCCTCCCTGCAAGGCAAGACAGACCCTCTCCAGCAGAAATAGTCTAGTGGAAAAAGAGAATGGTCCTAGAGTATCCTCAGCTAAGTCCTCTGCCATCCAAAGCTGTCATGTATCCATTCTGCTGCTCCTGTACTTATTTCTTCAGAATTAGGGCAGGTATTATCATCATTATTTGCTTGCATAAGTTAAAGCAGCAAATGAAGATGTTTCCCTAAGCCCCTTCATTAAAGCAACAAACACAGAGCTTTTTTAGAAGACGACAGTCTCATACAGTGGAAACAGAAAAATACTATCACACTGCTTTGAGCAGCTGGCTTATCAAATCAATCAATACTATGAAGCAAAACCAATCAATCTGTTTTTCAGAAACCTTTAACCTCTCTACAATATGTATTACACACAATCTATTAGAAATAAATGAGCAGAGGATTGTTTGCTAAATCTCTCATCCAGTATGAATCTTAACCTTCTGTGAAACCAGAAAAGCACATTTAAAAATGCATTACTGGAACATCAAACCTACAGTAACAGGATCTTGTTCATAGTTAAGCTTCAATTAATCAAGCTGCACTGCCTATGGTCAACATGTATTAATCTATCTGAAGCAACTCTTATTTTTCTTTTTCATTACTACTAATTTTTTTGAGTGTAAGAGAAAAGGTATGATTCTTCTAACTCATAATCTTTTATAAACCCAGAATAGCTATTATCAATAGTGGACAACATGTGTGCCAATAGAAAAAATGCTGAATCTGGTCTGAAGTATCTAGGCCATGAGATACAAGTTAAAATTTTTAGATCTCTTTCTGATTTTTTATCCTTTGTTTTGTCTGTACAATGACTCTAAAGTTTGGGGTTTTTTAACATGATCTTTAGTTTCGGATACTAACCCCAACTCACATACATGCAGTAACATCACAAAACCAACATAGTGTGTATTTTCCCAGCCACTTGTTCTGGATTTACTGTGCATTTTTGCCAGTTTTATTTGCCATAAACATTACCACACACTGACACCACCTAAAGCCAAAAAACCAAAACCACTGCAAATGTACCTACATTGACCTGTTAAAAATACAAAATAATCAGCTGAACAGGACATTTTGTTTCTTTGCACCTGCATGTCTCTCATGTCAGCTCTAGTGCCAGTAGTCACTGCTTATAAAATAAAAAGGTTAACTATATTTCAAAGATGGATATAATCCTTATATTGCAAGATTGTTTTTAAGTTTGAGAACATAAGCATTGCATATGACTGTGGCTTAAAAAAGGTATCAAAGAAGTCAGAAGCCAATTCCTGGTCCAAATAAAATCCATTCAAATTTCATACGCAAAGAATTCAGGTTTCTGGTTAGTGCTGCTTATTAGACAGGTAACACAAACTTTAGCCTCAACTTAGTAATCCCTGATTTCAAAGCACTATGGAGTCTTTACACAAACATAAAGCAAACAAGATGTTCAGGCTTATCTCTAAAAATCCACGCCTGCTTGCCCTGCCCCACAAGAATAAGGACATGATGTACTACACCAAGATTTTCACCTCTGGCACCCACTGTGCCACCACATCCTGCATCACAAAATGTAATAATTTCTCACATGACTGAGAATTAAATTATTAAATAAACTGTTAAAAGGATTTCATCTTAAGTAACCAGAGAGAATCATAGAATCATAGAATAGATTGGGCTGGAAAAGACCTCCAAGATCATCGAGTCCAACCCCTGATCCAACTCCAATTACTATATCATGGCACTAAGGGCCATGTCCAATCTCTTTTTAAAAACCTCCAGGGATGGTGAATCCACCACCTCTCTGGGCAGGCCGTTCCAATGCCTGATTACCCTCTCTGTAAAGAATTTCTTCCTAACATCTAACCTAAACTTCCCCTGGCAGAGCTTAAGCCCATGTCCCCTTGTCCTGTTGTTGGTTGCCTGGGAGAAGAGGCCAACCCCCACCTGACTATAACTTCCCTTCAGGTAGTTGAAGAGAGTGATGAGGTCACCTCTAAGCCTTCTCTTCTCCAGACTAAACATATTAAAAAGCTTTGGTGTCTCTCCCTCCTCTACAACACACCAAAACTATCTCTTCTATCTACCTCCATGTACCAAATAACCTTCCCAGCATTCTTACATTTCCTAACCAAAGGCCTAATCTGTGCATGCTTTAATAGCCTTCCAAAAGGTTGACCTCGCCTCTGCTAGGAGACAGCATAGTAGCCAGAAAATTTGCTATTTTAAGTGAGGACAATGCACTAATCTAAGATAAAAGTATTGCTCCAAGCTATGACTAGAAACATCCAAGAAAACTTAAGACCAGTGAATTATACGATTCACGCTACACAGCCAACCTTGAACTGCTATCACTCTGTAGAAATCAGTTTGGCCTAAAAGCTCATAGATCTCTTGATCTCAGACCACATTTTCCAACGAAGGCAAGCGGTCTTTCACTCAGGCTTACATTTCACTCCTTAGATATCCACAACATCCATCCCAAGGTGTGTTAAATTTTCTGTCTCTGCAGAGTTTCTTCCATTACTATTTACTGGACTCTTAATTTTTCAGTGTAATTCACACAAATTATCAGAATTGAACAGTAAGTAACTCTTCTCCTTCACTCCAGAACAGCATTTCTGGGTAGTCTACCCTTCTATTTCCCTCCTCTCCCCCCATTACAGCAAAAGGTAAATACATGCTTCACTTTCAGTTAGCTGCATACGAAGACGTAGCAGCAAGAGAATGAACACTTTCTATGTCACCATCAGTGTCTGAGAAAATCAGGCATCACGTGCTTGTTCCAGCCACGGGCTGCAAAGGCAGGTGCAGCCAGTCCAGATTTTAACAGCAATGCAGCAGAACCTAGAGCACTGTGACTGGAATATTTTCCAGGGCAAGTCGGTTGGGACCTCACAGGTCACAGAACAGATGTAAAATTGCAGACACCTGGGTGTTCTCCTATCAGCTGGCCTAACATGGTGCCTGTCAAAGACAACAAAAATGCCACAAGCCCGATCTGCCCTACAACCACATTATCTCACCCTGAATATATGCAGAGTCAGACAAACATCTCTGCCTTCTAGTTCCTCTGCAGCTATGAAAACAGCCAGATCTCTCTGCAATGTGCTCGCCAAAGCAAACGGCAATTCCACAGCCCAAAAAAAGCTACAACAGGGGAAAGCAAAAAGATGTTGCAGTTTTCCATCCTAGGTCCAAATTCACACCTCTCTTAAAAGGCAGTTTTACGGATGATGGCAATAAAACAAGTCTTAGTAAACTGGTCCTATTAACGCTGATCTTTCGAGAAAGTAGATGCAGCATACATGGCTGTGCTGGCCACAGCTGTGATTCAGGCAATCGTTCTATCTAACTGCTTTTCCAGGAGAAAATGATCAAGATGCTTTCTCTTTCCTGAAGCCAGTACGTGATGGTAGCAGATGTCACCTTCCCCTCAGCCTAGGGATGGAGATCTGAACGTGTAACTCGCTGCACCCCACAGAGAGGATGGGAAGATCTAGGCCCCACTGGGTTCCCTTCTGCGAACCAGGGACGCGGCCACAGAGCCCGGCAGCACCTCCCGCAGGAGGCTGCTTTCTCCTCGTCCTGCTGCGACCGTGATCACTCCATCGGCGACTGCAAAATCTCCACATCCCCCCCGCCCCCATTTCTCCTCTCCCTTTTTCACCACTGAAAAGATGAGGCGTGGGGGAAAAAATAAATACATTAAAAAATCTAAACCAGCAAACCAGTGCCTTAGGGTATGCACAGCAGCACTATTCCACGCATC
>VWZY01003604.1:43988-55773 GCA_013399075.1 Chloroceryle aenea | reverse complement strand
CTGTGGCATACCTAACCAGCGTGTGCGAGCAGCCCGTTGAGGCCTATTTCCCCACTAAAAAGTTCGTACCCGTGCCTCTTTTCTGAAAGAGAGCTACTTACTCCTGTGTTCAGATGCCTAAACATAGCATTAGTCGTTCCCTTGCATCTACAGCCGGGATAGAATAGCTATTGTATCTTGAAAGTGCTCCTCCAGGCATCTTCTCTGTACCTCACTGTCTCAGTGACTCCACACACAGGAACAAAATCCTAAATTCCTCAAGATAGTGTCTTGCATTTTATGGTAGTTAAACCAGTGTGGCTGGACAGCCATAACCAGAAGAAACTAACAGAAGAAATACTTCCTCCCCCCCTCCCCAACAGGCAGGTTGACATCTTTAAAAAAAAGAATAAAAGGTAGGAGACTTTTAAGATGACTAACAACTAAAGAAAAATTGTAGTAGAACTGTAGTACTTGCAGTCTAAATTGGTACCTTTAGGCAGCATTGTATATTTGTCTTTTCAGAGAAGATGATAAACATGTTGGAGGTCTTTTTCTGTGAAGTGTCTGGGCATACCCCACTGGAAACTATCACAAGTTCTCTGTACATATAAAGGCCTGTAATTAATTACTAAAATAACATTGTGTTAGTTTGAAACATAATTCTGGTATTCTCTCAGAAGAGGCTTTCTGGTTCTTGCTAATAGGGTAGCATCTATTCCCCCATTATGATGTGGTTCAGCCAGCCTGTGAGCACAGCTGTACTTTTACATCCTAACCAAAATGCTGCAGGAATCTGCAAATGAAGACTTTGAAAATGAGAGCATGAAAAAAATTCTGAAAAAGAAGAAAGAAGTTAAGAAATTATGTGTGACTTTTATTGCTTAGACAAATGCTACAGAAATCCTTTCCTCTATTTTTAATACATTGCAACACTTCATTTTTTTTTCCCTCCTTTGCTAAAAGGTTTTATTCATTTTTTTCTCTTCTATCCTGGAGTCTTCTTTCAACACAATAACTTACATAGCAAAAGTAACGAAACCTGGAGGAGATCTCTGTTACCCTGTCCTTTTCCCTGGCCCGGATATATGACCCAGCTGTGGCCCCAGGTTACCACAATTTAAGGTGTATAGAATGTGCATGAGAGACTCCCAAAGCTATTGATTCTTGGGTAGTTATATCAGGCAAAACACTTCACTTGTGATTAAATTCCTTCTTTCTGCCCTCCTTCTGAGAATAATGAAGTAGTTAGGTATGACAATGGTCTGAAGTTGTCCTGATTTGAGAGGGAGGTTTGACCAGATGACCCCTAGAGGTCCCTCCCGACCTACCTTATTTTGCTAAATTCCTACAATTTAAAAAGACGGCCTTCATGACAGCTAGATCATATCCGAGAAAAGTTTCACATCCTAAATCCATTTTGCTTCCAGAGCTCCCCTTTACCCCATTTGTTTCACAGCTCATCATGACAGGTCTTCTAGCACGCAAGCTGTCCGTGAACCTGAAGAGATGCTATTGCTAATGCAACAGTATTAGGATGCTGCATTAGCACTGACCTTCACGCTCTTACGTGTTTCCAATATGATCATCACTAGATGATGGTCAATTTTCTTCCCTTTCATTTTTTTGCAGTTAAAATGCTGGAAATTGTTATCTGTGTGGTTTTGAGGTAAACCCTTCATTTATGCTTGTTCTAGCTCTTTCTGAAAATGCAGAAACAATTCTGAGTTCTGTAAAATCACTTACATGAAATTAACCTCCTGGACAAATATAAACTTCCCTTTTAAAACTGACTACTTCACATTTAAATATAGTAAATAAAACCCGACTGAAAAAAAAAAAAAAAATCACTTTAAAAGCACCAAGCCTAATCTGTAGCATTTATAAAATGAAGTAACACTGTGGATTAATCTACACAATTTGCTGAACATTAAATGGTAACCTTATGAGGATGACAATTTTCTAAGTCATTGTGGTAAGCTGTAACAAATGCAAATCAGCCAGCTCCTGGCATTTTCAACACTGTTGCTATGTAAATAGTGCTATTTACATCGAAACAGTTTTTCTTTGTATATAGTTTCTCCCTGTATTTCAATTTAAAGACAAGCATTTGCATCATCCCATGTGTCAATGGCTTTTCAGGCTCAGAACCCCTGCAGTGAACAAGATGTGCTGAGTTTAGGGGAAAATGGGTGTAAAGAGGCCTTTATTCTGAGAGCTCCTGCACCAGCTCAGAGCAGCCTTGCTGCCCCACATAGTGCTTGTGATTCCACCTGATGCTCAGTGCAGCTGGGAAGGCAGAAAGGCAGACAGAAATCACCAGAGTTTAGAGATCCCTTATTCCCCTTGGTTCCTGTGCAGACATTGCCCTCGGTTCTCTGGGCTTCATGAACAGGGTTGTACCAGGTTTCTAAATCTGCTCCACAATGCCACGGTCCACCTTTGTTCTTGTAATGTTTTAGGGTCATTTGGCACAAGCTGCTGTGAGAGTACTGGCAAAGCATCTATCTCACCGGGAAGACCCTGGACCAGGTTTCATATGGACATTTCATTAGCTGGGCCTGGATATTTCAAAGAAGTCATGATGAAGCTTTTTCTCTTCAGAAAATAAACTACACTCTGTAAAGTACATTATTTGGATTCAGCGTGTTTACATTCCACCTCTATTTATATATCCATAAGCCTAGATAAAAGCCTTGACAATGGCATCTCAGACACTTTCTCTTTACATCAGTCTACAAAGCTAGTCAGTTTGTATGTACTTTCAAAAATTGGACATTGCAACGGATTTTAGGTCTGTTACTGGTTACTTTCAGCCTTGGGCCAAAGGCAAAACAGCTCTCACAGGCTAGAAAGACTAGTGCAAGCTAGATACAGCTTTAAGGACAGATAGCTCAAGATCCACAAGGGACAGAAATTAATGCTTTTTACTTTCTGAAAGCTTAGGATTACAGCTTTCGTATGTCAAAAAGCATTAATCTCTGACTCCAGTGGCGTGTGAAATTACCTGTTGCTAGAATATTGTGTGCTGATTCAAAGGTTCATGTGGAGGTAGGTGGCTTTTAGAAATGAAGATGTTTTTGAATTCTGATCCTGGCCAAATTAAGTGAAGGAAAGCAGTTTTATAAATGAAATTTCCTAAAATCAACCAGTTTGTCTTCTTGATTAGCTTGGTCTGAAATAGCGTGCTTATGAGTACAGGGTCAGCTTTATGTTTTTCAAGCCTAAAGCACAGGCTGCTGAAACAGCAGCAGGTCAGCAACACTCCAAACAGCCGCACTTTCACAGGTGCACTTGCAGAGCAGGTAGAATACCCTGCAAGGGGAACCTAATAATAATGAGGACAATGAGATTAATCGCTGAGATTAAGTTGGCCAATGCCCTGCATCAAAACTACTTCTACAAAGAAAGGCTGGGTCATTGTCATAAGTGACTCCCTACTGAAGGGGACAGAAGGCCCCATACAAAAAACTTCTTAGGGAGGTCTACTGTCTTCCTGAGGCCCAGGTTAAAGATGTGATGACAAAACTTCCTACCCTGGCACGGCCCTCAGACTATTACCTGCTATTCAGGTAGGCAGTGATGAACTCACAAGAAACAGGGGGGACAGTCAAGAGAGATTTCAGTGTTTTAGGACAACTGGTCAAAGGATCAGGAGAACAAATGGTGTTCTCCTCTACCCCTCCAGTTTCAGGGAATGATGAAGGAAGAAACAGGAAGACCCATCAGATCAATTCCCTGTTCCAAGTCTGGTGTCACCAGTAGAACTTGAGTTTTTTTAATCACGGGTCAGTTCACCCAACGCCAGACCTGCTGGTGACAGACAAGGTACACATGTCTCAGATGGGGAAAAGGACTTTTGCACAGGACTTGGCAGAGCTCATTGAAAGAGCTTTGAACGAGGTTTGAAGGGGGAAAGGGATAAAACCTGCCTTGCTGGAGATAAACCTGGGGGTGGCACATCAGTGTTTGTGGGACAGTGCGCTAGCAAGGTCCTAGGGTCTGCCATCCCTGTGGAGGTAGAGGACAGAGAGTCATGTGACAGCAAAGCCAGAAGTCATCTGGATGGTCTAAACATCACAGAAGCACCTGAGAATGTTCAGGTAGAAATTAGGCCTTCTCCCCCCTTTTTGGGGTGACAGGATCAATAGCCCAGCTGAAGTGCAACTACATCAACATGCAGGAAGAGTTAGAAGCCATTGCACAGCAGGAAGACTGTCATGTTGTTGCCGTCACAGAAACACGGTGGGATGATTCACACGACTGGAACGCTGCGTTGGGTGGCCATAAACTCTTCAGAGGGATAGGCCAGAAAGGGGAGGCAGTGGAGTGCCCCTGTATGTCAGTCAGTGGGTGCTTGGATTGTCTTGAGCATAGTGATGGTGATGATGGTGGAGTGTTTGTGGGCAAGAATCAGGGGGAAGGCTGACAAGGCTTACATCATNGATAGAGGAGCAGAAACTCCCTTGGCAGCTCTCGCAGCTCTCCTCTGATAAGAAGAACAGAAACTTTCCTTGGCAGCTCTGTACCCATCCCGTGAGTTCTCACATCAGGCCTGCATGAATCACCCTGTTGGTGACCATCAATCAAAGTATTATCGAACCACCCTTACACACAGTAAAAGGCCAGCCTGGTTTGCTGTAAGACAAGCCAGTGGAGAAGACTGGCCAGGCTGAACAGAGAGCTTTGGCTGTAACTCGGGAACAAAAGGAAAGTCTATGGCCTATGGAAGAAGGGGAAGGCCACTCTCAAAGACTACAGAGATTTCATGAGGCTATGCAGGGAGAAAATTAGAAATGCCAAAGCCCGACCAGAACTCAATGTGGCTACTGCTACAGTGTAGTGGTGCACCTGTCAGTGCTGGATTAATGATTGGACTTGATTTTAAAGATCTGTTCCAAACAAAATAACTTTACATCTCTATGCTTCTATAAGCACAGATAAGCAACAAAGCTGGTAGTGTTTTTAAATATACAGAACTGTTGAAGAAACTAAATCTGTGCATTTTCCTAAAGAGCTGTAACAGTTCAAAACCAATTTCAGAATACCTCCATTATATTACAGATTATAATATACATTCAGGCTGTGATAGGATCACCCTAGAACTTTTACTGATTAGAGTGAAGGAAAATAAAATGTATTTTCCAAGTATAATAGTCAAAAGATTCAGTTGTTTAGTATAAACCACCTTACTTTATAACCAGATTGAAGAATTTATCTATGTAGAATATCAGGCTTCATATTGCTTTGGCCATTTTCTTATTTTCTGTGAGCAGCCTTGAACAGAATGTGATATATAACTAAAGCAAATGAATTCAGAAAGAGTATCTTGCACTTAGTACACCCAAATGGGATTTTTCATGTTTTTCATACAGATGCACAAGGGACTATCTAGCAAAACTTGCACATCAGGAACTTCTCAGAAGGAATAGAAAGGTTAAATTACATTAAATGTGCAAACTGCCCTTGTAGTTTTACCCTGATAGATCTTTAGTAGGTTACAGGAGCCAACATTTGCAAAGAATGGGAAAGGGTACACAGGAAGCCTGGAGAAGTCTGACTTGATCTATTTTGTCTTACACACCACCTTGCTACCTTCATATGTGGCCATTTTGAGGAACTGACCTATTGGTAGCATCCTGATTGGTTTCATCTGCTTGAACCAAGAGTGGAGGTTCAGGACTCCTGATGACAGTCACTGGCATTGTCATTGTCTCCCTGTGGTGTGTGGTACAGAGGCAAGGGAAGAGATTTTTCAGCAAAGAGATAAGAAATAAGGTCTTGCTGAAAATAACTTCCCTTTGCCCTCACTAACATCTCCCATGACAAAAGCATTTTCCTTCTGAATATTTTTTTTTGTGTTAAGCTTATTAGCAAGGACATTTCAATGCCATTTGTATTTCTTTGATTTCCCATTTTCCAGGTCTTTGTTTTCACACCTGAATTATTTCCATCAGAAATCTGTCAGCACACTGCCAAAGTGCACCAAATAGCTCCACTGCTAGTTTTATACATTAATTCACCTGCTTGTGAGATTGACGTGGTGGATGGGACAATTCAACACTACCTTGCTCTTTCTCATTTAAGACCTAGCAGCAGATGGAAATAGGACATTTTCAGTCCACCCAAATGACTTTCTCTAACAGCAACTCTGCATGCAGGGTCCCACGCGCTGTTCAGATCATCTATGAAGAAAAAAAAAAACAACGTTAAGAGACATTTTGGACTGTTTGTCTTCTAACAGTCTGATTTTGCCAATAGCTTCACCTCTTTTTTGTCTTCCATTACATCACAGTTTCTAAGTTGTCTCAGGCAGAAGGATGTGAGCAAGTTTATTGGCTAAATTGGAGAAGGCAGCAGTGGTGTGTGGCTTGCAAGGTTGAAAGAAGCACAGGACTTGGCAGCATCAGTGCCTGTTCCCATCTGTTGGTGAGGTAGGCAAAGCCCCTTGCCAAAAATCCTTGCAGGGAGCATGGACAGTAGGAGTGCTTGCTCCACAGAATGTGAAAAACTGCACATGACTCTATCATTAATCAGGCAAATGAATTTTTCCTCAGTGGGAATTTTTCTCAAATGGCACCCTCACTTGTGGGCTGATTCCTGGAGTCAGGTACTTTTAGCACTGCATGTGATACCACAAAAACTAGTCATGGCATCAGCCCAACAGCTTGGCAAAACCAGGCTAGAATCAGGTTTGGCTTGTTTTTTAATCTGTAGCCTTCTGCCTGTGATTTCATGTTTTAAATTTATGACTTGGCACAGTAACCTTTATGATAGCTTTGGGTCTGGACTTCATTAAGTGTGAAGAACCTCAGCTGAGGCATTTGAGTCCCTCAAGGATCAGTACTGGGACCAGTCTTGTTTAACATCTTCATCAGTGACATGGACGGTGGCATTGAGTGCACCCTCAGCAAGTCTGCTGACGACACCAAGCTGTGTGGGGCGGTTGACACGCTGGAGGGAAGGGATGCCATCCAGGGGGACCCTGACAGGCTGGAGAGGTGGGTCCAAGCCAACCTCATGAAGTTCAACAAGGCCAAATGCAAGGTCCTCCGCCTGGGTCAGAGTAATTCCAAGCACCAATATAGGCTGGGCAGGGACTGGCTCAAGAGCAGCCCTGAAGAAAAGGACTTGGAGGTACTGGTGGATGAGAAGTTCAACCTGACCCAGNAATTTCTTCACCATGAGGGTGGTTGCCCAGACAGATGGTGGAAGCCCCGTCCTTTCAGACCATGCTGGATGGGGCTCTGAGCAACCTGCTCTTGTGGGAGGTGTCCCTGCCATTGGCAGGGGGGCTGGAATTGGATGATCTTTAAGGTCCCTTCCAACCCTGACGATTCTATGAGTCTATGAACTTGTGACACCTGTACCTTGCTGATCAGCAAACTGTAATAAAATTCCGAGAGAGTCAGTGTCTTGTCTGAACTTAGAGAATACATTTAAACAAACCCAAAAACCCAACCCAGCCTAGCTTCACATCAGTGAGGAAATTCCCAGGCGTGGGAGCCTGTGCACAGATCACATGAGCAAATATAAGAATAAAAAAGTCAACAGTTTTTAATGAAAAATGAAGCAATTGAAATATACAGATCCATGACAAAAGGAGCTGTCATAGAAGAAGTCAGGGATATTTGTGGGGTTTAACAACTGGAGTTGAATAATAAAGCCTTGTGGAAAATTGAAATAGACTTCATGTTTTCTGAGTACAGAGAAGCAACAGACAAAATGAAAAACAATGGTCTGTCTAGGCTTGTGTTTACACTAATATTTGGATTCATCCAAATGATAAGAACTTGTAATCTATCTGAAGTCTGTTATAACAGTTTTTTTTAAGGTGATGGTGGAACATAGGGACAATCAACTTCTAAACATTAAGTATGTTACCTGTAGGCTGAGAATGGAGCATCCACCTTGTCAAAGTAAAATAGCACAGAGGGAGGTCTGCTTCTTCAGATATGATTTAAATTCAGTATAGAAAGATCCTATGATACCCTCCATTTGGAAAAGCTCTACTTAATGGGAGACTATACATAAACAGGAGTCATCAAATTGTAGATGGCAGTGACAAATGAGATGTCCAGTCCAGTAGATTTGCAGGACAATTTATTTTAGGCGCAGTTCCTCTTCACTGCCATTTTTTCCTCTTGCAAGGTAAGATTGCTCTGTCAGCTTGGAGAGGTGAAAAGAGTGGGCAGTAGAAGTGAGTGAAACTGGGTCAGTGAATGGCTAGCTGAGAAAGAATCTGGCATTAGCATATGAACCAAGGTGACAGGTCACCTTGTGGCTTTTGCTGATGAAATGGGATCTTTGTTTACTTTGGTGAAGAAGTTTCATCCCTGATCAAAATACATAGAGAGATACATAAATATATGTTCACAAAAGAAGACAGGAGGAAAAGATCCTAGATCTACATTTTTCTACTTCAAAGTATTGACAACACAGTTCTTTTAAATTAAAAACAAACAAACCAAAACCAAAACCCCAACAACAAAATAGAACATATATAGATCTTGCTATAAAGATGTAACCAATTACTGCGGTTACATGTACCCTCTTCAACTTCCTTTAGCTTAATTTTAGCTAAGGTAGTCTCATATTTCAGACCTCTTGTGAAGTTTTTTATTATAATGGTTTTACATATGCTACCATAAGAATAAATTGAATTGCATTAAAAGAGTGAAGAAGGAAATAAACACTTTTTAAATTTTTAATTAACTTTTATTAAAATTAAACCTGATTTAGTTGATTTACAGTATTATTTATATGGATCTACAGTGAAAATAATATGCTTCATAGACAATACATAGTAAGACTGCTATTTGTAAACTGTTTGCATTTTGACTGTTGCATTGTAACTAATGACATGAAAATGGAAATGATGCTTGAGATAAGGACTTACTGGTGTTGGAGAACTTCCTGAGTAAAGGCTTCTGTGAAAATATGTGCAGAAATTCATTTCACTAGCAGTTTTTGAAGCAAACTATGGTAGGTAAGAGTTTAAACAGCCTATTAAAACTTTTTTTCTATATGCAGTGTGTTCACTCAGAAAGTATCAATACTAAGACCAAATGCTGTGGTTCATATGTGGTATATCACAAAAACCCCAAGGATACTTTGCTGCATTTACAACATTGCAGTCTTCATAAAAATTACACTTGCTACTCATCAAGCATTTTCCATCTACTGTTTTTGTGGAATTTGGAAGCTGGAATCACAAAGTGTATGTAGATAGGCATATTTATTCTTGCATTATTGTAAAAACATAGCAATACAAAGATCACTTAAACCTGAATAAAATAACTTCCCTACAGCCTGAATTTATCTCCTTTGCGTGCATGACCAATGACCAATGAAGGCTAAGAGCCAGAGCAGAGAGCTACATGCCAGACACTTCCTCCATGGGATTCTTGGACAACAGTGCATTAACCAATTCACATTTTGTTAAATACACGTACACTGTTTTTTGGGGTCTCTAGAAGGAGCTGTGATGTGCTGAGCAATGCAGAGTACTACCACTGAAAAAGAATTTTGTGCTGAACGTTAGAAGGCTATGTAAAATGTAATGTATATATATCCCTAAGTGCTCTATATACAAAGGCCTCAGGTTCAAGCAGCATGAAAATTAATAGTTATTTTTCTTAGCTTTAGTCTTTAGCTTTGTATTAATAAGGAAGCATGGGCAGTATTGCCTTATTTCATAGGAAAACGGATAAAATTACAAAATATAGAATTAAAGCTAGGTTCATTGTCCTTAAATAAAATATCAAACCCTATACATCAAATATTGTTATCAAAATCCCATTCATTCCAATATGAAATACACAGATTGTAGACTCCCTGAGCATAGAGATACCAGCCATGGCAGTGTTGACTATTAAATGCTGTCATTCCATGGATCAACACCTCCAAGACTGAAGAGCCTTGTTCCCTTTCTTTCCGTTACCTTTGGTCATTAATAATCTGCTTTAATATAACTAACAAACCCTTTCACAACACACAACATGACTTTAACTCTTCAGAAATAGTCAGCAGCAGGCAGGTGCTAAACATAAAAGCACAGATGAAATTCTGTCCTTCTACAGAATCACCAAAGTGCAAACAAATCACTCTGCTTTGTGCCACAGCATACTGCTTATGAGATTGAACTATGATGTATATATTCAAACACAGTTACCTTATTTGCCTGAGTGGTGAGGTGCTCCTTATTCCTCCTACTGACCCTTTGGTGCTATGGAAATAAAAGGCAAAAAACATATCCACTGGTCCAGAAAATAATAAAGGGAGAAAAAAAGAAGAAGTATGACAATATCTTGCAAACCAGTTGCCTTACACAGAGGTGTAAGGAAGGCTCAACTTCACTGACAGTCAGACTCCCAGAAACACTGAGCATAAAGTATCTTTTATCCTCCACAAAAGGGATAGGTCAGGCTTGAGATATCATAAGCAGGTCCATTGGCCTACTCCCTGAGGTGAAAAGCAGGTTTCTCATGCTGTACGACTTCTCTCCCCTCGTGTAGTGAGACCACCTTACTTTGTGTGACATAAAGACCTAAAGGACTCAGTCAGATTCTCCTCCTTTGCCCTCCAGGTGTAAGGCAAAATATGCTTTATATTTCTGCTTCCCTTATGGAAACCTCTAATTAGAGACGGATGGAGATACGCGCCTTCCTCTCTCCTCAATGTTCAGAGTCATCAATAGGTCATACTCCAGTGCTGCTTTCTACTAGCTCCCACAGGTGATCTGTTGGTTTAACCCATTGCTGGCAAGCTTGCAGTGATTAGTACTCTTAGCAGGGAGAGCAAAGAATGGTTGTTCTCCCTGGTTAATTTTCAGTTCCTAAATATGACTCAGTGCAGCCAGCTTTGCCCTGATGTGTATCAATAAGTCTGTATCCCTACTTTTTACCAAGTGACATGCAAATTTGCTTTCTTACACCAGATTTGAGCTGCTATAATTGAAGACCTTCTCCTGACTGAGAAAGACCACAGTCTTGTAAGGCAGAATAGGAATTTAGATCAATTTATATTTCATCTTACTCCCTTTCCATATGTGTTCTAGCCCCTAAGAATCTACTTCTCACCTCTGCCACTTACTCTCCCCTTCCTCAGCTAGAGCCATAGTTACAGTTTACCCTGAAAGATGGTGCAATCACAGATGGAGCAGCTGGAAGCATATTTTAGTTTCTGTATTAATTCAAGTCAAGCTGAATAGACTGTGTTTGCTAGGACTGTAGGAAGCAGCTAGTCCTTTTTCAGGCTTTTTGGAAGCTTTTACATTTCTTGTCAAACAGAAAAAGCTTCAAAAAATAAAAATAAAGCTGTCATGGCATACAACATACTACACTGTAGTGAGGTTTTCAACTTTCCTAAAGACACACAGACTTGTCTGTGCAAGAGTATGTTGAAGGAGACAGCCTCTGCTTCTGTAAGGGTGTCTGGTCAAGGACATCTTCCATACCAAAGGGAATAATAAGTAAAGAGGGAAGCCATATACAAGCAGAGAGTCACAAACCCAACAGGTGAACTGAGACAAAGGCAAAAAAACGACCTTATCAGTCATACTAACTGATGGAATTAAGGAACCACGGGCAAATCAGAAAGTTGCAACTGAGAAAGGAAACACAAGGGTCCAGGATGCCTGAGGAGGTTGTTGGATCTGGGCAGACAGATGAAGGAATATGCAGGAGTGGGGATGGAAAGGAATAAAGCAATGGTAGAGAGGAAGGGGTATAGGAACATTGTCCTGGGCTTGGTTCAGGTTAATTATCACAAGCGGCTGCTGGCCAAGCAGTTGGGAGGGGCCACA
>VWZY01003604.1:29211-43827 GCA_013399075.1 Chloroceryle aenea | reverse complement strand
ATCTCAGACAGAGATAGAGCCTTCCCAGGTTCTATTATTTGTTCTGTCATTTCATTAGCGCTGTTGCTTTCTTCTCTCTTTGTGTAGTTTTATTAAACTGTCCTTATCTCAACCCCCAGGATCTCGCCTGTTTTTTCTTCCTTCAAATTCTCCTTCCTGGGGAATGGGAGGGGAAGCAATGGGCGAGTGGCTCTGTGGTGTTTTGATGCTAGGGGAGGTTAAACCATGACAAGGGGTCGGTCACATGCAAAATGTGGCCAGACAGTAGTTATGCACAGAGAGGAAGGCTTTTATTTCCCTTTTCTTCAGAAAAAGCTGTATTTGTCTCCAGTAGTAAAGCTACCCCAATGAGGGGAGAAATTAAATTCAGCAGATGATCAGCAGCTATTAAATTTTCATGGCTCCATGGATTTGTTTGTAGGTCTGATAAATCTCTCTGGTTTAAAGAGAAGCATCTCCCATACAGCTAAACAGATGTGTGCATACGCAGATATGTTAATCTGAAGGGACAGTAAAGATCTGGGACACCTTATAGTTTTGCTTCACTCCTGTATGTGTTTAATTACAGCTTTTACCTTTAGGCTGGATAATGATAATAAATTGCTGAACTGATATTTCTCTTCCTGTGTTCTATTTGACACCACTTGGTAATCACTGATTGCCATGGAAACTACTAAGTGCACCATCAATGACATCACTTTTTCCAATCAGATGAAGGTGCCAGGCAGTTTAGTATTTCTGTTTAAATAAGCCAGCTTACATGGAGAAAGAAAGCAAGACTTCTGAAACCCCCATGGGTTCTGCAGCTAAAAATCTTTGTAACCCACCTTGTCTTTTGAGCTGTAAGCCACCAGGAAAAATTACTTTGGCAAAAGAAATATCAATACTATAGGGTATGTCAGTGTTGAGAATATATGCAAGAGAAGTAAAAACCAGCTGTCTCACTTCCCTTGCAAACACTCCACTTCAAATGTAGAAAAACACATGTACTCAAAAGACTTCACTTAGACACTACTTTCCTAGCTTGTCAATATGTCTGCATGTCAAACATCTCATGTAGACAACAGTTAAGACTTAAAAACAAATGCTTCTGTGCTTTTTTTCATGCTATGCCACACCAGCTTCTCCCTCACTACTAAGATATTTCTTGACATAACATTTCCACTTCCTTTCTTCTTTCACTTCTTTACTAGGTACTGCAGAAAAGTAGTTCTCAAAGGTGCTTCAAGTGTTCATCAACAAAGGACAGTGAATCCATGGCTTGCTTTTCAGAAGTGTAGCAACTCCATACAGACTACAGAGTAACAGTCAGATGCTCCATACCTCTGAAAAACCAGACAATGCCACCAGTGCCTTCTGGCATTCAGCAAAGGAGTTCTAGAGGCTTTCATATGCTTATTAGTATCTGGGGAACACTTATTGGAAATGGAAAAGAGTGGAAGATTTGAAGCCCTATAGCAGAGAACAAATAATTATTACAAAGTGCAAGTAGAAGAAAATGACTCTGCTGGAATCACATTTTTAGTTTCTTTTCAGATCCACTAGCTCATTACTTTGCATGTCTGTATGATGAACAAGATACCAGGGTGACAAGACAATCCAAGAAACATTTAAATGATCTTGAGAACTCTTTGACCCAAGACTGCTTTATAGAATACCCAGAATACACAACTAACTTTATTTGGAGAATTTTTACATATGCTGTTACACTGAAATATCCTAGCATAGTCATTGCTTAGATAATAAAAAAAAAGACAAAACCACACATTCTGTTAATAATTAAATATTCTTTTATATGAATCTTTGATAACTTAATAAATTATTAAATATTTGTTTGAACTGTAAGAACATCAGAATTATTCGGATAACAGCCTGGAATGAAAGCTCTTTAAAGAGCTATTTCTTGCCCTGATACACAAGGACTGGAAATAAATTTACTGGAGCATTAACTCATGTCTGCAGAAGATTGCAACATCTACATCAGTTTTGATAAACAATGAATAATTTTTGATAAACAAAAGCCCAAAACTACACATGAAGTAGAATTATATTTGAGGAGCTTAACTGCAGATCTAAAACCTCAACACTGTGGATCCATGTGTTAATGTGTATGTATTTGCATAATTTGAAAGTTTTCTAAAACAATGAGCATACCTCAAGCACCTTTTCACCCAGTTCAGATTATAAATCACCTGAGGATTCTTCCTCAGGTAGTCTCATAAAATTTATGCAGCAAAATTTATACCCTAAAAGGCAATCAACTGGGATCAAAGTACCATGCTTCCATATTACATCTATCTTTAATGTAAATCAAACACAGCATATATTTGATTACAACAGGGCAGTTACCTACTTTTAAGATCCATTAAATGTTTTCCCTTCAATTATAACAGCACAGAAATTGTATGGACCCTGTAAAGGCTGGCATAAGCTATTCCAGTTGACTCCAGAGGCAAGCACGTTGCTCAACATCATGCTGAAACTTAAAAGAAGTTACAGAAACATGAGCATCATTCAACTGCACAGCCAGCTATTGCCAGAAAGAAATCTCTTATATGAAAGAGCTGCTGTTCATCTCCATCTTTTCATAAACTAAGCTTGAACAAAAGATGTCAGAATGTCTTTGAAAATGTCTTAACTGTCAAGGTTTAAACAGACCAAGAATAAGTCTGCTGCCACCACCTAAATTCACAAGAGAAGTTGCAGCTCCTTTTAAAAAGAGCTTATAACTGAAAAGAGATTATCAGTAATTATAAAGGATAGCTGATGGCAAACAAAGAAACTGGGAGTCCAGCATAATTATGCTGTCACAGAAAACAGACTTTTTTTAGGAGATGAAAAGTTTATTTAAAAACTGCAAACATTTAACAAAACGATTTTACACTATTTTCCATTTTCTACAGAAATACAATAACTTACAGCTGTGCTTAGACCGTTCTGCCACTAATACATATAAAAACAAGTCTGCTGATAAATAAGTGAAAAAAAATGTATTAATCTAACACCACCACCACTAAAATTGTACCTGCAAATTTTAGAAGACCTCTGCATAGAATAGTTATTATGACTTTAGGGGTGCGNATAATAAAAAAAAAGACAAAACCACACATTCTGTTAATAATTAAATATTCTTTTATATGAATCTTTGATAACTTAATAAATTATTAAATATTTGTTTGAACTGTAAGAACATCAGAATTATTCGGATAACAGCCTGGAATGAAAGCTCTTTAAAGAGCTATTTCTTGCCCTGATACACAAGGACTGGAAATAAATTTACTGGAGCATTAACTCATGTCTGCAGAAGATTGCAACATCTACATCAGTTTTGATAAACAATGAATAATTTTTGATAAACAAAAGCCCAAAACTACACATGAAGTAGAATTATATTTGAGGAGCTTAACTGCAGATCTAAAACCTCAACACTGTGGATCCATGTGTTAATGTGTATGTATTTGCATAATTTGAAAGTTTTCTAAAACAATGAGCATACCTCAAGCACCTTTTCACCCAGTTCAGATTATAAATCACCTGAGGATTCTTCCTCAGGTAGTCTCATAAAATTTATGCAGCAAAATTTATACCCTAAAAGGCAATCAACTGGGATCAAAGTACCATGCTTCCATATTACATCTATCTTTAATGTAAATCAAACACAGCATATATTTGATTACAACAGGGCAGTTACCTACTTTTAAGATCCATTAAATGTTTTCCCTTCAATTATAACAGCACAGAAATTGTATGGACCCTGTAAAGGCTGGCATAAGCTATTCCAGTTGACTCCAGAGGCAAGCACGTTGCTCAACATCATGCTGAAACTTAAAAGAAGTTACAGAAACATGAGCATCATTCAACTGCACAGCCAGCTATTGCCAGAAAGAAATCTCTTATATGAAAGAGCTGCTGTTCATCTCCATCTTTTCATAAACTAAGCTTGAACAAAAGATGTCAGAATGTCTTTGAAAATGTCTTAACTGTCAAGGTTTAAACAGACCAAGAATAAGTCTGCTGCCACCACCTAAATTCACAAGAGAAGTTGCAGCTCCTTTTAAAAAGAGCTTATAACTGAAAAGAGATTATCAGTAATTATAAAGGATAGCTGATGGCAAACAAAGAAACTGGGAGTCCAGCATAATTATGCTGTCACAGAAAACAGACTTTTTTTAGGAGATGAAAAGTTTATTTAAAAACTGCAAACATTTAACAAAACGATTTTACACTATTTTCCATTTTCTACAGAAATACAATAACTTACAGCTGTGCTTAGACCGTTCTGCCACTAATACATATAAAAACAAGTCTGCTGATAAATAAGTGAAAAAAAATGTATTAATCTAACACCACCACCACTAAAATTGTACCTGCAAATTTTAGAAGACCTCTGCATAGAATAGTTATTATGACTTTAGGGGTGCGCTTTTTTTTTAATTTTATTTTTTATTTTATAGCACTATGATATGTAAAAATTGAATTAACATGCAATACAAAATATTTGAGATAATCAAGGTAGTGTGCACAACTGGAAAGCAGAGCTAGGATGCCCTCCTGTTTCTATCTAGACATCAGAAAACTGAAAGTTTTATGTTGTGGAATTTCAACTTCCCTTCACAGCAAAACTAGATTTATAACCATGAAAAGCTATACTTGTCTAGGTTCCACTGAAGATGGATTAAGGGTGTGGAAAACATTATCTAGTACTAGATAACAACAGATAATTGTAGAACATCTGAAATGAACATTAAGTAGATGCATTTTTTAAAGGAAATTAGCTGTTACCAGTTACAAGCACTCGTGAGATGACAGGGTGGCAAATGTGCAGTCTATTGTTGCACCATAAATTCATATAGCATGTTTGGAGAACAGCAACATTTAAGCCATTTACTATTTATTAAGATTTTCTCCCTTCAATATTGCATCAAGTACCACATGGCACTTAAAAGTTAACCATTCATCCCTAAGTACCTTGCACAACACTCAGGCATTGACCTATATGTTATCAATATGCAGTACTTCCCAAACTAATGTTGTTACCCTGGTTTGCACACCAGTACACTGTATGAAACTTTTTTCCATTACAAAAGTGGAAAAAAATGTGAGGAGGGGGGAGGAGGATGGGAGGGAAAAGGAGGTATGGGGAAGGAAGCATTCTTAGTTACTGGTACCCCACAGTATCCATACTTCTCTTTAGCTGCCTTTCTAAACCTCTAGCATTCCACAACCTTAAGTTTCTCCTCAAATACAGTGCTAATGAATATACAATACCCTGTTTTATCTCCCTTGAAGCCAGAAGTATGACCATTTGTGAAAGATCAAGAAGTCACTTACAACTTCTAAGTTGTAAGCCAGGAAGGGGACTAAGCCAGGAAGGGGAAGCAAGAGATCTCATTGCTTTCAGCAAAAGCCCTGACACTGGCAATGATCCCGCTAGACTCAGTCATAGGACAGGTCTTCCGCAGAAGATCTGCTTGCACATCACCAGTGTTACACAAAAATAGCCGTACGTGGGAGATTTTTGCCTTTTTCACAGGAAGTTACATAAATACAGTTCTGCCATCCATCCACCCACACATACATGCACACTTACTGTGGGAGAATAAATATAGATAATTTATTCACAGATAAGCCCTCTGCTGATGACTAAAAAAGAAAACAATCCCCCTCTGACGAAGTAAGACCACTGAAAAACAAGCATTACTTTTTACTCACTATCCTGTAGAACTCTGGTCATTTTATCAGGTTACTTTCCAGTGTTTTACTGTCCTGTCATTTTACTCTTTCTGCTACAAAGTTTATCATCTAATTTATATGCATTGGAAATCTACATAAAATTTACAATGGTCACAACTGTGCATATGAAAAATTTTGATAGAAAAAAATATTGCAAAGTACTATGTTTAAAAGCAACTGTATTTCTCCCTAATATGAAAACTGTGAGAATTAAATATTTTTTCACATATCTTGAGAAAATAAACATTTTGCCTGACATAGTACTCTAATAGACATGACAATGTTACAAAATTAATGTTTAATGGCTCACTCGAATACTGTAGTGCTGTCATTGCCTATGATCTTAAACGCTATTAAGACATCTACTATTTTTATTACATAAAATTAAAGACAACATTCCCAAGCACATTTTTCAAGATGACTACCAAATTTTAAATGTAGCCACTTCAAAACAGAAAAACTAGTACAAAAAGCAATTAACATAGTAGGTATAAATACACTGTGTCCTGTAAAAACAAGTTCTGGTACCTTGACAATTGATGTGATTTTTCAGTAATAGGTAATTGTTAAAAAAACCCCACATTTATCTACTCATTCTACACAGCCATTCGGGAAATCTTACTGTATTAATGATGTACCAATTTCATATCTTTATTCACAATGAACATACAGGAATACCTCATCCAAGAAAAGCTCTTTGTTTCACTATAGTTCTATTCTGTTCAGAAAGCATCCTGTGAAGAAAATGTGTCTCTCACTGTGGGTTCTCCCCACCTCCACCTATATAGCAGAAGTAACAGCAGGTTCCAGATGGTGCAGATAAAGATACCTAATAAACTAGACTTCTGTTAAGAGCTGCTCTTCAGAACAGTTGTATTGTACACAGGCACCTGCCAGCTATCAACCACTAAAGGCTGTTGCAGTTCTAGTATTCAGACTCCTAACAGAAATTGTTGTTTTGTTGTTTGTTTGGGTTTTTTTTTGTTTTGCTTTTTAATCTGATACAGAGTGCATCAACAGAGATACTGTATAAAGCTTCCCCATCATTACAACATAGACGTTTGTGAGATACTGAATACCCTACTGAATAGTACTAGAGAACTCAGAGAAGAAACCCAGCAACTGTCAGGAGCTTCCTGCAGGACTGCAACAACAATTTATGATACAGAATAACAATATGATGTGGCTGAGATGATAAGGTCTCATGTGAATCATTAGGTACACTATTAGCTTGTGGGTAGATATAAAACACTATGCTAGACAAAAAAAAAAAAAGAGCCAGTTATAACATGTTTAGCATTTATGTTTTTGTTTGTTTTTTAATTAATAAATTGTAAAAATGTACCCTAATTCACTACAATAGACTATGCCCTGAGAAGTAGCATTACACACTAAGTAAAAGCCCCTAGAAAGTGTCAGGTCTAAAATTCAGATGCATAAACTGTCTCCAAGGAATTTACTGGAAGCACATATTTCCTCCATTTTTCAGCAACATACTGCTTTTTCAGAGGAAAAGACTAATGAGAGTTTATGCTTATTCTAGTTTTCCCAACTTTAACTAGACAATTTATTTTTCCCTCTTTTCTCCTTTGAACTCTCCAGGGGAAACTAGATGGCTTCATAGATAAAGCTCTTGCTTTCACCTCTGAAAGAGGATGTAGGCTTAGCACGAGGTTCTGAAAAAACCGAGCCTGATGAATTCCACTTAAGGACATCAATCACAGCACTTTTGGGGAGGTAGTGAGAGTTACCTAAACATTAAATGAGGCCACCTCACCAATGCTTTGCTACATTCTTCTTTGCTGGTTGGAAGAACAGCAGAGAGGTTGGAAAGGAAACACCTTTGACCACATGGGGGAAAAAAAAAAAAAGAAAATCTTAGACAGGGACACTGAACTTCCTTTGAAACTAACATGAATGGTAAGTGCATTTGAAAATAGATGAGTCACCTTCTTTCCTTTATATCTGACATTAACAAAACAGTAAGATCGAATTGTAAAGACCTCTTATCACCAAATGAGTACAGGCAAACATAGAGTTAAGTCACATACGTATTTCACTTTGATGCTTATTTTTCTAAAATTCTCTAGAAGATACAACTCAGGAGTTGTGGTTTTTTTACCCCCACACTCTATGTGCAATGGCTCATTTCCTACGAAAGTATCTAAGGAACATTCTTCCCTCAGAGAAGGCAAAACAAAACTAAGCAAACAACTTTGTCCAAATATTCAATCATCAAGTTTCTGAAGACTCACCACTTAAATTATTCTCTGGTAGTCACATTTTGTTCACTGTATTATAAGTTATTCTGAAAAAAGTACATTTGTCAAGTCTGGCTACACATTCAAGCCTTTTAAAAACTCTTTGTTTCTGTTCATATTATACAGTACTGTTTTAAAAAATCTTTAATTACCTACTTGGGAAAAAAACTCACTCCTGTCTATAAAGACTAACTATATATCCTAATTAAGCAGCACTAACACAAAACTGGAAATGCCAGAAACTGATTATAAGACGGTATCTAAGCTTTCTCACTGTATTAGCATTTTGCCTATTTGTCTTGAAACGGGTTCTGTATAAGGTAATTCATGGAATAGTATAAATCAACAATTTACTTCTCCCTCCTCTTTAGATGACATATGGATTTGATCCTGTAAAGAATATGTAAGAAGTCAACAAATATGCAGTATAAGTAGATTAGCAAATATTAATCAGAGAAGTTATAGCAATGCATTCCAGTAACAACTTTATACAAGTTTGTTATTGGAGCTATGTTTAATGCATCATGGCTTGCTCCACTGACTGTAACACACAAGATAAACCAAACGCCAATGAAGTAAGTTAATGTATACAGCAGCTGACAATTCAATCCATTAAAAATGTGATTCCTTCTACTCTAATTTCTGTAGTTTCAAAGTACATTTGTTCCTCAAAACCCTTTGTTTCTCACACAAAGAAATCTCTACAAAGCTAACCCAATGAACAAAAAGAATCTGCATCAATTCAAATGACACATGCTACAGCAAGAGATAAAAATCAATAACAGTGCTGAACTTTATATGAAGACTTTTACAGACGTACAAAGCTTGGGTTTACACATCAAGGAACTTCAGAGAGTGAGAGCCTTGTATTCTGCAGCTTCTGCTGGACATCTTCTCTGCAAGAATGTCCACCAGCTCTGACCTCTGGAACAGAAAACAACTATAATACATTGCTTAAAGTAGCAATACACAGTAGCCTGTATGCATGTTAACTACCTGGCCTGATACCACTTTTCTCAAGCAGTGCTCAAACGGGACTCTGCAGTAATACTTAATGGTTAGACAGGTATGTTCCAAAGATCATAGGTCCAGAACACCACACAGTTTTGAGCTTAATGAAATTTGTTGGAAGTATCTCTCCAAGCCTCTTTCATGTAAAAGGCTTCAAGACATAGACAACTTGAAGTCATTTACTTACACATTTTCTTCTTCATATAATTTATATTGCTATCATGAAAACATTTAAAAGTTCAATTTTCTACATGTAACTACTGTCACTAGATTAGAAAAAAGGTACCATTTCCATCAGGTGTAGGCTTTAAAACCCCACACTTAAGTGTCATACTACAGCCATCAGTGTTTTGCAGAAGTAATAAAAATATCAGCACCATCTCTAATCAGAATTCTCAGAACATTTTCCAAGCATGAAAATACACTGCAACTCTGGTTTCATAGGGCCAAATCTCATACTCCTACAAGCATGCGTAACTTGTGCTGACACTAACAGGACCTGTGTGCACATACATGAAGGTGGCTGCTTAAGTATTTACAATGGAAAGATTGTCAATTTCAATAGCAAAGTACTTCCATGATAAGAGGTCTAAGAAAGCCAACTAAACCTCCAGATTATACTCTGGCAGAAATATATAACTGGTTTCAAGGCAGATTCTAATGTAAATCGCTTCCTCTAAAAGCTTCAATCATTCCAGTGAAAGAAAAAAGCATCTCTTCCCTTCCTTAGTTCAAGAAATACTTCTTGTCATGCTCCCACTTCCCAGTCTGCTCCTGACACTAATATTTTTCTCATGAACAGGTAATTTTTGTCAAGGTAAACAGCATACATAATTATGTCACTGTCTGATGTAATCTAGGACTGAGAACATGATCCTGAATACATTGCCAGCAGACTTCACACTTTATAGGTTTGTATTAGTCATTAACGATATCTTGTTAATGAAGCTGACCAAGGCTACTACACATGCTTTAATCTATCTTTCATACTCAGAAAACCTCAGGTTCTCTGGGTTGGTAAAATTTCTTGCTCAAGGAAAGTTCTGAAGTTCAGAGTCTGGTTTGTACCTGAACCTACCCACCTGTCAGTGGTCATAGAGGCAACAAGCCATTCCCACACCTCCTTCACGTCACTACATTCTTCGGTAACTAAAACCATTGACCAAGACAGCATCCCAGAGCACCTCAAACCAAATGGCTTTGTAATATACCTCTGGCTATAGAGGGGCAGGTGTGACTGCCCACCTAGACAAAGTTTTGCCATGGAGATGCTTAAGCCTAGGTCAGTTTTATCTAGGTACTGTAAACAGAAGAGCGTACATTTAGAAATGTCTGTTAGCTACTCTGTGCCTGAAATGAGTTAAGAATATACTGTCTAAGACTAGAAGTGGTCTATTTTCATTCTGAAATGCAAGAGTAACCCCTATCCATAAATTTTTTTAGAACTGTTAGAATTCCATGTTTCAAGTGCCTTTTTTCTTTCCAAGTAACACCTCTTTGGTAGGCTACCTGTCTTTTCTCTCCTTTATTGTTCTCTGCCCAATGGGAACAGCAGCTTGAAACATCAGTCAGGAGGCACTTTGGGCAGGTGAAATATACAGCAATTTTGGCAAAGACTCTAGCTTGAAAATATCCCCTCTGTGAATAGTCTGGAACAGAGTTGGTGCAGCCATTGTATGAACTTCTACAGTTCTACAATGTTTCCCCCCTGGGTCTTTGGACCAGCACAATTCCATTAGTGTAAAAAAAATCCCTTATGCAGACAAATTCTAAGGAAATGACAAAATAAACCATTCATGTTTAATTTCACTTGAATAGACATGTGTTTCAAATTCCCTTAAAACATAAAGTTACGTAAACAGAAATGCATGGCTGGAAAAGTGCTCTTAAAGAAGAGTGAAAAGAAAGAAAAGACAAAGACTGAAGCTCTTCAAAAGAGCAAAAGTGAAGAGAGAGCTCCCTCCTGCTGTCTTTTGAATTGTATAGTCTCAATGACCAGTTGGAAGAATTATTTTTTACTCCATCACCTATTGGACTTGCATGGTCTTGGTTAAGTACAAGTTACCAATGTGTGATTTAGCAGGCTGAAATTTTGTAGTGTACATACAAATGTATGTACATTCAGAAATGTGTACCAAGTGTCAGTAATTCCAGATTGTTGAGATTAATTAAATAAATAAATACTGAGTAGGAAATGAAAGTAATGTAGTCTGTTCTAAGAAAAGTATTTCAAAGTATTGCTCTGACCAAAACTGTGAGTATGATGTGTGTTTGAACTATTTTCTGCCACATCTTCCTGTACCTGCTTTTCAGGATTTCAACTTCATAGACTTTCCTGTGATAACTAATAAGCAAACAAAAAATGAGTTTAAATACTAAAAGGCATGGCTCCAACAGGGCTCCTGGAGCTTTGAGAAAGAAACACTGCAGTCTAGTGTTCTACCAAAGGTTGATAATACAAAAGTAATAGAGATCACTGAATATAGTCTGAATCCAAAAAGGTATTAGCAAAATGCCACTACAGTAAAGAAGAACCTGGAAACAGGTTTAGCTGATACTTACAGATCCTCCCATTTTCCAGACATTGTTTCAAAAGCATTACTGTTTCGTTTTTGGTTTTTTTAGCCAAATTATTCAGAGTTTGCCTTAATGCAGAATTTAAAAGATAAGAAAATGACATGTTAGGAAGCCGACAGAGAGTGATTTCTTAAGAAGATTAAAGAACAAACTGCATTTGCTTCATGAAAAGGTACGCCAGTTCTTTAATAAATAAAGTGACAGACTTCTCCTTTGAATATGAACTTAAGGACTGACCACTGAGGAGTGAGAAACACATGGTTAACTAACATTTGTAACCAAGACATGCATTTGTGTCTGAAAAGAGAATATTGCACTAAGAGAAGAACCCTGAAGGCTTTAAACTCTTCCTTCACTGACCTAGAAAACTAACCAACCATTTCCTGTAAGCAGTAGCAAACCTGGCTTGGTCTGCATCCCTACAAGTTGATAATACTTTATCAATGAAATGGTATTCCATTTCTGGACCAAGAGAGTCCTGCATAGGAGCACGCTTCAGGCGTTTCGTTTCTTGGGTATAACCTTGTTTGCTGCTGGATTCATTCAAGCCATCAACATCCATAGCTTGTGCCATGTGACTTGTCGTAGGACCGTGGTGAGAATTATTCAGAGTTTCATCGCTGCTGTCCACAGATGATACCACTGTGCTCAGAAGAGGAACCCTGTTGCTTAGCTGGTGCTGAAGGTAGAACACATGCCTTCTTCATAGGAAAACACAGGGGGGGGGGAAAAAAAAAAAATAAAGCACGGAAAATAATCTGCTTTTGCTGCTGAACTGCTTCAGGTAATTTGCTATCTCTCCAGATTCCCCCCAGACACAAAATCTGCTGGCACTGCTGACACTCTGTAAAAAAGGGCTCAGTGTCACCTTGGGAAATCTGCTGTTACCCAGTCAGGCATGTACACCCAGTTGGCAAAGCAGAGGTGTTCTGCAGCTGATATATCTTCTACCTTTTACTCATATTTTGCCCATTAAAATAAATTTAAGTGGGGAGGCTGATTAACAGTATCTTATGTCTCTTGCAGAAACTGTAAGGACAAGTGGAGCTTACATCAACAAAATACTTAAGCCAAATCAATTTCTCCATTCAATAGTTCTGATTACACTCTTGAGTGTTTTCCAAAGGCTTAAGACACCATACCTTAGAAATCTCTTACTGAGTGGTACCTTTTAAAATTGGAACACATGCAAGGATACCCAACATTTAGTGGCTGAAAGTTCATCAAGAAGAACCTGAAACGAAAAGCAGTAACAGTTATCAGCCAGTATGAAGGAGGAATTTACAATCACTGTTTCTGTGTTAGCATAACCTCTCCTCTGGGGATTTCAGCCACTGTGGTAACAGTTTAGGAACACAGAAAAAATGAAGTAACCACTAAGCCTTCTCCACTGTCTGCTGACAAGTATCTTGGCATCCCTGCACAAAAGAAATTATACTACTTCCAATCTCCGAGAAGGCAGGTGTCTCAGAAGCCTTCCCATAGGGTGAGGGGAAAAAACAAACAACATCAACCTATCATGAGAAATAAGCAGTGGTCTAAGAATCTCAAAATGCTTAGGAATAAAGAGTACTTGGAGGAGGCAAAGGTAGAGGGTACACCAAACTACATGGATATGAGTTAAAAGTATTTTAATTTTTTGCCTAGTGTACTATGAATGTCAGAGAGTGGGTGAGTTGCTTAGGGGAAAAAAAGGAAAAGAAAAAAAATTAAAAAAAGGTATTTCAACTTATTTCCAGGAAAGACCAATAGTATTATGTTCCAAGTCATAGAGCCTATGGAATACAGAACTTTTTGTTCATAATTAAGTTGCTTGACCTGGTAATTCGTCAACTCCCAGAAAGGCTTTCACAATAATTCTGGTAAATACACTGGTGCTGGCACCTACAAATCTTCACTTATTTCTGAATGGTTCTAAATCCTCACAATCTATTTCTAGGAAGATGGACAAATTGGGCTACTGGGCAAAGCTTCTTTTACATTACAACCATTGTTTCTAGTACAGAAAGTATTTATTTAAAGGCTTTAACCTCTTTTTTTAAACTCCTTCTCTGGAGTTTAAACTCTCCAACAAGAGCAAAACTACCTTTTTCTTTTACTTCCAAGGACTTTGGATATAACCTTATTGGTATTTTCTTGCTTTTAACCTCCTTCTAAGTTACCTACATTACTTCACAGGATCACCTGATGCNTAGGAAAACACAGGGGGGGGGGAAAAAAAAAAAGTCATGCACTGAAAATAATCTGCTTTTGCTGCTGAACTGCTTCAGGTAATTTGCTATCTCTCCAGATTCCCCCCAGACACAAAATCTGCTGGCACTGCTGACACTCTGTAAAAAAGGGCTCAGTGTCACCTTGGGAAATCTGCTGTTACCCAGTCAGGCATGTACACCCAGTTGGCAAAGCAGAGGTGGTCTGCAGCTGATATATCTTCTACCTTTTACTCATATTTTGCGCATTAAAATAAATTTAAGTGGGGAGGCTGATTAACAGTATCTTATGTCTCTTGCAGAAACTGTAAGGACAAGTGGAGCTTACATCAACAAAATACTTAAGCCAAATCAATTTCTCCATTCAATAGTTCTGATTACACTCTTGAGTCTTTTCCAAAGGCTTAAGACACCATACCTTAGAAATCTCTTACTGAGTGGTACCTTTTAAAATTGGAACAACAATTTGTCTGTAAATGTCAGACAAGAACAAGCCACTAATCAGAAAGACACTGTTGACCAAGCCCTCTTACCTATGACACCACAAGGTTTCATGTCCTGGGTAAGTATCAATCAGTTCAGTGCAGAGCTCCAACTCTTCCTCTAAACGTCGGGGGAGATCCACGCTCTGCTCCTCAGCACAGGCAGCTTCTGCCCCTGCACTCTCCTCCTCCTTTTGAAGGCTAGTGTTTTGATCATTTACCATTTGATTTTGTACTAGTACATTATTGTCAGTCACAGTTCTGCCTATCAAGGACTTGAGTAAGAACTGTCGGTAATGAAACCCACTATGGTCTGAGACATGCAAGGATACCCAACATTTA
>VWZY01003604.1:10533-28905 GCA_013399075.1 Chloroceryle aenea | reverse complement strand
TGTCTCAGAAGCCTTCCCATAGGGTGAGGGGAAAACACAAACAACATCAACCTATCATGAGAAATAAGCAGTGGTCTAAGAATCTCAAAATGCTTAGGAATAAAGAGTACTTGGAGGAGGCAAAGGTAGAGGGTACACCAAACTACATGGATATGAGTTAAAAGTATTTTAATTTTTTGCCTAGTGTACTATGAATGTCAGAGAGTGGGTGAGTTGCTTAGGGGAAAAAAAGGAAAAGAAAAAAAATTAAAAAAAGGTATTTCAACTTATTTCCAGGAAAGACCAATAGTATTATGTTCCAAGTCATAGAGCCTATGGAATACAGAACTTTTTGTTCATAATTAAGTTGCTTGACCTGGTAATTCGTCAACTCCCAGAAAGGCTTTCACAATAATTCTGGTAAATACACTGGTGCTGGCACCTACAAATCTTCACTTATTTCTGAATGGTTCTAAATCCTCACAATCTATTTCTAGGAAGATGGACAAATTGGGCTACTGGGCAAAGCTTCTTTTACATTACAACCATTGTTTCTAGTACAGAAAGTATTTATTTAAAGGCTTTAACCTCTTTTTTTAAACTCCTTCTCTGGAGTTTAAACTCTCCAACAAGAGCAAAACTACCTTTTTCTTTTACTTCCAAGGACTTTGGATATAACCTTATTGGTATTTTCTTGCTTTTAACCTCCTTCTAAGTTACCTACATTACTTCACAGGATCACCTGATGCAAAGTAACTTCCAGAAGCACAAGTCTTTCTATTTTCCTCTTGCAGCACAAGATGCACAGCCTCCCACAAAGAAAATTATATAAAAGTGCAAGGCTAGATGTGGCATATCTGTTCTACCAGATACTACAGCAAATATAAATTATGTAAATAGCATCTTCTATCCACTTCAGTGCAGTTTTTTAGCTCTTGATAAGAGATATCCCAGCATCATCTTCCTTTAACAGATATGCAAACTGAAGGGCACTACTAATTAACCACCCATACATGGGATTCTTAAGGGGGCTAAAACTCCCCATCTCCAGTTCTGCACTTTAAACCATAAGATCAGTTTCCCTTTTCTTGGCAGAACTGAGCTTACTATTTTATTTTTTTCAATGTGAAAATTTAAAAGCCTATTAAAATACAAGGCTCAGAGGCAACATCAGAAAAAACAGACCAGCCTTTATTCTGGTGGAAATGATACCACACACATTGTATTGAACTTGGATCTCAGAATAATTGGATTCATTTACTGCACATGTTTATAAGCTACAGGGTTACAAGGGAAAACTGTAATTATGGATTTTTACGCTCTGCACAAAAGCAAAGAGTAATTCCCAGCATCATCCTCACACGAAATAGAAAACCCCTTTTAGAAAAGCAAGACAGAAGATTGCCATTAAACCTCCTGAGATCTACAAAAAACAAGGCCTCTGCTCTAGGAACCTCAAAGTAACAGTGGAAGATGCTTCAAACAACAAAAATCCAGCTAATGTCTGGATTCCAACAGAATGTTTATGCATTTCCATGTGGAACAACACAAAGCCCTTTACCAGTTTTCTGTGAAAAGGAATTGATGTGAAAATGCCTCCCTACCTGCTCTTGATGACCTCTCACAAAGGACCATCTCAGGATCACAGAATTGTTCAGGTTGGAAAAGACCTTCAAGATCATCGAGTTCAATTTAACCCTACTACCGTAACTCTAACAACCCATTACTAAACCATGTCCCTGAGCACCAGATCCAAATGGTTTTTAAACACATTCAGGGATGGTGACTCATGGTTTTGGTTGGTTGGTTGTTTTTTTATTGTAGAGTCTGAACAGTCACTCTCTGTCCTGTAATCCTCTAGTTTATTACTCCTGTTTAAAGAAAACAAGGAAGTCTGTCCACCCTTGATGAACTATATCCTGTTTTTGTATATGCATGATTTATCTGAAGCATCATGATGTGCATAAATTTTAACAGACAAAACCAATATTACTCTCTTCTCTAATCATGCACCCACCTATTAGTAGGTCTCTGGAGACCACACTTTTCTCTCATTAGATAACTGCACTGCCACATGGGAAAGCTCAAGCTTTCTCATCCTTTTCTGAGGCAAGTATTCCAAAACTAGAGAGCTTACATTGGTTGGAGGAGTTTTTTTCCGACAGATCCTTAATTTACACTATGTAAACTTGCTAACATGGTTCAAATTCTGCAGGAAAAGCAAAATGAGGTCTTTATATTCAAACAAGATAATGTCTTACTGTCTAATGTAAGAAAGAAGAAAACACCTATACTCTGTGAGATAAAAAAACTCCTACCGGGACTAAACTTTCTCCTCTAGCATTTACAATTTTTTCCCAGAGTCTGAACTGACATTCAGTCTGCCAAAGCATTAGGATTACCAAACCAAATGAAAAATACTCCAAACACTATCAAACAATCTACTCCCTCAAATCCTCAAATGAAGGCCAACAGTTTCATAAATGATAAACCTCTTTTGAGAAGGCTTATTTCAATGAGCACTGATATATGTGGTCATTTTTTCAGCAGAGTTCCAGTCTTACATCTCAGTGAAATCTGGCATTCTTTTCAGATATTCAAACCACAAATGGCTGAAGGTACATTATGCAACAGCAAACAAGAAAATAACCTGTGTATTTTTGTGAAAATATGTAATGACTGCTTTTTCCCTGTCCTTCATATTTGTTTTTATTCCTCACATCACATCTTGTGAATAATCAGTTTCTGATTCTGCCTTTTTAAGCTACCTAGACAAATTTTGACTCAAGATTCTTGTATTTTTTTATGTTCCTCACTTTTTCCTTCTTTCCCTGCATCCCAGGCACCTTCTCCTAGGCCATCTGGAGACATGCCTCGGTGCTGTCGTGAAAAATAACCTGGAGTCAACAGGCAGATTTCCCAGTGGGTTAAGCACACAGCTTGAGGAACAGCAGCACCAGTGAAATTTTCCAATGGATAAAGAGAGTCAGTTGGATAAAACTAAAGAAAACTATCACTTCCTTAGTAATCAGCCTAAAAAGATGACCAGTAGGGGACAGGGATGGTGATTAAGGTAAATGGACTTGGGAGTGATCAAACAAATTTAAACAACTTCCTTCACAGTCATACCTGTGACTTGTCACACAAAGCATTGACACCTGCCAATGAATAAACTCACCAGAATCATTTGAGTAGTGAGAAGAGTTATTTCTATCACAATGCAATTCTTTCTGTTTACTTAATCTAGCAAGGAACAAGCAAGTGTTAAAAAGCACTCAGCGTGTTCTCCTGATCTTCAAACTACTGCTAACTAAAGCATAAAATGACGAGTTTTAATTAACAGTGCTGCCAATGGCAGGGAGGTTGGATTAGATGATCTCTGAGGTCCCTCCCAACCTACGTCATTCTATGATTCTAACCCCACCCCCTTTTTAATAAGCTATTAAAGTCTTATATGAAAGTCCCTGTTTGCTATTAATATAGTCCTCTAACCTTAGGTTTTAACATCTAATCTTTCCCAATTCCCACGAGTTTTCCATAACTACCTTTTCATACAAACTTGCTAGGCAGACAAGTCCAAATTCTGGGCTGTCTCCATCATGGAGTCTGGAGCATACTTGGTATTTACTACTAATCTGATACAGCTATTTTTTAAGGGGACAATTAACAGTAAACATCAGCAAAAGAACATCCATTGCTAGCAGTAGCTGGTCCTAAGTCATAAAAATAACAGCTGCATTGACTCAACAGCCTCCACTAAGTTCTTCCCTCACACCCCTATTTATTTACAGGATGGTGAAATGCCATGGCTGCTGTTAAGAGTATGACTGACACATCACAATACCAGCCTAATTAATATTCACAAGGAATTCACCTGAATCTTAGAAACCACAGTATTACAAAACTGCCCATATAATTTTAGACCATGTCACATGAATTCAGTTTCCTGCATAGAAATCCTGCTTTAGACACTACCGTGATTGCCACCACATAAGATGTCCCTGATGAAGCTGAAATAGCTTGATGAGCCCCCTGTTTAAATGCTTTCAAAAGATACTGGTGGAGCTAAAGAAATCTTTTAAAAGCACTATTATGCTTTTTCTGAAATTCCCACTCTCTTTACTTAATTCTTCAATATCCTGAAACTACAAATAATCTGAATTAAGGTATCAAAAGGAGACACTGCATCACATTATCAAAATAATATATCATGTATTATCTTTTTCTCTATTAGCAATGTCAAGGTTAGTGCTAGAAGAATTATTTTCAGTTGTCCCTTCTATACTTCAGCTCACAGTCCAATCTATTCTCCTGTCTTAAGTTCATTAACACCAAGTTATGATCAGACAAATAGGACTTCATAGGTGTGCAAGAAAAATCTGTTCTTTCTGCTGAGGAAACCTGTCTACATTGGGAACAAAAATGAAAAACATACACATTTTTAAAAACACTCTTATCTACCTGTACTAACTTAATAGGATACTCTCCATCCATGTCATAGGATCTGCTTGGCAAACCAGCATTTTGGGTTTCTTTGAGACAAGGAAATGTAAGACTTTATTCCCTACTGTATTATACCTTGACAGTCAGCTTTCCCAAATGTTGTAAAACCCAGATTCGATGGGACCAGGCATTGTAGTTGCTTGGGTATCTCCCAGCAGCTTCAGCACAGACGTTCATTTCCTCCTGTACTAGTCGGTGAATTCTCTCCACAGGTGCTGCTCCCAAGTTTCCTTTAGTCAGAAGACTGGGCAAGGAGTTTTCCTGAATTAGTTGTTGCAGTACCCATCGCCTGGTTAAACAATGTACAGTGTTAACGGTGAGAGAGCAATTTTAAGACCAAACCCAGTTTTTTTCATTTGTATAAATCAATCACACCTTTCTGATATTTCCATTTTCTGAACTACATTGTAACGGTATGATGAATAAGCAGTACACATAACCATCTTAACTCTTCCCATAAGGAAAACTATGACTTCATGATCAAAAATAATTTCACTCTACATATATTTGTTTGCTTTCTGTTAGGCAGTCATCAGTACTTACAGCATACTGAAAGAAAGCAGGAGGAAACAGCAAATTTCTGAAAAAAAAAAAATCAAGTATTTTCTCCATATGATTTCTAATAAGCTCCTCTTTCAGAGACTTTTGCAGCATTAAAATAAAGTATCTGACATGAGACAGAAAAAAATGATTGAATAAAAAAAACCCCAATCACTTCTTTGTATTTTTTACATGTCAGTACTGCACACAGCAAGTCAAATTAGTTTCTGTACATCACCAGCAGAAAGAAAGTACAAAAAGTTTAGTTTCAAGGGGCATAGGTATAATCAAAACAAATGTTTGTACTGCCAAATTATACATATTTGATTTGACATGACTGATATAAGCAAAGATTTCTACACGTCTTTTTAATTTTACTCCAGTCTGACTTTCAGTAGTATTTTTAGGTCACTATTTTGAGAAGTGTCCTCGATGCTTCAGAAAACACGCATCTGCAGACTCTACACAAAAGGTTCCTACAAAAAGGGATCAGATGTGCAGAGTTCCATGCAGTCAAGATGACTGCAATAGGCCCAGGCTAAATGCTCTGGAAAACTGGACATCTGGCTTGCAACAGAGAGAGAGGTCTTTGTTTTGTACTGGCTCACAATGGTTCCAAAACCAATTAATTGCTACTTGTGGAAAGATGTCATTCTCCATTAAAAGAAATCAGTAAGTAAAAGAAAAAGAATAAATTATTTTTCTTTAAAAAATAATGACATTTTGCAATTCATACATAAAATTGCATAAATACATATATGCAAAATTAAAAAATAGATAAGCAAAACACTGTTAAAAAAATTTGGCAACCCATCTGCATTTTCTCTCATTTGAAAACATTAATAATATTCTTTTTTTTTAATTTATATTACATCTTTTTCTCTCTGTTATTTTTTTTTAAAGTTTTCAACTGTTGGAAGACAATATTGAATATAATTTAGAAGAACACAATTTTCAAACTGTCTGCATTTCTCAGAAGAAAACACAAGCAACGGATTGAAGCCAGTGTTCATACATTAGCTTCCTATATAATCTTTGTTTTAACTATAGATGTACAGCTAAAGAAGCCATGCTCTTTGACTGTGGAACTTTATGAAATATAGTAATTTAAAATACTTAATTTTGCCTTATTTTTAAAAATATCTTTGATTCAAACATCACCATCTAGTACTTTTCACTTTTATCAGCAGATCTGCAAGACATGGGAAACTAAAAATGTCTCACAAAAAGCTAAATGAGTAGAGATTCATTCTTTTAACAAAAGATATATATTATTTCATTAACATAGAATTCCAAGTAAAACCATAAAAAGGCAAGTTATTTTGATCCTATAACTATTTCTGTGCCTTAAAATGAGGAATTTTTTTTTTTTGCAAAGTAAGGATTTCAAGTAAATTATATGTACAGGAGCGTGTAAGAAAATACAGACTTTATAGTCACTGTTGCTAAAACAAAAAAATAAAATGAAATCTGAGCTTTCTAGACTTTTTGCATGGTCTGAAAGAAGACAAGCACAATCTCAGAAGATTTGAAATGTATTTTTGGTACTTGTTAAATATTACAGTATTATCTCAGAGGTTTTTAAGAGAATATTTTCTCCAATAAATCTAGAGAAAAGAAATCTGATTTCTTCTGTCACTGTATGGATGTTCCTATGACTACTGCAGTCCTAGAATCACTGCAAATGCATGCAGGATTGTTCAGTGACAAAAGTGCAATCAGTCAATAAATACATTGGCTGTATATGCACAAGATCTGCCTGACACCATCCCAAAACATACAGCAGAAAGCCACTATCCTGGTTTGAGTAAGAACAGAATTAATTCTGNATTAAAGCTGTTCTGGTTTCCTTTTCTAATGGCCAAGTCTCTCTCCCTTATTCCCTTTCTCTTCCCCTTTGGGAAGGGAGGGGTTTAAGAGAGAGCATCTGTTACTGGTGTAAGGGGCCACCCTGACCCTAAACCATGAGAGCCACATGTCAAGATGTATGACGTATTTTGATATCTTTAGTCAGTGTATCTGCCATGTATAAGAAAAGATAAAATTCATTATAATTCATTATCCAAATTTGTAATTGACCCATTCTATTGTTTCTCACTTCTGTCTGAAATTTGTTATCATAGGGTGCAGAAACCACAAGATCAATCACTATACTGATGAATGAAGAATATTTTTGCACATCTTATTTTCTAACATGCTATCAGTCATGGTTGGTGCATCCAAATCCAAGACAAACATTTGTACAACCATGCTCAAATATACTCTTCTGCTTTAGGCAAATAAGTGAAAGATCAAGTAATTATAACACTATTAAAATACTCCTAATCTAAGACTGCACAGAAGTTAGAGACATAATTATTTATTATTTCTAAGATGTAAATAAATATTTACATCTAATTTCATTAAAATTTATTGATCATCATAATATGGATAGCACCAAGCTCAGCACTAGTTACATGCAAAAAAGTTAGTTTTCCCATGTTAGCTACCATGTAGGAAAGGATAAACCATGACAAACAGCAGGATTTTTTTCCCGTTGTTTCTACACATTGCTTTTGCTTCAAAGTATTCAAACAGCATGAGTCAGTACCACAGGGATGATGAAAAGCTGTTGAAGAACAACAAATTAAAAACCAGCACTGCAGAAAATCATCAGTGTAGTTGCTAGATCAATGGTACTTAGAATGAAAATAATAGAAATCCGCATTATTTATACCTTTGATACAAGTATGAATCCCCTGATGGGATACGAACTTCACATTTGTCTTAATACTGGACATGGAAAATGCAAACATTGTAATGTATTTTTAAGCAGTTCACATTTGAATCTCTTTAAGTCTGTCTACAAAGGGATTAGTTATCCTCTGAAAAATACACCACGAAAAAAGCCCCTGCCAACAACAACAAAAAAAACCCACCACAACAACAAGGAAACAAGGAAATCACATACATACCAAGATTTAGTTTTGAAGTTATACTTCACTTGACTGTGCCACAGGCATTTTATGTACCCTCAGTCATGACTGAGATGGCTATCTTTGTGTATGAGTAATTCTGGAGTTATCTTTTCCAAAAATATGCTCTGCTATTTTAACATTTAGTAGTAGTGACTTAATGACATTGCTTAAGTTAGAAATGATAAAAATAAATTCACCAAACCAAAACCACCTGTATTGGAACAGAAAAGAACCCAACTCTGGTTGTAAGATTAGCTTGTACAGATTCTTGTCTTTCTGAAATGCCTGTAGACAAGCAATATAGTAGTAAGCTGAAGGAGAGAAGGGGGGAGAAACCCCCCATGCTAAAATACTTACTATTGATGGAATCAGAACTCTCACACTGAGAATTTTAGGTGATACAAGACATGATAAACAGTTAGGAAAATGTATCCCACCTCCAAAGTTTATTAAAAAAAAAAAAGCAGCAAAAAAGGTGCATGTTATTTTAGTTCTAAGTGTAAAATATAAGCAGGTATTTTTCAAAAGCTAAAGAACGGTGTTTTACAATGACTAGCTCAAAGAATCTGTTACATTCCCGGATGTCCTCCTTCATTTATGTCTGTCCTTAACCCAAGCACAAAATAACAAACCAAACAAAGAACCACACCCCACGCCCCCACCCCTCCCCAACCAAACACAACCCAAACCACTACCAAAACAGAAAAAAAATCCACAAGACAACCAAAGAAACAATGTCTAGGAAACATGTTTAACTTTGGGATGCAACAGAAGACAAGCAAAACAAACCTATGAATCCATGTTTCTGGACTCTTTGGAAACTTGGTTAATGCCAGTTTTCCAAGATGCAAATCTTTAAGTGGATTTAAAGTGCCAGACAGTATTAATTCTTTCCTACAAAAGATTAAAAAAAAAAATATGCATGATTAAAATAAGTAACCTGAAAACAGAACACAAATCCCAATGACAAAAAGCAAGGCATTTCCTTTGTATCTTAATAAAACTTCACTGACAAACTAACAAGTTTAAAAAAGCTTTTGGTGGATTAACCTATTCTACTCTGCTATATATGTGCACACCCTAGTCAACCAGGCCTAATGAAATAAATCTAGATCAAAGAACTTTATCCTAATCTTAATTCCCAAACCTACCCAGAAATTGCCGAGTCAGCTGTATTTGAGTGTAGCTCTCCATCACATTTTCTGTTACTAATCAGAAACCCAAGGAGTTTGGGGCTATACATAATGCTCGTTGCTTTTATCTGCATACTCTAAAAGTATCTTAATAAAACAATAAGACCTTTTTATTTTTTTCCTTTGATACAAGGACTGCCACTAGGGACAAATATATGACTCAACATTCCTTCTTGAAATTAAGCCCTTAGACCATTCTGTACATCTGAAAATTAAGTTCCTCTTCTGCACAGCCTTTTAATCCCACCACATGCTTACTTTTGGTTTTTAAATATGGCTCAAGACACGATATCAAGAATCTCTACATTTAGAAAGAAGTGGAAATATTCTGTGTGTACCATGTTTTTCAAATATAACAGAAAGGCTGAAAAAGATAAATTTACTTACATATAGAACAACTTTTAGTTACAAAAAAAAATAAAATTTCCCCAACAAAACTTCATGTACATCGAATGTAACCCTTCCCAGAATACCTCCAGCACAGATCGATCAAAGTGAAAGTCTCTATTTATCTTTCTCTTCTTTGTACAGAATTCCCTGCCTCACACTGCATTCTCCTTTCTAGCTTTATAACTCTTACTGCCTGTCCCAAGCATATCTGTAGACATCATCCCAGCACTGATTATTCCCAGGACATTAGTCTCTATATCCCAATGTTCAATCTAGTAGATAGTGCCTTTGAAGTAAAAACAGAATAATTTCCAAAGTTACAATTTGCAGAGAAGAAGCATGCATTTCCCACAATTTGGCATGGGTCTGAAGTTTTGATGTTGTGTTTTTTGGTTGGTTGGGCTTTTTTTTGGTTTGAGTTGTTTTGTTTCTTTATTTTATGTGGGTTTTTTGTTTGTTTTTGTAATTCTAGTTCATTATAAAGATACACACGGCACCAGGTGCAGTGAGAGGAGCACTAGAAGAACAGATGATCAATTTTATGAACAATGGAAAAACGGGGATTGGTGGGGGAGGACAAGATGACAGGGTGAAAAAGCTGCTATCTCTAAGAAGGTAAAAGTCCTCTGCAGTACACAGAGTACATAATGTGGTTTTAAAGTTATGCCCTGAGTCTCAAAACCAAATTGACATAATCCTTTAATGTGAACACTTATTGTAATTGTCTTGTTTGGAAGTCTTCAGTAGGAAAACTCCACTGTTTGGTTTTGCATTGCTTTAATTGAACTGTGTACCCACAGTTAGAAGCTAACGGTGGCAACACTAACAGCAATCAATATATTATTTCACATTCAAGAAAAATGGTGACAAGTGTGACTCTCAGCACCTGCCTACACTCTCCTTTTGCTACTGAACAAACAGCTGAATAAATTCTTCAAGAAGTGTTGCTCCTGATATCTAGTGAAGTCAGTGGACAACTGCCTGCAGAGATCAGATACATAGCTACTGGGACATTCGGTTTTATCTGAATCAAGTTCCAGCATGCTTCAGGTTGGAACGTGCTCAACAGGAAATCCAGGTATACAAACCAAAAGTGGTAGACTGAACAGACTGCTTGATGCCAGTGCATTGACTTTTGCAAAGCAGACAAGGGAAAGGTTCAGGTAATGTCAATGCTGGAGCAGGTGGAACAACTGCCTGAATGCAAAAGGTGTCATTTCGGTAAAAATCACTTACCACGTAGACAATGAAAAAGCAGCCTAGATCCCTCTAACACTCCAAACAAAGCATGTACATATTTAACAAAGATTTAGATTACCAGGCCACCTACCTCCCATAACCCAAACTCTTGGTGAAGAAATTGCTCTTTCTATATTAAAGCATTAACTGTAAATAGGTGAGCTTGTTAAATCTCACAATGTTAAATCTCAAAGTAAAATAACTCTTTAGCAAAGTTGAAGAACTTTGCAGACAAGATTCTCTTTCACTGTTGTGGTAGAAAAGCAGCTTTTGGCTTCCTAGATTTCCAAATCAGAGATCATCCCATTCACAAGGAAGGGTATTGAATCACAACTAAGACTGAAGTAACATAAAATCCCAAATAAACCTCTTTCAAGCTTTTTCAGCAAATACCTCTCTTGGAACATATGATTTCTAGCTCACTTTTTTTGCCACGTGGATCACAGATAATTTTTCATCCTTCAGAATTTTTGCTCTTAAAATAATCTAAAAAGATTTTGACTTGCATTATGTTTTTGCTGTTACCTTTGAAGTCACTGATACCTGACAGGAAATAAGTTTTCTTCTTTTTTTACTTTCCAGAGGTTCTTTTTACCTAGTGTCTTTTAACTTTCAATTAAATATGCATGCCAGCAAGTATACAAGAACCAAAACACCTATGACAATTCCTTCACAATCACTTAAAGATTTCTATCATTTTAACTTGGAAGATCTTTGAACTTCTAAAAACACAGGATAACTGAATTATGATTAACATTTGGAGATATCTTGTTGTCCATTCAGTATAACAGGGATTTCCCTCTGAGTTCTAAGAAGCAACATCTCCTACTCTTTGGCATGCCTTCCTACACCATAGTTAGTGCTTGCTCAGTTGTGATGGTATAGGTTATAGTACCTGCCATCTTATAGCTTCTCAGTCACTTCTAATGAAAATAAATTAATAGAAGACAAACCTATACAGGCATATTACAATTGTTCAGAATAGCTCCGAAGACAGGACAGATTACCTAACTCTTCCAAGCAGGTAATACACTTGAAGCTTTATGTTCTCCTGTGCTTCTTTAACCAGATACAACCTTCTATGATTGTCATCTGAGCTGAAATGCTCATAAGCCATCCATGCTGCCACTCCAGTCTTTTTGCTCTGCCAAACCCTGTCTCCTTTCCAAGGAAGGTATTTCCTTTTCCCACTCTCAAGCAACCTGTATCTTCCAAGTTCAGTGCTATTGAGTCAACCAGTCTACCAGAAGCTCTCAGCAGCAAATTCAACATAGGAAAAAGGCATTATCTCAACCTAAAATCTAAGTCATTACATTCTACTGGAAACACTACGTGCAGGGTAGCCATTCAGTAAGTTACTATTATACCATTTACTTTTCAGGCTACTTAAAGAGTCTGTTATGCTTTTTTCAGTTAAAATAAAGCAGTGAGTTTTTGTGTGGAGAACACAAGATGAATACGACGTGACAAACATCCTCTGAGTAAGATGAAACAATCATCCCACAGCAGATCCATCATGTTTTGCAAGTAGGGTGCGCACCCCACACAACTAGTTCCCCGCTTGTACTAGCTCAGAATAAGGATCTACCTTCAGTATCTGCACAGAACAGTCTGTCCTCTACTCTGGACTGTATATGCCACACATCTGGCTAGCATGAACTGTAATTTGTTGAAGTAGGAATTTCACAGAATGGAGATGAAGCTGAAATGTGCCAATTAAGTGTCCACAGTTCAAAAGAGCCAACTTCTAGCAGCAGCCTGAAACAACACATTCAGCAAAGCAGTCTGTTAGATAGAGCAAGCTCAGTGGTAAACTCCACAGCTACTGACTAGCTGATATAACAACAGCTTCACTCCAGATGCTCAACAGAGCTTCAAAGACAGACTACCACCAGGCCACTGGCCAAGAATCTCAGAAGCAAGTCCACCTTCTGGAGTAATCTGTATACTTACGTAAACCACAGATGTCATAAAAGACAAAATAATCCTCATCCTTATTCCTTAGCATTTTATACTCCTTTTGCAACTTTAAACTACTGTCACGTACATTAAAGCAAACCTGCAGCTGTCAAGGAGAAAAAAAGCCAGACTGATAAGGGCGGATGCAATTGTATGAAAAAAAAAGAATAATCCACAAAACCTAGGACAAAAACCTGAATTGCATTACTGATTACATTACTGCAGTAGCTTTAGTATTTATACATGATCCTAATTCCATTTTATCACTTGAAAGCTACTCTAAGCATTTTCATGGCAATAAGCCCTTTGCTATCACTTTCATCCTCCTTTCTTAGACATGAGATGCTAGAAAGATACAGATCACAACAAAACCCTTCAGAACTACACCAGCAGAGAAAGAAGAGAGAGGTGAAAAAAAAAAAAAAAGAAATATGGAATGTGTGATATGCTAAGACCTGGATAACAGGTCTAGGCCAAAGGTTGACCTCTAGATGAACCCTATAATGTTATATTTNCAGATCCTTGCTGCAAGCCGGGCTCGCCAGCGCCTGCGGCTCTGGCTGACGGCAACACACCAACAGGGCACTCGCTGATGTGTCTTTCTTAATCACTACAGCTTTCTTGGTGTAGTAATGCTGAGGTGCATTACCTTGCTTATTGTCTCCCCTGCCTAAAAATAGAGCATAATAAGCTTATCTTTTTGATTAAGTGCCTTATTAAATTTTTGCATTATTTTGAAATAGACAGTAAATAAGCCTATTCTTTTTGTTGGTGTCTGTGTCCCTTCTGTGGACCCCATCAACTGGCAAAACAATTTGCCATACCCAGGGCTGACAACTACAGCCTTCATCTCATCACTTTTCTGGATCATTTTGGGAATTTTTCCTACTGTAATAATGCATCTTAACTACAGAAGTCCTATTTTTAAAGAGATCACTTCTTGACACTAACATATAACCTTCTGTTGGCTCTCCAGATATTCTAAAACTGTTCCTTTAAGACTGACTCCAGTGTTGCCTAAGCATCAGAAAGAATATATTCCCCTATCTCTGGGATTCACACAAAAATTATCAGATCACACGGTTGTAAAGAATTGTTGCTTCTGGGCTCCATTAAGAGCAAACAGATAAATTCCTGCTACTCCTCTGTATCGACTCTTGGACAGATGCTGCAGCATGACTAAAGATAAGCTAGACTGCTCCCAACAGGCAGAAGAGGAAAGGAAAAGAGTGAGGAAGAATGTCTGAAATGAAGGACAGGCATCTCCTTACCCTTCCTTTGCAGTGTATCTATTGAGAGCTACTCAGCTTTGATGAGCTGCACTTGTAATGAACAGACTGGACTGCTTTCTCAAAAAGTCTCAGGTATAATATTCAAAGAGAGGTAAAAAGAAAACAGTGAAGACAGCAGACATCAGGTGGGCACTACATGATTCAGCAAAAATGATACACCCAACTGAAGGTTACATATGGCCTTCTTCAAATGACAGAAGGAAAAAGTGGCAGTTCAGTGGGACTTCTATCCCCCCAAAATGGAAGCCATTCTTCACACGCAGCAGTGTAACCTTCAGACCACCCCTTTTATTTTATTTTTTTTTTTCCCTAGTGCAGGCTCACAGCTGACTGGCACGTAACACCCAGGTCTTTCTGATGTTATTAGCAAAGTGCAATGTACCTCACATTCCAAGCAGTGGTGAAGTCAGGGTTCAGCAGCAGCAGGGTACATGTGGTATCTATCAGCTCTAAAACAATTGAACAAGAGACAGAAACATTAGTTAATATTCATGCACAGAAATGATCTTTACTCCTTTTCTTCCTCAAAGTCTCTGCTCTGCTGGCTGCTCTACCTATGATTCCCACTTCTGCAAAACACTGCTCCACCTCATTCCAGAGGAAATGCTATCTTAATTCAAAATATGCCATATCCTACCTTTTCACTCTTTAAAATAATGGACTTGTGTCTTGCTAACATCTCACATACAGTAAATCTGCAGCCAGAAACTTCTGACCTCTACCTGTACTGCTGTCAAGTCAAGTATGACTTCAGCAAGGGACAGCCATTCCATAAAAATCTTGAGTTTTTATTGATTTAAATTGCAAGCAGAGTGTATATATCATAAAGAATTCTTCAAAGAAAATGCAACATTTTTTAAGATACTATCTTTAAAAATACAACCTGCTATTTCAGTACAAGCCTGAGCTGCAGATGGCTGACATATACCAAACTGTTACAAAAAATACACATACTATAAAAAGCCTGTAGCTTCAAAAAAAACCCCACTATTAACTGTGAATTAGGTAACAAAATAACCCCGCTATCTAACTGCACAGGAAATACTAAAATAAATTCTGAAGTGACAGCCTTGCTCCAGACTGAGGTTTTAAGACTGAATCACTAATAAAAGAACAAACAGAACATTTGTTTGCATCCCTACATTTAAGCACTGCACAGGCTAGATTTATGGATTGCACTTACATTAAACGGTGTCATAAAAACTGGACTGAGGTATACGGTTGCTGAGAATGGAAGAGTAATATAATTGTAACCTAGCCTTTCCCTTCCCCTTTGCACTCCACTGCACGACTTGAGCAATTTTACGTCCGACCAGGGTAACTGTGGGGATTCATGAGGCACCTCCGCTGAAGCTTGAGACACTAAGGACTGTCACTGTGCTGGCTCCCTTAATCTTTGCTCTCAGGAGACACAGCATCAGATCAGTTAACCTGTTCTGCAAGTGCAATTCTTAAATTTACATGGTAATTTTGCAACAGAGTAAGAAAAAGAAACATGCTTCAAAAATGGAACATGACTACCCAGTTTTTCTGATGCTAAGTTTGGCTACATTCTATCCCAACCATCCTGCATTTAGGGTACTAAATAGACTGAAACTCCCAAGTGATTTCCAGCAAATAAAGAGGCACTGCATTACATTTTCAGGAAACAGAAGAGAAAAGGAAAAAGAGGGTATCTCACAGAACTACGCCTCTGGGTAGTACAGTTAATATGATTGCAAAATGAAATTTTAAAAAGTCACTGATGAAATGCAACAATAATGCAGCAGTTAATATTAATCTGCATTAATACGCAAGCACATTAATTCAAAATGTGAAAGAGCATGGCTTCATGTGTCTTTGGACCAAGACTATGAGAGAAGTTAATATTTAAGCAGGTCAAAAAGTGGAATACCTTTGATTACTGTATGACTTGGCTTATTCATTACATCCAATAACGTAATTTGCTTCCCATGTTGTTTCCCATGATGTTTCTGCTTACGAGGAACATGTTATGCCGTCATGTTTGGGGGGACGACAGAATTCCTTAGTGTACTGTGTTGATTTTGCCCTAGGCTATTATAGTGATATTTTAAAAGTTACCTCAAGGAACTAATATATCTTTCTATTTTCATGAGTTTCAGTTGAGATGGGTCCCTTCCCCACCCCATTTAGTGAAAGATTTCCTTTTAAACCCCTCTTTATTTCCAGGGAGTTAATATTTCTCATATGTGGAAAGCTTCTTCCTAATTTGCTGCCTTACAAGTACAAAGTGTTTTCTTTGACTTACCCAAACCCTAAACCAGGTAACTACTTAATAAAGTAATTAATAAATAACTATTTAATTTTATACAGATGAATGAGCAATTTGAAATGTCCAAGATTAATCACATATGTAAATTAAACACCTACTGTTTTGATGACTACTGTTTCAATTTAGTATTGAAAAACTTATTTGGCAACGTTTAACAAAACACCATTTTATAAGGATCTATAGTTAAAATAATGAACTGTCATTGTTTTATGAAGATTTTCCGATTTACCTTCTCAAAATTGTTAGTATATTTTGTACATTTACTATACACCATGTCCAAATATTTTTAAAATCTCAGTTTTACATAACATGAATATACATAACTAAATGCTCTGATTATTCTGCTACTACTACCTTGCATCATAAACAATACACATAAATTGCCTTTCAAAATGTAATAGGCCAAGAGCTTGTAACTCTTCAAAGGTAACAAATCTTCTTTATGTCAAATTCTTAATACCTACTACACAGAAACTATGAGTTTTGCCAAAGGAAAAAAAATGTTAAAAAATCAGGAATTACAAAATTTGTTGCTAACACAAAGCAAGATTAAATAACTTTATTTGGTTAATCGTATTTTTGCCCCATGCAGTCAACTCTGTCTCCAACCAGTGATTATTTACAAAAAGAAAAAACAACAAACACCCTCCCCCAAAGCCACAAACTCCAAAAACCTTTAATACTAGCTTCTCCCCTAGACAAAAGAGACATATGTATTTAAAACTTGCTTTAAGTTATATTTAATCTAGACTGTCAGCAAGTTGCTGGCTTAGTGTAATTTTTGAAACATATTATGAAGAGCAGCACACCAAATCTAAGTTGATTGACACTTTCCACCTTGAACTTTATTTTCAGCTGTTTATCACTTTGCCAAGGGATCACTGGGTTGCATCCAAAGGCTCTAACAGTAACAATGTACTGATGCAACAGGACTGTGCAATAAAGGACATGTCTGCAGGGCTTTTTAATTTGTTACAGGAGGGAAAGATGTTTGCCACAGAAGGGAAAAGTAAATGAAACTTTGCAGTGCAAGACAACAAGAAAAGCAGAGACAAAGCAAAAGCTGAAACAAGGAACACAATTAGAAGTAGTTCTGAAGACAAAAAAAATGTGAATTTGAGTGTTGGATTGTCCAAAACCAGTAACGTTTTTAGTAATTATTAGGTACTACCACTGTATATGCTGTTTGACAAGACATGTTAAGCAAAAGCTTGTAACAGCATAGTCCTCTGAATGCTTCTCTTAAATGTTTCTTCATAGTCTGTTTATCCTACTAAGTCATGACTTCCAATTTACATCACTATTCTGGTAACGTCAAAGGTCTGGAGGAGCATCAAGTCAAGCCCAACTTAAACAAATGCTTGTCTACCTCTTTGTTTTCCCGTTACAGAGGCTCACTGTATCCTGGACATTATCGAATGAAAGAAGCAGATGAAAGGGAAATCTCAAAGCAATGCCTAGTTATTTCATGTCAAAGCTTCAATGCTTTGTGCAACAAGTAACAGGGGAAGATTTTATAAGTGTGGATTCTGAGCCAGAGATATAAAATGACAGTATTTTTGTAATCTCTTTCAATAGAAAGTCCTATGAAAGATCTGGCACACTAGATAGCAGCTGCCAGTAATGCCCTCTGTGTTAGTAACAAACCACAAAATTATAGAATCATAGAAACATCGGGGTTGGAAGGGACCTTAAAGATCATCTAGTTCCAGCCCCCCTGTCAATGGCAGGGACACCTCCCACTAGAGCAGGTTGCTCCGGGACCCATCCAGCCTGGTCTTAAAAATCTCCAAGGATGAGGCTTCCACCACCCCTCTGGGCAACCTGTTCCAGTGTCTCACCACCCTCATGGTGAAGAAATCTTCCTAATGTCTAACTTGAATCGACCTCTCTCTAGTTTTAATCCATTCCCTCCAGTCCTATCACTGCCTGACAGCTTAAAAAGTCCCTCCCCAGCTTTCTTCTAGGCCCCCTTAAGGTACTGGAAGGCCACAATAAGGTCTCCTCAGAGCCTTCTCGGCCCCAGA
>VWZY01003603.1:224977-246678 GCA_013399075.1 Chloroceryle aenea | reverse complement strand
TAACAGGAGATAGTACTGAAATAAAAAGAGGGGTTTTTCACACATGATACTACATTTTTAGGTATATTACTTTTCATTTATTTGTTTTTGTAACCATCTTTAAACTCGCAGAACCTAGCTGCACATAAACAAGTGATATCCCCCTATCCAGATTGCTTTTTCCTCCTGGCTGAATTCTGTGTATGATTGTGTAGATTTCTCACACTATAAGAACATCCATAGTAGGCTTTTTGGTGTAACTAGAGGACCAGAGGATGCAACTGCTGTTTCTTATATGCTACCAAATCTTATGCCTCTACTGGTGGTTCTTGTGTGTACATTCTCTCAACAGAGCAGATAAATAATAATGAATCTGCTTCAATCTGACCATTTTTATCAATAGAAAAAGATAAGCTTTTGATTTTACACTCTTTTCTGAAAGTCACAAAGAAATTGTGAAAGTTCTACCTAAAAAATAAACATCTAAATGATTTTCTAAGTCTCACCCATGGATTGAAACTGGATGAAGACTATAGATATTGTATAAGTTCTTTGTGAATCATAGTAAATTAATATCTATGAGTCAGATGTAGAATGATGTGAATGTATCCTAATGATACACTTGCTTTCATGTGGTGACACGCTTGCCTTTGTTTAACTGAATCTGTACCTTCAAGAGATCATCTCTATCTTTTCTGGTTTGGTTATGCAGAAAGTTAGATATAAGTAGACCATAATTCTAATAATGACCTTGGTTGGAGAAGAAATTAATGGGAAGTTACACATTCTGAAGGAATTTTGTCCCCACAAAACACTTTTACTAAGAAGGTGCTGAGGGTCTTCAACCTCCTTTTGAGTCAGATGGTTTGAGGTGCTCTCCTCCAAACACTAAGAACCTTTTAAACAGCTACTGATTTTTTGTCTTGCTGTCAGGACTGGCTAGGAAGAACCTAAAGGCAGGATATAATAGGGGATATTTATCTTTCTTTGAGGAACTAAAGTATTTTAATAAGACTTCAAGAAAATACCATACATCAAAAAGAAGGAAAACTAATTAGTCTAAGCAGAATTATTAGTTTAGAATTTGGATCGGCTCTGAGTAACAGTTGAAATACATGACTGTATCTGAAGATTTTTAGTAGTCTTAGATTAAAATGGTAAGGAATAGACAGGAATAAAAAGAGGTTGTCAGGGAGCTACCAGACATGGATTCTGCTTTCCAGTGAAAAGGAACCCCCCTCGGCTCCCTGCCTGGCCACGGCTCCCTTCCTGCCCTGCTCAGCACAGCAGGGGCTGTACAATCTGCCAGCTTCCAGGACTTTTCCCCTGCACACAAAGTAAGCTAGGAGCTCTGCCATGGATACCACTCTGGAGATTGACTCTTCTTACCCTGTGCAAGAAAGTAAATCGTGGAGGTAAGAGGCGGGCTTTTTAAATCAGCTTTAGCGTAGAGCTGGGTCCTGCTACCAATTTAGCTAGGAAAGCAGAAGGGGAAAAATTACAGTTTTAAAAGCATTTTTTAATCCTTTCTGCTCCTGCAGGCAAATTTCTTACAGCATCTCACTAGGAACAGGAACATACAGTTGACTACTGTGTTTTGGGTTTTTTCTTGTTTTCAGTAGTTACCTGTCTCATATGAAAAGACAAGTAAGGAAGAAAACTGGAGTTAGGATCCAGTCGATCAAGTCTTACCTTTGATGTTTCTATCTACCGGTTTTCTCTTAAGACACGTGCCTAGTTACAGTTAGAAAAGCTGTATGTCCATAGTTCTGTTGGGCTGCAGCTCCTGTTGTGAATCTGGGCTTTAAGTACCTTAGGTGCTCCACTAGAATGAGAGATCTGGAAGCAATGGTACACTGCCTATGCCACAACAGGAATACAGACCTCTCTGCATCCAGAAATGTGTCCCTGTGTCAGATGGAATGTGCTTATGTGTTTATTTACATACATGTATGTTCTTCACAGACAATTTTGAGTTGACAGGAGATTTTTAGATAATTCCTACCATTCTCCTTCAGCAGCTGAATGGAAGGATTTTGACAATGATCTAACTCAGTGCTGAAAGGGGTTGTCTCTGCTGGCCTCTTCCCTTGTGCTAGGCAGGGCTGGTATCTGATTAAACTAGCAGGAAATTTATCAAAAAAAAAAAAAAGATTCCTGCTGATTTAGTTAGCCAACTTAGCATGCTGCAAACTCATAGTGGCCCTCCTAAAGATCTTGGGTGTGACTTCATACCAACTGGAGGTAGAACTGGACTTCTCCCCCACTGGAGGTAGGTAAACAGTATTTGTCTTCTGTTAGTACTTCCTTTGTCTCTTCCCCATCACAATCCTCACCTATGTTTTGGCTCATATGCTCCTTCTCTTCTCCCTTCCGTGGTTGAAAAAGTAAACTTGTACATGATCTGTACTGGGGACTACAGCTTTAGACTGCCCATGCAATCAGTTGGTTTGTGTCTACATCACTGCCAATTATACTTGGAGTTAAAGGCATTTCTCAAAAAATGGCCTGTTTTCTGATCTGGGTCTTGTGTTTCTGAAGAGAATCTGTGAGATCAAAATAATAAAATCTAAATTAGTTTCAGAAACTGGAGTAGTCAGGCTTCCCTGGCAACAAAATTGGTTTTATAATGATTTCCTGTTTTTTTCAAATGATAGAAGTACTTTTGTTTGTTACTGAGTGGGAAGTCCCTCGGGGAGAAACTGCTAGAAGAATATGTTAGTATCATCCATTTTATGAGTAGTTGTATGATGAGGTTTGGATTATTTTTTTTTCTCCCGTTACCTGTCTAATGTTAATATGGGATATTTCACGGTAAACTGTTTTTCCACCCCTGTATTTATAGGAAAACCAGCCCAAGAGTGACATAAAAATAAAGCTGAATGGGTTATGATGAATCGGATTGATGTGACAGGAAAACCATGCTTGATATTTAAGCATATAAGAAAGAAATGCCCATGAGAACAGTTTGTAGTGGCCAATTGCTAACTAAGCAGTATTTTGTTAATCTCAGGCTCTCACCATCAAATACAAGCAAAAATTGCTTTTCCTACTTCCTTTTTCAAGACAGGAGAGCTTTACAGGGATAAAATATCCTTATGTAATGTTACTGGAGTTTTCCTTGGAGTGTATTTTAACATCTATTTCCTATTTAATATTTCTGTTTAAAAGAAAAATCTCAAAAATTATAATCTCTTTAGTGAACAGATTATAAGTGTTCTTTTCTGCCCTGTAAAGGTACACTGTTCCTGGAGAAAAAATATAAAACTTCTACTGAATTTTAAGTTTTTAACTATTTTTCCTCTAGCTGAGTCCCTTTATAAAATCTGATGTAGCTCCTAATCCAAAAAACACCTTTTATATAGCTGCTTGTAATGGCCGTTTCCTCAAACAGCGGGCAGAGTGTTTCGGTTTAAACAGGCCTCAAAATGTTGTGAACCGCGAAGGCCGAAATCCAGATACCCAGTGTCTATAGGGATTCTTACCACCTGTATGTTCTGCAAGGGGAGATAAGAGTGTTAAAACACTGCGTGCATGGGATGATTTGCTGGCTTGTATGACATAGTTTTGTGCTTTATGCTGACAGGCTTTGGGCACCTAGAAGAAACTTAGAAATGTGTTCCAGTATTACTGGCTTTGCCTTCCAGCAGCTACAAGAGGCCAAGTGCTTCTGTGGGGCTGAGTTGCTCGAGGTTGCCCCAGCATTACTTGTTTTCAGAAGTGCCACCAGAGGGGAGATGGTGATGGAGTGCCTCCTGCTGCCATATCTCCTACCTCTGTACCCCCACACTGTCTGTACAGGCTGTAGCTTCTCATTCCTACCAGCCCCTGCTGACAGTGCCAAGACCGTGACTGCTTCTTGCTTGTTCCCAGGCTTGAGATTGAACCAATAACCAGGATTAATATCAGCTACTCTGGAGATGATTTTTCTAGGCAGAGGCCTTGATTCACCCAGGCTCAGTTCTGAGGATATGTACTGTCTGCCAGGAGCTCTGGTTTAAATTATTCGTCATGTTCTGCTGCTCATTTACCCATTTCCATTGAAGTCTATGGAAAGAGTCTAATTTGTTTCAATATGGTTCATCTTGGACTTTTCGTATTCATGTTCTTTCCAACATCTGATTTCTATAAAATTTATATAAAATCAGAATTATTTTACCTGCACTATATAAACACTGAAATTCAAGACTGGGAAGGAAAAAACATAGCATTAAAATTCCAACATACTCCATTACTGTCTGCTACTGCACTGAGTTCCACCAGGACACCTGTATTGCTTTCAAATGATCGGCCTAAAAAACCCTAAACCACTCAAATCACACAAAATCACTTTTTTGGTCTGAAGAATTTGTAAAGCTGCCTTGATTTCCTTACTCAGGCTTTACACCCTCAGTTCAGCTGAAGGATTGAACTGCTACAGCACAGGAGAGCAGATATAGTGGTAACTTAACATGCTGGGACTGTGGCCTCTGACATAATTTTTCAGATCCTATCCCAGACTTCCCAGTTTTTGAAAGCTTTGTTGATAGTTGTCCCTCTGCCATTCTTTCCAGACTTCCCTGTGTCCCTGTCATTTGCTGGTCCGTGCTTTTCAAGGAAAGACTTTTGCTAGATTTGGTGAGAAAAGTGAACATGGTGAGAAGCAGATTTCCTCTTTTATGTGACTCAGCTTACTTTTATTTCTTGTTTGGTCCTGGTGTTAATACAATCGAAGATCTGAAATCCTACCCTACTGATGTCAGGCGAAATTTTGATAGCTGGGAATGAGTTTCTGTTTCAATCCTTCCAGATGGTAAAAGGTTACTTTCTGTTCTAGAAACTGCTGGAGTGCTTGTGTGCAGCATCTCTTGTGTTAACATCCATTTTTTTTGTGTGTATCACGACCCAATACTTCACTATCTATTTTATTCATAATCTGATCCATAGATCTGGTGTCAAATCACAAAGTATCTATTTCTCTCTAAATCCTGGGAGCAATGGTAGGGTAACTTGCCAACCTCTCTGATGTATGAGAAAATCTGCTCTCTCGAGAGCAGTGATTAGTACAAAATGATTAACTCTAGTTTGCTTCTTTGGCATTTCTAATTGACTTGTTGATGTGGGGCTGCTGAGAAATTCCAACTGGAAAACAGAAGGTACAAAAGGCAAAAGGAGCAGAAGAGAGAGGAGGTAGTTTAGCTCCTCATGACCACCCTGCTGCAGTTGCTGGCAAGCAGAACTGTGATGGGCTGGACACAGGATGTGTCTTCCCCTGCTTGGAAAGGTGTCTGAGTCCATCAGGGGTAATAAATGAGTGTTGCTTTAAACATCTGCCTCCTGTAGAGAAGATTTTTTTGTTACTTGTTCTGTGCAAACAAATTCACCTGCATACTGTTCTGTGGGAAAACCATGGGACTGAACACTATGAGTATTTAATATAATATTCCCAGCTTGATTTAGAAGTAAAACCTCACAGCCTGAGCCTTCAGAGTTAAAGAACTCTGTCTCTTCCTTCAGTATAGCATTTTATATTTTGATGTGGAGAGAAAGAGTCTGGAAGGAAAATAAGAGATGAGGTATGTCTTTCAGAGCAAAATATTAGTTCTAGCCATAGGCTACGTAGGCAGGTGTATATAGGGCAGCAGACCTCTGAGTGGCAACTGACCTCATGGCCTGTGTGTTTCTCCCAGGGCCATAGGATGCCATCTTTGCCCTCTCTCAATGATCTGATGTATTTGGGGTGCTTGCTTGCAGGTGATGGTAGTTCCTTCCACAGGAGTGGTTATTTTCTCCGCCTTCAAGCAGCTGTAAAGTGACAAACATCCTGGCCAAGGCTTTGGCATCACCATTCCATCTCTATGACAAGAGCAGCCTGGTTCGTCATACTCAGGGCAGCAAAATCAGTTTTGTCAGTGCTCAGAGATACTTTGAAGTGACTTGAGGCACAGCTTCTGTTGTACAGTGTCTTAGAAACTGTCAATCTCTTGCCTATTTCTTCATCGTCTGGGATTGCCCTTACTGTGCTCCCAAATTTCTCCAGCAGACTTGAAAAAGGTAATGTAACATTGATATGTGACTGGTTCTGCTGTTGTGTGGTTTATTTTTTTATTTTATTTTATATTTATGTTTGGGGGTTTTTTTTGTGTGTACGGTTTGTTGTCGTTGGTTGTTTTTTTTATTTATTTTAAGAGAATATAAATACCTAGTGGTAAGAAGCAACTTTTATTATCTATTCAGATGGCATCCATGCTTTAATGGTATGATTATATATCTATTTGTTTTCTATTTTGAAGTATATCTCTGTTATCTGTAATATCTGTCATGGTGACTCTTAATTTTTCTCCCTGTTGTAAATGTTGTTGGCTTTTCGTGTTTTGTTGTTTTTTTTTTTCTTTGCTATACACTCACAAATTCTGCTGAGAATGAGGCTATCAAAGTGGGCAAGCATGATTTCCCCTTGGTAAATCCATGCTGACCAGTCCTGATAACCTTCTTTTCCTCCACATGCTTAGAGGATATCATTTGTGAATGATTTGGTTTTAATCCAGTCACTGTTAATGCAAAGTACCTTGCTTTATTTTTCTTTCCAACATTTAAATGCTTTAAGAGAAAACATAATTGCCTTTTAAGAGAAGAACTCTGCTGTCTGCAAAGTGAGCAAAGGTGTCACGAACTCCTGAGGGAGCAAAGGGTTTAAGCATGGCCTCTTGTTAGCATTTCTCAGTAGTCTAGCACTAGGCAGTTCTGCTCAAGATACTTGCAATTCTGGACCCTCCTCTCCACCTCTGCACACTCTCATGCACTATAGAGAGCCATAGTCTTTTAAGTTCATGTCAGATTCTCAGGATAAAGTGCCTAATTTGCTTTTTAAGCAGCTACAAAATCTAAGAGCATTTGCTTTTCCTTGGGTGATGACAGCCCATATATACTCTGCATCTCTATAACCAGTATTTTCAAGATGAATTTCAAATAGAATCCAACTGAAATAAGGGTTTATGACTTCTTTTTTCCTCTCTTAAGGTATATGGAATAATAAGCAGTCCAGAGGAGCAGCAATGAGTCTGTTCAGGTCAGTGCACTCCACTGAAAGTACTCAGCTGCCAAGTGTATTCATGTGGGTATTTGTAATAGAGGGAGAAGGGTGAGGGCAGGGACAATTTTCCAGCAGTGCTTCATCATTTACTGCTTTTTTTTTTTCGTGGCACTGTGGGTGGTGACAGGAGAAGTAAATACAAGAAGAAACTGTTGATTGCTTACAGGAGACACTGGCTTGCTTTGCATGGTAGAAGTATTACTGAACACTACTACAGTTAGCAGTTCTGCCTGGAAGTAAATCACTTCTTAACTTGGCATTGCTTCCTAGATACAGTATACCTGATTTTCATAGTAGCTGCATACATAGGACTTAATCCCTGGGTGTCTGGTGCACCTGACCTGCCTTTGCTTAAGGCCATATTTTGAAACTTGTGTTTTCCAAAGAGGCCCAGATGTAGGATAACTGCAAAACCTGTGTAATCTCATCAGCACTGGCTCTGGCTAGAAGTGCCTGCTTGTAATACCACATGAGCCAGGTGAAATAGCAGCCTTCTTGCATCCCACTGAGCATTTCATTCGCCACCTGTACTCCAGACCTGTGTGTGAATCACTTTTCCAGCCTCTACCCACAGCTCTGGGTGGGTTTTGACTGCTTCTACAATACTTGTTGCTCTCATAGGAAAGGGGTAGAGGGCGAGGGTCCCCTTGGATCATGTAGATGAAATAAGGAGTGATTGGTTTTGGAGGGTGAAGCAGTTACGTGGTGGATACAGGAGCACACTGGGCAGCTCCTCCTTTCACTAACCTGTCTTGAGGCTCTGTGGACTCCTGCCCTGCTGATTCTCCTCGCTGAGTCCCTGCCCTGGCCACGCAGTCTCAGTCTGGACAGGAGATGTAGGTACACTCCTGAAAAAGTGCAGCTCCCAAGTAGTTCTGAGTCACTGTGAATATTTTGTTGTGATGACAAGTAGCACCCCACACAGCTCTACTCCAGAGCTTGCCCAACATGACAAGAAGCTGTTAAGTTATAAGCACTCAGCTGTCCTGTGGTTGATGTGAGTGGCCCTGAGGCAAGATGTTTTTGGCCCGGTGCAGGCACTCTGATTGCACATTAAGAGGAGCCGCGGGACTGTGCTGGCCATGGCCATTCATCTCGAGACAGCTGGAATTGGAATAATGAGTTATGTGTGCCAGTGTTGGTGAGATGTGCAAATATGTAGTGCTTGTACCACTGGATACTCTTGTAAACAAATGTAGTGTGAATGTGGCTATTGTGCTGCAAAGGCATCTGGGACTTCTCCAGTGTGGATGTGACAGGGATGTGCCTTGCAGCTTAGGCATTGTCGTGTTTACCTCAACAAAGTCAGGAAATATGGAGACAAGGTAGAAATCTGTGGAGTTCTGTGCCTAAACTGCTATGCAGCAAGTCACAAAATCAGTGTCTGGCTGCTTAGGTAAGCCTGGTGATAGGCCTGTCCTAACTTTTATTTCCATGCTGCTTGAAGACACTTGAGCAACAGTGGAATTATATTAGTGATCTCTCTTGAAATGGGCCAAGTGTGGGGCCAAGCACGGGAAATTTGTGAAGCTGGAGAGCAATTAAGAAGAAGGGACCTGGGCTGATAGTCCAGAGATCAAGCTTGATCCAAGACAAAATGGAGAATGGGAAATACTGGATTTTGCTCTGTACTCCAACATCTACCTCTTGATTTCGTTAAAAAAGCGTGAGCAGCCAGACTGCCACCCTGAAATGTGCAGAATTTGGACTCAACCCTTCTTGGACTTAGAAACTGTTAGATTTTGGCTTTTCTATATTCTTGACCAGAGCTGTAATAAAGCTTTAGGTCACAAAGTGTCTATAATTACCAAAGTGTAAAAGGAGGCACTTCCTGGCTGTTTTTTTTAAGAGTCTTTATTCTTAAGATGGATGGAACACTGGTAGAAGCAGGATGGTGTATAATTTGCTATCATCCCTGTTCTTCAGGAATGAAGTAATAAAAACATCAAAGGCAAGACAAAAGTTGACTAAAATATAGGTAAGGTGTAGTAAGGAACAAGAAATAAAAGAAATCTGGTATCAAGAAACTATTTTCGAGAATTATTGTCAAGAATTAGAGTCCCATTTGAGCAGGGAGACTAAGAACTAATACCCATATAAATTTCACATGCAAAGATGTTTCTGCATAAATTATAGTTCTCAAAAATCTTGTCATGAGTCTATTACACTACCCAGCTTTTAGTGGGAATGTAGCTTAATGGGAGTTCCACAACCTGATGTAATTAAAACAATGGATAAACGCTGTAATTGCAAGATGCAAACTACGTAGGAATGGCAAAGTCAATCGTGCTAGTTTAGGTACAAGTTTGAAAAATCTTTCTGTCAAATAAAGTAAATAACAATAAGGCTGTTGCCTGATGAACTCAATAAAAGGTATTACAGAAGCTATCTGGACAGAAACACTGTTCCTTGCATCGAAATAGCACCATTAGAGCAGTGTGACTGACCACTTTAGTCAGAAGGTGACAGAGGTGTGCTAAGAAAAACCAGAAATGGTAAGAGAGAAGAAAAGTGAAATGAAGGACAGCAGTCATTTCTGTAGAAGCTGAAGGAGTGTTACTTCAGCACTTGATGCAGAAACTAAATTTGTAAATGCTACAGATGACCATTGCTCGAAGCAACTAAGCTAAAAGGAGCAGTTGGAAGGGTAGAAGCTTTCCAGACACAAGGAACTGCTTTAAAAGTTATGTAGAGAAAACTCACAACAGGACATGGATAAGATATTCCCCAAAATGCCACCTCTAAGAAAACATCTTTTTGCAGCTTGCAATGCAATATTTTTTGGGAAGGTAAATACTGGGGTTTTTTCTTAATTTTTTTTTTTTCCTAAACTAAAGATGAGAAGGAATCCTCCTAAAAAAAAAATAAATCTGTGGAGCTGACTAGTAATGGAGATACTTTTTGGAGACACCTTTTGTTCACAAAATCTAATGACACAGTAAAAAATGAAAGGTTTGCTTGCTTGCAGTGGAGCTCATTCCTGGACGGTGTGCTAGAAGAATTGTCTCAGTTCTAAGTTTAAAATATTTCAGGAGAATATGACTAATGTCTGAGACAGTAATCAAACTGCATTCGATGGGATTACATAAATTGCAGCTGAAGTTGCAGAGCTACTGTGGTGTGTGCTGAACTGGCTTGCTTGCAGCAGATGTACTGGTAGATGATGAACTAAGAGGAATCAAAATGACTTTTTGGTAGAGGAATATTATGCTTCTGATGATTCAGTCATTATCACTCGGCTATTGTGTAAAAAGATCCTTGATATGCTTCTGGACCTGACTATTGTGTGCAGGACCTCCTGTCTTACAAAGGTATAGTCAAAATGAAGAGCTATATTCTTAATCTTAGAAAAACTAGGGGAGATATGAGAGAAATCAATAAAATTGTGACTATTTTGGCAAAGGTGAGATAAGAATGGGTATTCTCTATTTTTCCTAAAGCAAAACCAAGGGAGAACACAACCAAAGTATTTGGAAGCAGTTTCATAATCAAAACAAAGCTAATAAACATAATTCAATTGTGTAACTCCTTGCCACAAGAACTTCTGAAAACCAAAAGGGTAAATAGATGCAAAAAGCTGTTGTACAAGTTTGTGTAAGAAAGGTCCAGAAACAGCTGTTAAAAATGGTGATGAGCACATGGCTTTCAGTTCAGGAAATTCAGCAGATCCAGGGCACTGGAATTTGACAGCATATAGGTTAAAATAATCCATGGAAGTAGCATATTTAACTTCTCTCTTATTTTTCCTAAGCATCTGCTACTGAACCTGTTATGCACAGGAGAGTGGACTGGGCAGAACTTTGATCTGGTGTATTTTTATCTACAGATGACAATTTAATTAATTAATTTAAACCAAAATAATTGAGTATTGGTTTGTTCAGTAACAAACAGTTAGTAACTTTACCTTCCAAAAATCAAGACTTATTGGAAAATTGTCAGCCTGGACTCCCATGAAAATATCTAGAATACCAGTATAGTAGATAAATTGGCAGAATGGGCATTGTCTCTTATGTGTGTATTAAAAAAATACACTGGTAAAGTCAGATCCTAGCAGACGGTGTTAATTGTGGATTCCCTACTTTAGCTGATGTAAAAGGTTTTGTAAAAGCCCTGAGGACTTGGCTTCTGGCACTGTCCTACTGGAAGATCTCTCTTAATTGTGAGCAAGTCCTCTCTATGGAGGAGTACCTCCCCTATGGGCATAAAGCACCACACAGAGCTTCTCTATGGACCTATAGTGTGGGCTTTGGCAAACTTGTTCCTTGTGATGAGGGGTGGGACCATAGAAGGCAGCACCCAGAAAGGCATTCCTGGGCATTTATTACTCTGACAGGTATTGAGAGTACCCACCTCAGCAAAGCTGTCCTTGTTTTTATTCAGCACATTAGAAAATGAAGATGAAGGGTAGGCATGAGACCACCTTTGCCTCATACATCACTCTAGAAACAAAATTGCAATTTATACACTGAATTTACAGCAAAGACATTTGCTAAAACTGATCTAAAGCTGACATGATGAAATCCAGAAGGAAAAGGCTTCTACTGTGATTGTCAGAAATGCACATTTCCCATTTTTCGCTATGCAACATAAGAAAGGAGTTGAATATACTTTCTATTTCCCACAACTAGCAATTGCTGTCTTTGGAAAGTTTTAGAGGGAGGAGCTCAGAGGTGCAGTGGGAGGGGCTAAAATTCATATTAAAGTTTTGACATGAGAGGGAGAATTGTCAGAGTAGAAGGTTTCTTCAGAGATTTTGCCTTTTTTGTTTGTTTTTTTTTAATTTTTTTTTCTTTTCCTTCAATTTAGGATGCTAAGTATTCACATTCAGATTCTTCTAATAATTCTTTTTTGGAATTCTGATTGTCAGATTATTCCCAGGATTGAAGAATGTGGACTTTCATGTTCTCAGGTAATCTTTTACTTGTTCCTCTTTGCTATCTATTAATGTAGTAGTTTTATGTTGCTAAAATAATTGTAAAAAAAGCAAGCAAGGAAAAATGGAAAAATATTTCACTGTTCTGAACACTCACTTTATATTCCTGTCATTCTGAATTAAGTATCCAAATGGACAAAGATGACTGTTAGGAAGGGACTAAGAAAATGCATCTTATACTACTTCCAACTGCTGTTCTTAGTGCCTTTTTTTAATCTGTCTTCTGTTTGAAAAAAAAAATTATTTAGTCCATATTCACTGCTTTGGAGAGTCAGTTTTTATAACAGCAGTGGTGCCAAACTGATGAGGGAGGGAGGAATGTGAAGTTGAAATTGCTAATTGTGTTGGGAATATAGGAAACACTGACTTCCCTGTGAATAACTGAATTAAGCTTGAGAAAGACTAAAGCATGCTTCTCATTTAGTGGGATGCATGTAACTGCAGTATTAAATTTAATGACTTATGTATGTGCATAAAAGTGGAGTATGAACCATACCATTTATTTAATAGCTTTGAATTTCAGATGTTCCCAAATATCCCCACAAAGGGGCAGCATGGAGATACGCTGCTTCTGTTGGCCTTCTGAAGCTGTAATAACAGGGTAAATTGAAAGATAAATTAGAAAACATTAAGATAAAAGGGAATCTGACTTTCAGACTTAGTGGAGGATGGGAACTATGTACTTGCTACAGCAAAGTGGAACTGATACCATGGAAAACTTTATCTATCTGTACAGACTTCTGCTTGAAAATGTCAGTGTTAAAGACAGGCAATGAGACATAGTAAAGATAGTCTAAATGTGGTGGCACTACCCAGGTATTATTAGTACACGTAACAGCAACTCATTCTATATTTTATACATGTATCCTAGAAAATATCAGGAATAAAGATGCTTACAAAAATATTAGGTTGAGTGACAAAACACCCCTCTGTATTTAAAGCTGTTTCATATTCCTGCGTTCAAATTCTGTAGCCTCTATCCACTGAGGTAATGGTTTTAGGATAATAAAATATATAGTCAAGAGAGATTAATCTCTAGATGTACCTGAACACTTCTCAAGAGTTTACATGTAGTCATGCTTATGAATGCAACCACACATGCATTTTAAACAATTTATGCTCTGTGGGGTCTGCTGCAAAGGGAGTTTAAAATAGAAATGATTTATCATTCCAATTTATCCCTCCAAAGACTTCATGACTATCAAACTCAGCATGTAAAGAACAATAGCAACTTTTTTCAGTGGGATTCCATCTAGGGAATAGGATTGAACTCTGGGGACATTAAAGGGCATCTTCCTCTGTCATATCTTAGGAATGCATGTTAAGAAGACTGATTCACTAGATGCCTGTGATATAAACACAACCATGCTGTTTGGTAGACTGGGTCCCTTTCTTTCCTTCCAAGAATTTATCTCCCAACCTTTCCAGTACTGAAGGTTGGATTACTGAAAAAGGTGTTTTTGGTTATTTTTGGTTGTTTGGTTTTTAATTTACTGGGAAAATTAAATTTCCAGTATAATGAAATCAATCAATCATTTGTGATGTTAAAGGCAGGATTCAGTTCATGTTCTCTATGTAATGCTTCTACTAGTTGTATTCAGTAAAATCTTGAATGCATTAATGACTTTTGAAGACAAAAATGTTTTCTCACTGGGAACAATAATGATCTCAACAGGAAAAATTACTGCCAGCATAGCATTTTCAATCTAGTGCAAAGCATTTTAGCTACAACATCTTTAGAGTCTTAGGACTACTTTGTTAGAGAAAACTTCTTCCTTTTCCTTTGGAAGTAACTTCAATTTCCCAGCAACAATAGCGGCATCAATCCCATTCCTACCTGAGTTACTTAAAAAGAGAACAATTTATCCTCTCCATAATTTATAACTCAATGGTCTTTAGATAGGGGCACTAACTAGGGGTTACAATTTGGTTTTGTCTATGTGCAATATATGAGTGCTGTCCTCTGCTATAGCACATCAGATCACAAAGTCTAGAATCAATACCATTTATTTTTCTAGCAATTTGCTTTATGTGGTAATGAGATATTGTAATTTTAGAACCATCAGAAGTTTTCTGTGGCTGCTATTGCTACAAGTCAGTATTACAGGAAATTGTTTTTTTTTTCTTTACGAAGTTTTCCTGTAAGTTTGTGTAGCAGATTTCTCTTCTGCAGAGTCATCCCTGAGGTTGTGCGGTTCTTCATAGAGCAATAGGGGAATGAAAAGCAAATCATTTGCATTTTTCAAACTGTGAGCATTGTCAGAAGGTTTTGAGCGGGTTTTATAACTGAAACTGTTGAATTTGACCATCAGACTAGACTTTAAGGTGGTTGTGTCCCTTAGATATTCGTGAGCAGGTTTGACCTCTTTGGGTACTCTTTATCTGAGTAAAGCCTTGGTTATACTTGAGGAAATTAGTAACATAACTGTTTTGAAGTATGTAACTTTAAAATGTTTCACGATGAACTGTGCAGATTTTGGATCTTATTACAACTTTTTGAATAGCTCTTAGTTTGCCATGAGTGTTCAGCAAGACATCCCTCCATTGCCCTGTAGAAGGCAATATCCAGGTTTCATTACTGTACCAGTAACTGCAGTACAGGAAAGGAAAAACCAAAAGAAAGTTGGATGTTTATGCAAATATTATGTGAAAATTTAAAAGCAAGAGAAATTACAGTTGTGGGTTGAATGATGGCAAAGGAACAACCAAGCTTTCTTATGTGTTATGATTTATTTCTCCTTCCTTATTTTAATGGCTAGGCTTTAGAGCTCATGTGATATTTTGGTATTCAAAGGTTAAATACAATAGGCTTGGTCTCTTTGCCTCACCCAATAGCAAACACAGTTATCAAGCAAGTTTCCCTGTAAAAGCATAGGGGAATCCCAGCCTGCAATTGAAATTCAGTTTGTGCTCAGCTCATTTTACAATCCACATTGTTAGCAAGCTGTACACAAAGGAACAGGCTGATGCCAAATTTGACTCAACAGCTGGTAAAGATCAAGAGCACTACATTAAAAAAAAACCTCTTCAGAAAACTATGAAATAGTATTTGTATTGTCTGCCATCAAATGTAGTAACGTTTCCAAAGTCCATGGATAAGGAAGGAAACCCTAAGCTGAATCTGGGGTTTCCCTGCAATTATAAAGGTTATTGGCAGCATATTCTTGATATAGTTTTTGCCAGTTCATGCTATTCATTGTCAAAGTATGTGGTGTTTCTTTACTGGATATTTATGGCTTTATCAGTCCGTTCTTGCTGAATACTACACACTTCAAAACTAGTGATATAATACATCCCTTAGGCCTCTAACTCAGCTCACATACACTGGTATTCTTTGTTCGTTATTAATTTGTATTCTTAAAGTGATCCCAAGCCTTTAAAAAATGGACATGACAATCCAGGTGACGTGATTTAGTGTGGCCAGCAGGACCAGGGAAGTGATTTTACCCCTGTACTCAGCACTGGTGGGGCTGCATCTCAAGCACTGTGTTCAGTTTTGGGGCCCTCACCATAAGAAGGACATTGACACACTAGAGCATGTCCAGAAAGGTCCATGAAGCTGGTGAAGGGCCTAGAGCACAAGTCTTACGAAGAGCGACTGTGAAAACTGGGTTTCTTTAGCCTGGAAAAAAGGAGGCTCAGGGGAGACCTTCTTGGCTCTACAACTACACGAAAGGAGGTTGTAGGGAGTTGAGGATCAGTCTGCTTAACCCAGTAACAAGTAATAAAACAAGAGTAAATGGCCTGAAGTTGTGCCAAGGGAAGTTTATATTGGATATTGGGAAGAACTTATTTACTGAAAGGGTTATCAGGCTTTGAACAGCTTGCCTCGGGCAGTGGTGGAGTCCCCATCCCTGGAGGTGTTTAAGAGTGGTGTAGATGTAGTGCTTAGGGGTATGGTTTATTCGAGGTCTTGTCAGGGTTAATGATCGGACTGATGATCTTGAAGGTCTTTTCCAATCTAGGAAATTCTGTGACTGAGTTGTTCTCTAAAATCTGTTTGAAGAAATAGTTTTAGACACAAGAGGTGTCTAAAGAGACTGATTGGAGATCCAACTTCCTCAGAGTGAGTAAAAAGGAGGTACAGTGTAAAGTCCCAACACAGACTTTTTTGTGTGTATGTCGATAAACCTGATGACTGGAGGAAATGCATAAAAGTATAAAACATATCCTTTGCTAATTGCTGAGGTGCAGTAGACTCCACGAGAGCATGCCCTAGATAGAAAGTCTGGGTTTTGTGTCCCTGCCTGTCATTGACTCACTTATGTGGCCCTATTAAATAATTTCCTTTCTCCAGTTTTCACGAATACAAAATAGTGCTGACCTTCTTGTGTGATGTGTCTTAATCATGTGTTTTAATTAAGTGTTTTGAATACTATAATTAAGTGTTAAGTACTCATTAGTCAAAGCAGTCATACTTAAGGGGCTCAATCATGTTGAGTCACTGTAATAGAGTGATATTATCACATTTGTATAGATATCCCTGCTTGTCTTCTCTGATGGTAGACAGGAGAGCTGCAGTTTAGCAAATTTAGGTGGCTTAGCTCTTGGATGGTGTTTTACATTTGCTCTTAGAGTCAAAAATAGCTTGGCAATGACATGGCACATTTAACTTCCATGTTCCCTGCAGTATCCTATGCCAGTGGTTGGATGCCATCCCATTTCTTCACCCTCTGAGAAGAAAAAAGCCAGTGACAAGCAGGGATTTAGAAAACTCAATTGTTCCTCATTATTAGAGCCTCTACCAGAACTTCTTTCAGGAGACATGAAGATGAAGAAAGCTCTGAAATTCAGAACTTGCAAAAAATGCCATGGTAGCTCTTGGTTTTTTTTAACTTTCTCCCTTCCTCAAAAACTCTAGTAAAAGGTTACAGGGTCTGGAAAGAGATCAGTCATTGGAGTAGCAAGAGCAGAGTCACTGAAGTCATGAAAATGGGGGGCACAAAATTAACTGATGTTGGAACTGGAACTCACAAGGTGTCCTGAAACTGAAACACTAGACAGTGCTAGAAGATGTCAATGTAAGTATGTGCAAACAGTACCTGTAGCAGGAGATAGATCTTAAAAGAAAAGAAAAGAAAGAAAAAAGGATACATAAGCAAGCTCAGGAGATATGAGCATCTGACCTTTATTATTGGCAGCAAATTTTAGGTCACAGATCTCTCCTAGCCCTGATCTTAGGGAGGGAAGATCTCATTCAGCTCCATTTGGACACAAGGCTCAGTGATAAATACTGAGATTTGGGAATAGGTGCTTTCCACAGCTGCAAATACTGCTGTCTGACTTTTATTGCTGCTTTTCAGTTGGAGACCTACTTGTAATTTGATGAAATCTAGGCAGGACAAGGGTTTTTTTTGAATGTTAATAACCTTAACAACCATGTGATATGACCTAATGGGAATTCTTTCAGTAAGACCTAGGATTAAAGGACAGAGAGCAGTCCTGTGGAGAAGGACTTGTGGATACTGATGGAGGAAAAGCTGGACGTGAGCCAGCAATGTGCACTTGCAGCCCAGAAGGCCAACTGTGTGCTGGGCTGCATCAAAAGAAACATGGACAGCAGGTCAAGGGTGGTGATAGGACAAGGGACAATGGTTTTGAATTAAGAGAGTAAACTCAGGCTACATAGAAGGCAGGTATTTTACAATGAGGGTGGTGAAACACTGGCACAGGTTGCCCAGAAAAGTGGTAGATGCCTCATCTCTGGAAACAAGTCAGGCTGGATGGGGCTATGAATACCCTGATTGTTCAGAGCTGCTCACTGCAGGGGCCTTGGACTCGATGACCTCTAAAGGTCCCTTCCAACCCAAACCATTCTGTGATTCTATGGTTAGCTTAATTTGTACGTTTGCTGGAGCTGGCAGTGCTGTACTTGTTACCATGTCATGGTTGTTTCCATTGTCCTACTCTTCCTCTTTTGTCCTAATGCCTGTGCACGGGAGAGAACCAGGGATGATCAAAAATGAGAAGGAACAAAAAGTGGTTTTAAAAGACTTCTTTCAAAGGATACTTTTGTATACATTTCTGGATTTTTTTTTTTTTGTCTGAGCATTGAAGTGCTAGGCCTCACTCCAGATTGGTAGGTAATTTGGAACCAAGAAAGGAGTCTTCTCCTATCTCTAACAGAAAATAATTTGATTTCTGGGAGCCATGAATTCCATGTGTTGTGCTGTGGTTACCAGGCTGCTCAGACCAGGAACACACATTTGAAGTTCTATGTGTTGTGTTATCATCATCCCCACAAGAGATCCCAAGGTTTTCTCTATCAACTCTGGTACAGATGTTTTCATAGGAGTTTTTGTACTTGCAGGGAAATATTTTTTCCTTGTATAACTCTTTTTTTGATTTGGTTAACATTTACTGGCTGTTTTTTTTGAAAACCAGGAAATTTCTTGTCATCTTAAAAACCCAAACCAGGAAATATGCCCTAAACAGCAGAGTGTTGGTGAGGAAGTTCCAGACCAGCTCTGGACTATTTGGCTAGGAATGATCATAGAACTGGTAAATTCATGTGTACTCAGATGTGGTATGGACACATCACAGCTCTTCACAACTGTAGGATTCACTGGGCCAGAAGTTTCTGAGTTCATGAGTAAACTGGAAAGCCACAGTAAGTAATGATGGTAAGCACTGGAAGAGATTGCCTGTGGAATTTACAGAGATCTCGGCACATTCTAAGGAAGTATCTCCCATCAGATATGTCTCATAAAGGTCATTCTTCCTAAGGCAGAAATGTAATGTAGATGGCATCTTGAGTTCTTTTCTAACCCTAATATGTCTGCTTTCATTCATAATTTTCTCTTTTGTGGGATCTAAAGATGGTCTTTCAAGTCCTATTTAACATTCCTTTGGAACAGTCAACAGAGCCAAAGACCTGTCTTGCATATCCCACCCTTTCAGTATGCCAGAGATGGAACTCACTGTCAAAACTGTGTGGGACATACAATCTCCTTCAGGAAGTGTCCATGCAAAGAGGAAGAGAGTTTTAGTTTTACTTTACAAATTTTCTGTGTCTCTTTCTCTTAAGAGAAAATGTTTCAATTTAGTTGCTTTGAATATGTGTGGTAAATTTCAATCATTTCTGGAAAAGTGATTGTCTTGGAGTTGCCTCTACTTGCCTGCATATTTTCAGAAAGTATGAATCATACAAACAACATTGTACAGTACTAGATATGCATTCATTGTCTTTTCTTGGAAAAACTTTGAGGAAATAGAATTTATTGCAGCTACTAAATTTTATTGTCTCCAGTTTTGTTTTTCCCTTTCATCCCTATGTATGCAAAATTCCTTGATCATCTTCCCACTTCCTTATCTCCCTTACCTTCTGTTCTTCCTTCCACCTTTGCCATGACAGTTTTCTCCATTATTTTTCAATTTTGATATCTTTGTATTATATTTTTCCTCCATTCATTGTTTGGATTTTTTATATATCCATTGTTTTGCACTTCTTATTATAGCATCGTGCTTTGTGCTTAGTTTTGGTCAGTAATATGTGTTCTTTTACCCTCCCCCCCTTATTTTCAATATATTATATCTAAATATAATTGAACCATGTTTAGAGCATGGTCATGTCTGTGTTACCCTTCTGTCTGCCTATTTTGTCTTCCACTTAGGGGGGAAAAAAAACACATACACTTTTTAGGCAAATGTGTGGCATAGGTGTTTTTTTAGTAAGGGCTATCATTAAAAATGAGACATAGGGTGATGCAACACATAAGCAACATATGAAGGCACTGAACACTGATAGATTTATTAAGCTGAGGCCATGCCCAGGAATTATTGCTGCCTCTAGGGACAACTGTGATCAGGAGAGTTAGGTGAAACAAAGCTGCTGTTGTAAAGTTGGTAGATTCCTGTCTCTCTTGCAGCACTTCTTTTGGACCTCTGCCTCCTTTAATTGGACTCTGCCAACTTTAGCAACTACTGCAGTACATGGAAGCTACACGAGATAAAACTAAACTAGATGATTATTCCATAATTTTGGTCCCCCCATCCCTAAAATTATGAATTAACAGTAAAAAGAGAAGTAGACTATGTAATGAAATTTGGAGTAATTACTTTTAATTTTATATTTTATATGATTTACTATTCCTTAGCAGTTCCAAATTTATTCATAACTAGGTTCTATCTCAGTCATCTCAAACTGCAAATGTTTCATCTGGAATACATGGTATAGATATTTTCAGTAGGGTTTTTCTACACCTCAAATTTTGAACTTTTTAAATTTCTTGTTTACACACACTGTTAGCTCCTTCAGGGAAAGATGGGTTTGAGTTTTGTTTCTCTTGATAGGAGAGGAAAAGCATGTGAGGATCCTGGTGTAAGATTTCTTAAGTGGGATTAAGACTTTCAGATGTCAATATTCCAAAGTTTCAGTTTCTGTTTTATTTTTGTTGTGTTCGTTTGTTTCTTTCTTTTTTTTTTTGGTTATTGTTTGTTTTTATGACTGCTTAAAATAAAATGTAAGTGGCCTTTGAAGTATGAAACAGTTCTCCCACTTGAATATTGAAAGCACTGAACTTTAAAAACCACTGTATCTTGCCTATCCTTCTCTATTCAATATCTCTGCTTTGACAGGAGGACTGGGAAACTCCCATTTACTGGGTAGCATGGCAGATGAACAATTTAGGGTTAGAACTACTTCAGGTTAAGGGTAATGTTGAACCTGGCTGCCCTTTGATGTAAAGACTTGAAAACTTGAGTACAGAAGATGAAACATGTCCATATTCTGCTTTCCTGATATTTCCAGTATGAAAGAAGCTAGGCTTGAGCATTGTTAGTTTGACCTGTTACTATTAAATTTCCTCCAGCCACTTGCTATGCTGGGGGATGTGGGTGTCTCAAAAGTGAGTATGTGCTACTCCAAAGAGCTTTGGCACAGGCTAGATGTCATTCCAGCTTTGCTCTGGACTAAACACCAAACTACAAGCATCCAGGGAGCTTTCAGATCAGAAAGGGAGTTGCCTAATAAGATGAGATGCCTTTAATGTTAAATGGCAATTAAAAGGGCATAATGTATCATGGTGTTCAGCTGAGATTATCAGTTTGCTTCAATCATGTTTCAGATACCTAAATCCATTTTTGGGTTTGGCTGACTAAATGTTATTTTGCAAAGCACTTCAAACTTTGGCTTCATTTCACTACTGGTAGTAATGCAAAATCCACACAGAGAAATTGCCTTACTGGAAATGGTATGACCCTTTTCTCATGGAGAAAGCTGAAGTTTGTATAGACAGGTGTATTGGGTTTGTGTGGCAAGGCTTTGATAGTGGGGGGCTACAGGAGTGGTTTCTGTGAGAAGCTGCTAGAAGCTTCCCCTATGCTTGTTAGAGACAATGCTATCCAGGCAGCCCCAAGGTGGACCCACCACTGGCCAAAGCTGAGACCATCAGCAACAGTGGTAGCACCTCTGTGATAACATATCTAAGAAGGGAAAACCCCCCCAAACCTGGGGAAGAGCAGTGGGATGGACAAGTGAGAATGTGGGAGAGAAACAACTCTGCAGACACCAAGGTCAGGGAAGAAGGAGGGGGAGCAGGTGCTCCAGGCACTGGAACAGATTCCCCTGCAGTCCATGGTGAAGGTGAGGCAGGCTGAGGCTGACTGCTGCAGCCCATGGAGATTCCCAGTGGAGCAGATATCCGCCTGCAGCCTGGGGAGGACCATACACTGGAGGAGGTGGATGTGTCTGAAGAAGGCTGTGACTCCATGGGAAGC
>VWZY01003603.1:212556-224886 GCA_013399075.1 Chloroceryle aenea | reverse complement strand
CAGGACGTGTGACCCCATAGGGAGAGGACCCCATGCTGGATCAGGTTTACTGGCAGGACTTTTGACCCTGTGGGGTCCCATGCTGGAGCAGTCCATTCCTGAAGGACTACACCCCGTGGAGAGTACCTACACTGGAGCAGTTGCCAACAACTGCAGCCCATGGGACAGGCTCATGTTGTAGAAGTTCATGGAGGACTGTCTCACATGGGAGACACCCTATGTTGGAGCAGGGAAAGGGTGTGAGGAGGAAGGAGAGGCAGAGACAACATGTGATGAACTAACCTCAACCCCCATTCCCTGTAGAGAAGAGGTAGAGAAATCATGAGTGAAGCTGAGCCCGGGAAGAAGGGAGAGATGTGGAAAAGGTATTTTAAGATTTAGTTTTTATTTTCTCATTCTCCTACTCTGATTTTGATTGGTAATAAATTGAATTAGTTTTCCCTGAGTCCAGCTGTGGTGGGGGAGTGATAGAGGGGCTTTGGTGGGCATCTGGTGCCCAGCCATGGTCAACCCACCACAAGAGGCAAAAAGGTTTTCCCTACTTGGATCTGATTCCAAGTTCATTTAAATCAGTGGCAAGAGTTTCACTCAGCCATAGCCCTTTGGGAATGTGAGTGGGATGACATTTATCCTTTATTAAAGTCACAATGTACAGCAGAACCCTCTTTTGCTCCTGGGACTGACTCTAAACATAAACAAAATGAGTAGTTGCCTAGAGCAAAATGTTGAAGGCTTTGCTGTGTATGCCAGAGCACTGGAAAGCCAGGCTGGCAATATATTCCCTCTTTTGTTGAGCGGTAGTGTTAGGATGTATGAGAAGACAGGAACTGAAATAGAGAAGAACTTCAGACCAAAAGAAAAATATTTCCGAAAGAAATAACTGCTGTCTCCAGCAGCAGCAGGAGGAGCAATTCTATCCCAGAGGCTGTCATCTTAATCTTCAATTCTTGCTTCTCTTTTCCCTTTTCTGTGACGATCTCACTGCACACTGGTTCCAGTCATTTTTGAGACTGCAAGTCTCAAAGTGTTCTCCGTGCTGCTGAGGGATCTTGACTAAGTTTTTCTTGTAGCCTCTTCCATGCTACATTATCACTATACCATTCCAACCTCAAAGCATGGGATCTCCATGGTTGTCTGAAGCCCTTGTGGAATCCATGTCCTCTAGTTTTTCAAGGAATGGCCAAAGTCATGGCTGACTGGTGCTGGTGACAGTACTGCTTCTAGCAGGCAGCTCTACTTGGTGACCTCCAAAGACCCTTTCCACCCTAAATTTCTTTGATTTCATCTTCTACATGAGATCTCCAGTCATTCATTTCAATAACTCCTATTGCTGTGTCTCATTGTTAGACGAGAAGTGCTGATTTGGTAGATTAGTTGTCCTTTCAAGTAACTGAGTGGTCTGAAATGTTTGACACTCTATGTACGGGATGGTGTTGATTTATACCAGCTGAGGGTATGGCATTCAAAGTGCACTTTAGTTTTACTTTGTCTATTGTATGCAATTGGGTTTTGTTAACAACTTGTATTAATATTTTAGGAAACATGACAGCAAAATGATTGACTTTTTTTTTGTTATATTTTTTTAATTTATTTTTTTCTTTCTTAAAAAAAAAGGAAGAAAAAAGTAAAGAAGCTACAGCATACTATTGCCTCAAGCAACTTCTGCTTCTGGTCCTGGAGTTGAAGCATACAATAGCATAGGCAGCATTTATTTTAGACTGCCATAGCTCCCTTTGGTCCAATAAATTCAAAAGCACATAGTTTCTATGTAGGTCCTTTTTTATCAAAGCATTATTTTTACATACAATTCACTCTAAAAAAATAGAAGGGGGGAATGTTCTTTCCAGTTGTGACATCTGAAAGCAACATTGTTTTGACTGGATAGGATAAATGCATGACACTGCAAAGAGTTCCCAGAAATATAATTGCTGTGCTGCCAACTCTGTTACTTGTTGTGCTCTGTGAAAGGGATGCTGGACAGTCCAGTTAAAATATGGGAACAGGGTTCCTCTGCATCAGTACAGTGCAGGAGAAAATGCTTGAAGGTGGAAATTTGTTATACCTGAATTGTACCAGGTAAACAGGGGACTAAAATCTAAGTAAGGGGCCTGAGAGCCTTGGGTTAGTCATATGTTCTGTGGTACTGAAGCACTGCTAGACTCTAATGGGAGTGTTGCCCTCGTGACAAACGGGTGGTGGATGACAGGGTCCATACATTTGCATATTCATGTAAAATGGCACAGGAAACTAAAGCTGGTGAAAGGCTATGCTGCTATGCTTTAGACCACCGTGAAGCCTGGCTGAAGATTGTCCAGTAATCTCTGATAAGGCAAATAATCTCTTCCCTGCTTGTTCATTGTCTGTTCACTATGTAGTTGAGAGCTCATCACCATGGCATTAACACAGGCAGATGTTACTTTGCCCTGTTGTTCACAAGCCTGCTCTCATCCAAAAAGTGTGTGACCTCATTAGTATTGTACTGAGCTTGATCTTAACATTCCACTTCTCAGTAGTACTTATCCTCTCAGGTTCAGTGCTGCCCTGATGTGATAAGATGGTTTTAGCTCAGCTTGGAACACACGCACACAGAATCACAGAATCACAGAATCCTAGGGGTTGGAAGGGACCTCGAAAGATCATCTAGTCCAACCCCCCTGCTAGAGCAGGGCCACCTAGAGTACGAGCACACAGAGACTTGGAGCTGGATAATGTGTAGGCATGACTCAGATGTTTTGGTTTTAGCATTCTGTAAAAAAATCCAGCAATGTCCAGGTGCTTTTGTAGTAGTACATTTTCAAAGTAGTCCAAAATAATGCTTTACCATAAATTCAGGTGCCTATTTCTTTCCTGCCTGGGTAACAGTCCAAATGCTTCCTTCTATGATTGCTTAGCTGATCCCAATGCACACTGTTCACATGTATCTGAATACCACATTGTCAGCAAAAGCTGATGAACAACTTTGTGGTTTGACAAGAATTAAAAAGGATCATCTGTAAGATCATTTTACCTTGGCAATAAAAGTAATTGCACATGACATCAAAACAGAGATGCCCCTTTTGAGAGAAGGTCTTTCAGGGACACTGTCCTGCTAGTACTAATTAAGAGTTTTTAAGAGTTCTAAATGTTCTTGTTATGTGTATTAATCATTATAATTCCTCTGGTTCTTAGCAAATATAACCACAATTTTATTCAATTGCCAAGTGTGTTCTGTAGGCCCCTTATTTTTCCTTTTCACCCATTTTCAATACCATGCTTTTTAAAATAAATGCTCTACCATGATACAGTTTCCTTACACTTGGTAAGATAAATACAGTGGTGACCTTTATAAGAGTAAAATTAGAAAATACTTTGAGGTTCCAATCCCCACCAGCATCAAAGACATGTAAAGCACAGAGCCATTATCTCCTTCACCTATGAAAACAGCTCTGGAAAAGGTTAGAACATACTTGGTTGTTTCCATTTTTGAAGTTCTCCCTAGATAGCTTCTGGGGCTGAATGACTCTATGAAAGAAATCAGTCTGAGGAGCATATGATACAGCTCTGAATACTCTCTGTTTCTGTCCAAAGTTCTTAAGTTGCATAGATCCATATCACTTTGACTGTAGCTGTCTGCTGCTCACAGGCACCACTTTCATTTATTTATGGAGGTGACTGAGATCATATTAGCATTGTCAAGTTTTTCACTTGAGGACATATCAAATCTTTTAAGGCTTTTATGGCCCAGCATCTGTAGGCTCTGCTGGGATGACTGAGAGCCGTCCTGAGGAGAAAGACTTGGGGGTGCTGATTGATGAAAAGCTCAAGAGAAGCCAACAATGTGCACTCGCAGCCCAGAAGGCCAACTGTATCCTGGGCTGCATCAAAAGAAGTGTGGCCACAAGGTCAAGGGAGTTGATTCTGCCCCTCTACTCCTCCCTTGTGAGACTGCACCTGAAGTACTGCATCCAGCTTTGCAGCCCCCAACAAAAGGACATGGACCGGTTGGAGCAGGTCCAGAGGAGGGCCATGAAGAAAATCAGAGGGCTGGTGCACCTCTCCTATGAGGGCAGGCTAAGAAAGTTGGAGCTGTTCAGCCAGGAGAAGAGAAGTCTTGAGGGACACTTTATTGGGTGCGGCCTTCCAATATCTGAAGGGTGAATACAAGAAAGCTTGGTTGGTACTTTTTACAAGGGTTTGTAGTCATAGGACAAGGGTTAATGGCTTTAAAATGGAAGAGGGTAGATTCAGATTAGAAATTAGGAAGTTCTTTACAGCGAGGAGGGTGAGACACTGGAAGAAGTTGCCTGGGGCAGTTGTAGATGCCCCAGCCCTGGAAGCATTCAGGGTTAGGTTGGATGGGCCTCTGAGCAACCTGATCTAGTTAAAGATGTCCCTGCTTACTGCAACAGCTTTGGAACTAGATGATCTTTAAGGTCCTTTCCAGCCCAAACTATTCTATAATTCCTTTACTGATCTCTGTCCTCTACAGTCTTTAAACAAAACAATGTGATATTACAACTGGCTTAGATCAAGAAGTTGCTGTGCTAGCTAAAATGTTGGCACCACACCTTCTATTCAGAATGCTGCACGTTGGTGGTGGCTGTTCAGATAACCTCTAGCTACAGTTGAGTAACACCACAAATGGGGAAAACCCTAGAGAAATAGGAAAATCCCTAACTGTTTGCGCATTGTGTAAGTATATTTTGCTTAGGCTCTTTGCCAAAGCAGATATGAATCAAAGATGCTCTCTGCATAGGAATAAAATGTACTATCATGTTCAGGATCTTATTTTTGCATAAAAGACACCCACAGCATTTGTGAAAGGGGAAGAAAATTTCCATTCTGGTTTTAGTGTGTTATGTTTTTCTATTGCATTCATTGCTGAAAATTCCTGAAAACAAAAGATATAGAAAGTGGGAGAGGAACTTGGTTAATTTATTTGACTACTTCTTTGAGACAAATGGTCTCTCTTGTCTATTTTGCAAAATGATTATAAAACAAAATACCACCCTCCTCCCTCCCCTGCCTTTGGTATTGTACAATAAGAAGACATCCTTATTAATAAAAGAGGAATTGAGCTGTAACCAAATGCTCACTGTAACTGAAAAGTGTTTCTGCAAATGTCTGGTTGTTTATGTAAACCTTCCCAACATCTCCTCACCCAGAATAAAACCCAGTGCAACAAGCACAATGAACCAACTCCCTACCAGCACAAAAATCAGGGATTGACATGTTTCTTTTTTCCTGTGGAGAAGATGAGAAAATAAATGCAGGATGGTACTAGAAAGTGCTCAGATAGTAGGATTCATCTGAGCAATAGTGAAAACCAATAATTAATTAGAATAAACCAAGAAGTATAGGAGGATTTCTTCATTGCCCTGCAGCCCCACAGAAGTGGGTGGTTTTTGTTCACGTTTGTACCTTCTGATAATTTATTTGCATACAATTTGCAAAGTCTCCAAAGCACTGGCCTTCTTTAAGTAAAAGGCTGACTATTCTGATTTTTGTGAGATTTTTGTTGTTTGCTTCAATGGGATCTTGATTTTTTTTCTAGCATATTTTCACACTGTGATTGTAACCAGAAAGAATCATTAGAGACATCAGTTTAAGGATGATCTAAGAAATTTTGCCTGGCAATTGGGAACCTTCTCAAGGCACCTAACCAAAATATTTTTAGTATTCTGGCTGCAAAACAGGAAGTTAAAAGTATGGAAGAATGTGCTAAATTATCAACTCATGAGAGATTAATCCATTTCAGTAAGCACTGGCTGAGCAATTGGTTGAGCCAGCAGTTAGGTTTCCTAGAACGCTGTCTCCCTAACTCACTCACTCACCTTTTTACAGTCATTTTGTATATGTGCATGTTCTACTCCCAAAGGCCATGGAGAACCTCAGGTAAAAAGACTGAGTTCAGTTTGTCCTTTTGCATACTCCTGCAGGGTTTGATTAGAAATGATTCAAAATTAGGGCTTTGAAACAGCAGTTAAAATTCCAGTAGTTTTATATAAACTGGCATAATCCACTTTTATTGGTTTAGTGCTACACTGATTTATTTGGAGAGCTAGAGTCTTCTTTCTATTGAGGAATGTACTTTGGGAGAATAGGAAAACTACCAATGGAACTTTTTTTGAGGGGGCAGAAATAACTAATAAATGACAAATATTTTTGAGCGCATTATAGCAGAAATGAGGTGACATCAGTTACATTTTTCAATCCTTCAGGGGGATTTGGGGATTTAATGAAACATTGAAGCATCCCAGTTTTAGAACAGTTACGTAATGAAGTTTGATTTCCTTTATGCAATCAGAATGGTTTGGCTTGGAAAAGACCTTTAAAGCTCACCTAGTACAACTGCCCTCCCCCCTGGAGTGAGTAGGGACATCTTTAACTAGATCAGGTTGCTCAGAGGCCCATCCAGCATGACCTTGAATATTTCCAGGGATGGAGCATCTACCACCTCTCTGGGTAACTTCTCCCAGTGTTTCACCACCATCATCATAAAAAATGTCTTCCTTATGTCCAGTGAAAATCTATGCTTTTTTAGTTTAAAACCATTGCATCTTGTCATGTTGCAACAGGCCCTACTTCTCTGAGTGTTGATGTAGTATTGTGTAGAAGCAGCAAAAACAGTATCTTCAACACTGTCATAAGGATTTTTTATGAATTTAGTCAATGAAACTCTATGACCATCTCTGTCTTACTATAGAAAGTGGTTTAAAATACCACCTTTTATGCATCTGCACTTTTTTGAGTCATAGTGATAAACTGGCAATTGTAAAAGATTACAAGTTACCTCTAGAAGTGATTATGAAAACTAAAAGTGCCAAAAGGATAAAGGAATGATCACTAATACAGGTTAAATGCTGGTCACTAGTTTTCTAAAGGCCTTCTTTAAAAGCAAACTTATCACAGAAGGGACCTTGAAATATCATCTAGTCCAACCCCACTGCCAGAGTAGGATCACCTAGATTAGGTCATATAGGAATGCATCCAGGTGGGTTTTGAATGTCTCCAGCGAAGGAGACTCCACAACCTCACTGAGTAGCCTGATCCAGTGTCTGTCACCCTTAAACGTGAAAAAGTTTCTCCTTATGTTTATGTGGAACCTCTTATGTTCCAGCTTGTACCCACTGCCCCTTGTCCTATCATTGGATATCGCTGAGATGAGCCTGATCCCTTTCCCCTATGTTGCTTTCCAACAGGTCAGTCCCCAACCTATACTGGTACATGGGGTTATTCTTTCCCAGATGCAAGACTCTACACTCGCCTTTATTGTATTTCAATCAATTTCTCCCTGCTCAGCTCTCCATCCTGTCTAGGTCAAAATCTGGCTAAAAACTTACCAGCAGCAATGAAGGACAGAAAACACACTTCTTAGGTACTCTAGGCAGCTACCATGCTGTCACTTCTGCAGCAATGACATCATTTTGCTCTGCAGCTGTGTTTATGAGGAGGACAGAACTACCTGTGGATGAAAACCTCCTGGAAGACCAAGCCATAGTTATTTTATGACATGCTATTACTTACTGAGGCTGCTGTCTCTGTGTTTGTTTACACATTGAGAACTTCCAAATGTCCACTGAGAGGCTTTTGCTGGCTGTATAAACAACTCTCAGGTTGTTCCCTTACTGATCATATAACATCCCAAAATGTTTTTAAAAGACTGAGAGCTGCCAGTCTGTTTGAAGGCAGAGGAGATGAGGTGGTGCCCCCTCCTTTTATGGGTGTGACAAAAGTGTCTCTGTGAATGAAACACCATTTTAAAGGAAAGCAGAGGGGAACATGTAAGCTGTATAGAAAGGAAATATTATGTCAGAAACTGGAATGCCAGAACAGCAGAAAACAGGTTTTGCTGACTAAACAATAAGCTTTATTTAAGAATGTCATGTAGTGAAAATAAGATTTGCTGTCTTTATACTCTATGGAATTTTAGCATGTGGTTAAGTGTCTTTTACTGGGAAAATGGGTGTAGTGTCTCTCCAAGATCGCTCAAAACTTGTGTGTCAGGTTCACTTTGCCTCTTACAAAACCACTTTCCCACTTGAACACAGTAAATACTGTGCCTGAGTAATTTCATTTGCAGGATTCTAATCCAGTTCTCAGAAGTCTCCCTGCTAGTCTTATTTCTAAAATTAATTTGCAGTTACTGTAATACTTCCTTCCACTGGCCTCCTGTGATCTTCTAAAAATCATATAATATTCAATAGTGTTCTAGATACCTACCAATAAAAAAAATCACTTGGTTTCTTTGCCCTGGTATGCAGCAATCTGTTGTAAAGATTGACAAAATGATGAATAAGCTCTGGCTCAGTGTGAGTGGCAGTACCTGGTAAAACAATGCCTGTATTTCAAGGGACTGTTATACTTGTTGTAATTATTACACCTCAGTAGAAACACATGAAGGTAAGGACAGTGCTGATCTTGTGTCCCCATCCGTTTTAGGCTGTCATATGCAGTAGTGATGTGCATTTTCCCTGTAGTTGAAAATATTTCTTTTATTTTGAAAATGATTTCTCTCGTGGACTGTGAATGTGTTTACTTGTTTGAAGTATGTTTATATTTCTGTCAATTGATTAAGCAATTTTTATTTTTATTGTTACCTCAGCTTTTATAATATTTTTGTTTCTGTTTGCAGGGGATTCATTGTAAAAGCAAACCTTCCAGTGAGTATACATCATTCACATTTTTACTGCATTTCTTTTTGAAAGTTAAAGCTAATTTATTGCAGATAACAAATCCGCTTTCCTGGTGACATCAGATCACTGTCACGACAGGGTATTTACAGCCAGTTTCCTGGTGTGCAATATTGGAAATGGGTAGGCTCCAATAAGTAATAGCTTAATAATGACTACACATTTTTGCTTTATAATGTTCCTTACCATAAATGGTCATTGGGAGAATTTGCTTAGTCATTACACTTGTTTTTATTGCTTTTATTTATTATTATTGCCTGCAGTAGCGATACAGGCTCTTGAGTTACCTGAACTCTGAAGCCTCCATCAATCACTCTTCCAGTCACCTGACAGAGAAGTACAAGGCAGCTGCCTTGCAGGCAGGCCCCCTGCGAGGATGGTCCTAGCTGGAGGCCCAGAGCTGAGCACTGCTTCTCTCTGTGGTGCCTTTCCTGGATCCACATGGCAGAGAGTCTACAGACAGGGAGGAGCTGTGATGCTGAATCACAAGCTTGTGAGATGCTGATGCCATGGCGTGGGATGTGAGCTGAACGTCAGCTGTCATGAGACTTACTCGGAAAACATGGCTTTATGGGATGCATGTTGGAGAGAAAGAGCACGACTGTGGAAGGGATGCAGTTAAAAGTGTCATCTGAATAAGTCTCTAGTTTTCTGCTGGCAAGCAGAGTGAGCCAGGCTGGTTCAAGGATTGTGAATGAATCTTGGTAGGATTAGGCAGCTGAGCTGCTAGTTACACAAATTACATGGAAGAAGAAACCAGGGTGTTGACCTTTTCTCTGCCTAGCTGAAGCATGCCTTCATGCCCTCAGGCAGCACTGGCTGCGGAAACCAAACCTTCAACTCTGGTCTCGGAGGAAAGGACACCTGCAATGCTGCTGGTTATGAGTTTAAAACTGTGCTGGGTATTATACAAATACAGATCTGGGTACTGGAGACTCACCACAGGTACCATAAGCTGGTGATTCATTCCACCCATCTTAGGACAAGGTGATTTATTTGATGGGGGCGGGTGAGAGGGCTTCTTCTTCCCTGTTGACTAAGCCAGAGGTGCTTAGATAGGCACATAAGCCTAAACTAGATATTTAGTTGGATATAGACTTTGGGCACTGAAAAGTTTGTAAACTAAAGATACTTATCTTTCAAGATAAAGTACACAAAGCAGAGCTGCTTGTAGGTTTTCAGTGCTGCCTGAAAATGACTTATCACCTATCTCTAATACAAGTAACATGTAGGATGACTCAGCCCTGTAAGGGTGATAAAAAAATATTTTTTTAGTTCCCATCCTAATTCACTTGTGCAACAGTGGGTTATTATTTGAGGTAAAATTACCCTAAAAGACCTTAACTGTATAACAGAACACCCTTGCAGCAGTTATTGCTTTTAGCTGCAACAATAAGAAGACTTTATTTCCTAGAATTTGCATCTATCAGCTCAGCAGCTTTTGGCAATGTAGCTTTGACTGCCTTCTCCCTCCTGTTCTTCTAGACTATTATCAGTACACAAGGGCTACAAGAGTATTTGAAATTGATTGTAATATATCCAGATATTGATATCAACATATCAATGATTTAAAAAAGAAAGGCCTCACATTCTCAGGGATGTGTTTGGCACAGTATATCACCACGTTGTCCAATAGCCTCGAAAGTCTGAAATGTTTTCTGAATGTACAACTATGAAACCCTTCTAATTTACTGTGCCTTGAAACTGTGAAAAGAGAGGTTATCAGCCTGAAATTTAATCAATTTCATAATTGGTGCAAGTACTTCTAAGTAGTGAATTTTGGTATTTATTAACTGAAGTGCACCATGTGGTTATCTTTAAGAGAGCTAATTTAGTTTGCTTATGAATTCTGTTGAATCATCTTCATGCACAGATGCAGCAGATACTGTGCTAAATCATATGCAAATAGGTTTGAAATGCTACTGTAATTTATACTCGTGGAATGATGCTCCAATAGAGCAACTTTAGTGTGCTTTAGATATGCTCACAGATTTAGCACTGTCAGTATCCAAAGTATTTCAGATTCTTACAATTCATGTAGGGAAGAAATATCAGACAAAATCCAGGATTTTCTGTTGAGCCTGACCTATTATTAATGGGGTTTCTCTGCATTTCATTTTTTTCATTCTCCAGTTTCATTCTCTTGCCTGAGGCTTCAAATTATCCACCTAATCATTTCTGTTGCGTATTCATTGCTCATCTCTGACTTTTATTATCTGAGTATACATAAGGTGTGTTTTGCTGCTGTGACAGTTCTGGGTTGATTGCTGCATCATCGGATTAAAAAACAATCTGCTGTGGTTGAGCTGACGGCAGAAGTACAAGGAAAGTGTCTACATGCTGAATGATAAACTTTGGCTTCTTTATGCCTGGGCTTATATGTGTCCATAATTAAGGAATCTTTTATTACAGCAACAATCCCTCTCTCATGTAGGGCTAATTACAGTTATAATTCATAAACATAAAATTTAGGCAACATTAACTCAGCAGATGGTTTGTGTATCAAGGTGTATCTTTATATCCTCTGGGATGTAGATCAAACTGCTCGTGAAAATAGAAAAGAGGTGTGTGTTCCAGAGAAAATTATCTAACGGGGGGGATTAAAAGATGATAAGATGAGAGCTTACTGAAGAATTAGTCAGAAATGAGTCTTATACTGTGATGATTTATAGGATGAAGATTATTTTCTGTCAGCTCTTCCTTGTATCGTATATTTATAGGGATCCAAAATTAATATCTTCTTGCGTGATACAATCCATTTAAATTATTATTAATGAGTTTTGCAGCATCTTTTGCAATTCTCAGAATGTATCATAAAATTAATGGGAAAAAATCCAAAGTGGAAGAGTCATTTCATTTTATCCAGTGTATTGCTTATTTGTTATCAGTTGGAAAGTAGAAACTGTGATCAAGGAGGACAGCATCCCGGCTTGCGAACAGACAGTGGTCCCTAAAACTGTGTTTATGCAGCTGCCTGATACTGATCCAGTGTCAGTAAAGCACCTAGGTAAGACTTGGGATGCTCCTGAAATAATTCCAATCCTGTGACATCTGATAATACCAGCAGAGAGGGAGCAATCCAAGAGGTTTCTGGAATGTGTGGAGGACAACTTTTTCACACAGATGATAAATGAGCCAACCAGGGAACGTGCCCTCCTGGAGCTGCTTCTTGTGAACAGGGAAGAACTTGTGGGGGAAGTAAAGGTTGGAGGCCGTCTAGGGCACAGTGATCATGAGACGATTGAGTTTTCAATGCTAGGGAAACAAGGAGAGGGGTCAGTAAAACTGCCACCTTAGACTTCAGGAGGGAAAACTGTGACCTGTTCAGGAAACTGATTGACAAAGTCCCTTGGGAGGATGTGCTGAGGGACATAGAAGTCCAGCAAGGCTGGACATACTTCAGGAGAGAAGTCTTTAAGGTGCAGGAGCAGGCTGTCCCTACCTACCAAAAAACAAGCAGATGGGGAAAGAGACCAGCCTGGCTAAACAGGGACCTCTGGATGGACCTCAAGAGCAGAAGGAGAGTCTCTGACCATTGGAAGAGAGGACACGTCTCTCATTTAGACTATAAAGATGTAGTGAAGCAATGCAGGGAGAAGATTAGGAGGGCCAAAGCGCAGCCAGAGCTCAACCTAGCTATGGCTGTGAAGGATAATAA
>VWZY01003603.1:171394-212109 GCA_013399075.1 Chloroceryle aenea | reverse complement strand
CCCAGGGAGGGGGTTGAGTCTCCATCCCTGGATGTGTTCAAGAACCGCTTAGATGTAGTGTTGGGGGATATGGTCTAGGGGTGAACTTGTAGAGTAGGGTGAAAGGATGGACACGATGATCCCATGGGTCTTGTCCAACCTAGATGATTCTATGATTTAGGGCACTTTCCTTCATTGGAGGGCTTAGAGGGGTAAAATAAGGATAAGCTTTGCACTTCCTTCTCCTCTACATCCTACCTTTCCTCTGTGAGAACTGTGGATGTGTTTTCCATGGGAGTCAATGGGCATCCATGCCTAATTCTTGGTTAGACATTGGGGCATGCACCCTTTCCTGCTGATTTAAGTGTTATCCTGTATTTTATGGCAAGCAGTTATCATGGAGCTGCTGTTTCATACTGTGCTCTTTGCCATAGTTGAACTCCTTCTAGGAGTATGTTAAACTGTATGACTAATAAGAGTCAAATGTTTTTTGTTCTTCCAGCCTCTCCCAGAGGGAGGACAATGTGCAATAAAATACTTTTTTTTTTTTACTTGGGTGTCTTTTAATTTTCATGTTGTGTACGAAAATGAGAAGGGTAAGAAGTATTTTAAATAAATTTCTGTGATGTAGTTACAGCTGAAACGAGCTGTGACTCATTGTATACCACAAAGCCAGGGGACAAAACTCGATTCCCTGGCTATTTGTTCTAATAGTTTCTTGAGATCTTAATGTTTGGGACTACAGACAATGTATGTGAGGTAGAGAAGCCCAAGGAATGCATTGGGGGATTAAATACACTGTGCAAACATAAATTCATAAATAAATAAGCAATTTCTGGGTAGGGCAGTCTAAGAAGTAAAAAGAGATGAAATACAGCTAACTGATGAGATCTGTGGCCTTAAGACTGTTTTTTTTTTATTTTCCTTTAGCCTACAGAAGAAGGCTGTGCAAATTGATGTCCTAAGGCTTTGAGATGACTAAATTTCCACAGGAAAATGAGACACAGTTGCTGTGTTCCGTGCCTACTATTTACACCTTGAAAAAGGCTTGGATAATATTTATTCTGCTTTTGCTGTTCTGGTCTAAAGCAGAAGGAAATCCTGTAGGTGTGAGGGATTTTTCCATGACTAGGAATGCAATGGTGCCCTCTTGTGTGAATGTGATATTTTAACAGCAGTTGAGACCATCAACCAATCCTAAAACTAAAATATTACCTATGAGAGTACTCACAATATCCAGCTAATGGTTCTGAAAAAAAGTTTAAACTGTTAGTCTAGCCATGAACTAGCAGCTCTGATTATTAAAGAACACTCTTAGTATAGGTGTGCTTTGCTAGCCTTAACTGTGAGAAGTGAGATTCCTTCCTCTTGTGGGTTAGTGCTTCCCTAAACCAGGAAATTTATGATCAAATCCCACCTGTGATGTAGTTCTTTCTAACCCCCCTGCATTGCTAGTGAAGCCAACTAGCTATGCTGGCCATGTGGAAGTCTTAGGTCAAGCACTGGCTTTGCTGAAGTCAGTGGTGACTTTCCTACTGATTTCAGCTTCACCTCTGATGCTTTCTCTCCACCAGATATCTTGTGCACAAAGAGATTTCTCTGTCCTTGTATTTGCATTTGCAGGTGGCATTTTTAACAGCTTCTGCCATGATGCTCCTGCATCTTTATCTTCTATGGTACTGAAAAGCATGAAGATCTCGACGGTGATGAAATGTGTCCAAGGAAGCCCGTGCTCTCTTCATTTAAACATTAAAGGAACTCTGAGTCTGGATGGTAGGAAGCAGATTTGCTACTTAGTAATTTCTGTATACTTTGTGTTTATAGCTGTTCAGCCCATTTTTGTTCCATATTGCAATATTTGTGTCCGTGCTGTTTGCATGTAATTATAGCAGAAAAAAATATTTTTTTGGTGAACCTATTTTACTAAAAACCAGGCTAAAGCTGTGGCCCTTCTCAAGGGTATGAGAACTGAGATAATGAATTCAAGACAACTGAATTTTTACTTCCAACATAATACACTTCACTTGTCCTCTGCCAGTGCCCCAAGCACGCTGCTGGTCTTTTCTTTCTTGCTCTCACACATGTCCATGCCACACATACACTAATCCTGACTGCCCTGGTAACTCAGGCATGAGCAACTGCCCCAACAGGAGGAGAAACAGTTTATGCATCTGAAGTTACAATTCTGCACTAAAATAAAGTGAAAGCACTCAAACTTTTTAGGCATACACTATTTTTATTCTTTATTCTATTTACCCTGCCACTCATCTGCTTAGTGTGTTACCATTTAGATATTTGCTGGTTCATTTTTCACATTTGCATAATTAAAGGTTTAATTTATAGCAATCTGTATTAAATCCTTGCTCCTACCCCCATGTGTATGTTGTATATAATGCCCCTTTTCTGACAGAGAAAGTGCCTTTCACTTAGAAGAAGAGTTTGCAGCATAGTGTATTTTAATTTTTTTCTTGTTTTTCCTAATGTTGCTCAAATTATATATTTTGTAATCTATTCAGATTTTATTTGTAATCTATTTCAGAGAATATCCGTGGACTAGAAATATGTTCTCTTTCACTGGACACACAGCAGTCTCAGTGCACAAATGTGAGATTTGCTAGGAAAAAAAGCAAGATGATGAATGGAAAGAAGGTAGACTTTTTTCTTTTTTGGTTGTTTTTCATTTGAATATTTATGAGCCTTTGGAAAAAAAAATTCTATTTTGTATCTCTCTTATTTTCTTCTATTTTTGACTTTGTGGAAAACTGGGCTGAAATGTATGCTTTAGCTTTGTCACGTGAAACTCCCTAACCAAAAGTTCTTTTTGCAAGAGTAGCTGCCTCTCAAAGGCCTAATTTTCCTATCAATCTCACTATCTTTCTATCTGTGCCCACCAAATTGTGGGGAAGCTTTTGCAACTCCAGTTGCTGAGAAGCACAATGCCACAGGGATTTTAAGTGCATACACATGGTTTCTGTAAGTCCAACGATGTCAATGGAATTTACATATTTAGAAGACAGCCAAGTGCCTAAGCACTTGTACACATCTGTCCTAAACTCATGGCAATAATTGCCACAGCAGAGTACAATTTTTTACTAAACTAAACCCAGAAGTATTTGTTATTAACATTTGCAACTGGGACAAAAGAAAAACAGAACCATGCTTGACTAAGTGTTTAAAAGACATGAATTTTTGCTTTCAGTTACTGGTGCATAGCTGTTATTAATCCCATGCAAAATGTGCTACTTCACATGCTTTGTAAATGTTATGTTATTGATTGCACATGTGAAACGAAATTCATCTCTCAAAGTGCAATTGAAGCTTGTGCTCAGAATCACTCGATGATCAAATGTCCCTGTGGGCATTGCAGGGCCAGCAATCAACAATTGGTAGCCTGTGGAATAAGGTGAGTTTATAGGCGAGACTCAACAAACATTGACGTTTCAAAGTGTTATTACTTTCAGTTCAGAGACTTGAATGGTGATACAGCTTTTATATTCCAAATGCCTTGTACCAAAGAGGAGTGAATCCACCAGGAAATACTATATGCTATTTAATAGCTACTGCTAACAATGAGGGAATGACTTGCTACAACTGAACCTGAACTTTCGTCTGTTAAATTATTTTCTCTCTCACGAACTGTTACTGGAATGAATAAAGTTGCTGAAGTTTTAATTAAATGTTTAAGCAGACCTTTTTTTTTTGTTTGTTTTTTCTTGTAAAATTCCTACAAAATGGAACTTTTGGTAGGATGAAAGACCTTTTTGCTTTGGAGATTCAATAAGCATTGGGTACCTGTATTTCTATGCTTTTAGGATTATCTGATAGCTTGTAGATATTTGGATTTCTGAAAGTGAAGAAGGTAGCTACATTCTGAATTAAAAGCAATTAAATTCTTTGAAATTCTTTCATTAAGTGATATCTGCTTCTTTCACATTATTAGTGCTACCATATCTGAGACTTCTTATGCTCCTAAATATAAATAAATGTGAACAAAAAATATTGCCCACTTAACTCTGATAACCAGTGTTTTTCATGTATTCTGGAAGTCATGTATTTTCATGTATTCTGGAAATCACAAACGTGATTTTATGAATGTTTTACACAGGTCCAGGTCCAGTTCAATTGCTTTGAAGTCAGCGTAGCACAACACATCTATGTGACCATGAAAACTGTACCAAATTACTGTGAAGTCAAGCTGAGCCAGGAGTACTATGTTGAAGGTAGAACATCTTAAACCAGATTTTTTTTCAAGAAACATCTTTTCAAAGGAAAAAAAAACCAAACAAACAAAACAAACTACCCCAGATGAGATCCCTTGTTTGATCCAGTGCCTGGGATTGTCCTGCCTTCCCATCTCCAGAGCCTGTGGGTGGGTGGCTCTTGCCCTTGCCCCTTGGTACAGTATCATTGCTTGCACACAGGATCAGACACGTTGTGACTGTTTCACACTATCATAGAAGTAAAGCCTTTTGCTATTTAAAAAACCTTTCATTTTCTTAAGAAAACCTGATTTGCTATTGAAGTGGATATGTGCTTTGTGAATGAAGAGGGGGAAAATAGGGTTTTATAAAGTCCAGCTTCAGGACACTTGACAGGGGTGAAGAAACAAATGAAAATAGGAAATACTTCTCCAGGGGAAAAACCTGTATGGAGAAAGGAGAGCAACGTGCTGCTCTAATACTGGGTTAAGCAAGAGGAGGTGAAATCAGTAGGCAGCACATTATAAGTGGATTTAGTGTTCTTAAATGAGATGTAAGTTTTGGAGATACAAATACTAGCTGTTTGTGTCTCCTGGCCTCTAATTCTGGTAAGCTCCCTGGGAACTAAATAGGGTGTTTCTTTGTAAGCCTAGAGTAGAGTCAGAATAGCAAAAATACACAGATTTTAATAACAGAAGAATTAGCTTGGTAAACAACAGGAGTAGCTTTCAAAGAACGAATAACTGAAATTATTATTATTACTGCTTTAATTATTGTTAGGTACCAGGTAAAGCAGTGCAGTGTTATATCCTAGGTTGCCACCTTAAACCACTGATGGTGTTTAAGCAGTAACTCCATACTAGTGAGATAGCTCCTTAAGGCAAGTTGTGATACAATCTCTGTGTGTGGTAAGGGTACTTTTCTGTTTTGCTCTTTATCTAGAAGTGGATGTAAATCTGCCTTTAAAAAGGGGTATAAGAGGTAGGTTTCCTGTTGGAAAGCTGTTGAGTAATTTGTCAGTTTGTTTACAGTTAGAGAAATGAAGCAGCACTGAAGAAAACTCTGTTTTCTAATTTGCAGATTGCAGAAACAGTGATGTGGGAAAATATATTCCAGCTTGTTCGGGTGAGCTCATCTTTTACACAGTTTAAAGCTGTGAGTTATTTCTGGTGGCCTACACAATGATATGTTTTCATAGCTGAATAAGCAGGGAAAAAAAAAGGTGATGTACAACTGCCACTACTTATAATTACCATGGAGGTGATAGGTAATGTCCTGGAAAATATGTTTATTTAGATTGACTTGGAAGGGCTAGATAGCAGATAAAGATATTGACAACCTTTAAATACTTCAAATTTCAGAAATAGGTTTGTGTCTTTTTCATGCACTTTGGATGGCTGATTTTCTATTTTGTCTATACACTGGCCTCATAAATAGATTGAAATTAATTTGCCAAACTGCAATCCTGATTTTGGCATAACATGAACATAAAAAACATAGAACAACCCACCACAGATTGTATTTGTCTACCATAGTTGCTCATTCTATGTAATGAATTTGTAACCTTGGGATAATCAGCTTTTGTAGCAGTATTAGTGTGTGTATTTCAAATCTATGTACATGAACTCCATTTCAGGTGGTAAGATACAATTGGTACATATCCTGGTCTCTCAGTATTGCCAATGCTAATTTAAAACCAAATAATACTGACATTTTTTTGTCACGAAAATTATTATATCTCATAAAAGAAGGATACCTGTAGGAATATCAGGATATAAAAAGAATTAATTCAAACATCCTAGGTAAGAATCTACAGACACTGAATTTCATCTCCATCAAGTTATGAAATATATTCTGTACCTTTTATAAAGAAATAATGAAGTCAGAAAGAACAAAATAATAAAGAAACAGACGTGATCATTTCATGCTTGGATTTTCTTTTTCAGCCAGAAAGTTTGAATATAATGTAGACAGGGCAAGGAAAATTATATCAGTGAATGTATCCAGTTTCCTTCGAGATCAAGATTACTATGTTCGCCTGTGCCACAAATGGTTTACCTGTGAAGATGTTGGGGCATTTGCTGTGGTGAGTTAAAGCAGTTTATAGAACTGGTGGGGGGTGACTTGTAGGTAGAGGTGCTCACTGAGGTCATTGTTATAGAAATAGCCTTCTAGATTTTAATTTACCTTTATTTAACTTTATTAAAAGTCATTTATTGTCCTGGATTAATTAATGACCATGTGTTTAATTTCAGATAAAAGGGAAGGAATCTTTAAAATCAGTTTCTCTGAAATATTCTCAGCCACTCCCTTGTCTTTGCATTGAGGTAATACAGTCTGGAATTTGGTATTTAACTTGTGTTTCTGAGTAACAATTTTTTTTTTTTTCTGGGATTTGTGCTAATAAAGGAGGAAAAATCAGTAGAAAAAGGCCCTAGACATAAGTTTGTGACTAAGGCTTGTCTGATTATGATTATGAAAATGTAGAAGTTATATTTAGGAAACACTAATTAAAACATGGACATAAGGAGAGAATAGGAAACAATTGACATTAATTTATGGAAAGTATTGTGTAAGATTAATTTGATTTATTATAAGCAATGAAAAGACAGAAAATGTAATCTGACTGAATTTCAGCATAGCATTTGATGTAGTATTGCATGAGAAACTAAAAGAGGAATTGAGGAAGCTGGAGTTGTGAACAAGATTAGTGTGGTAGATAACACCTAGCTGGGGGGCTAACTTAACTACTCCTCTTGAATGGGGCTGTGCTAGAAAGAAACTTATTTAAGGACCATGCTTAGAGCAGTTCTTATAGAAATGTTTTCATCAATGAGATGGGCACAAAAGGTGGGAATGTCTTAATGAGATTTGCTGATAATACAGTTGTGAGGTATAATCCAAATGGAAGAGGGTTAGGATAACTGGGAGACTAGAGGAATAACTAAAGGAGGATGGATTGCAAGTTCCTGCATTTGCTCTAATAAAAAGAATTCTTGCTCTAAATTGCAAACCCTCTTTTAGTAATAATAGTGGAGATAAAAAAGAAGATATGGGTATAATAGTTCATCACAGGATGATTAAACTAACGTGCTTACATGATGTAAATGTGAACAAAGATGTAGTGGGTTAGTCTATTCCAAGATAACAGGAAAGTATGGGGAAGACACTCTTTGAAATACTGTAGGCAATTTTTGCATCCACAATCCAGAAAGATTAATGGAAGATAAACATTAAAAAATCTAGAATGGTTGGGGAATGGAGAGACTGTCTTGTAAAGGAGATTCAGAGACTGTTTTCATTAGCTTGCTAAAAGACATGCAAAGGCAAACATACACGTTGATATACAAGTTGAACCACAGGATCTTTTCCAAGCCCAGGGCTTTTTTTTTTTTCATTCCATTGTGAAAGGTATGAAGTTACTGGAAAGTTATTATTCCTCCCAGTGTATACACAGAATTCTGCAATACAATTGCTGAGCAAACAGATGGGGACTGTGAGTAACAGAAATATTTGCCCATGAATCTAAATAAATAGGGTATAGTAACAGCCATGCACATATACCTGCAGACTGGTTAGTCCCCAGATCCTCAGATTTTAAGGATACATCCTTTACCATAACAAAGGCCAGGAGATCTGATATTATGGTTCCTTAATGTTTTCTGATACAATCACACTGCAAGAAACTTCATGAAAATCTATCCTTGGTGGAAAGGTTTTCTGTCACATTCTGTCTTCTTAAATGTCAAAACTGCTCTGAGAATCTCTAGCTAATGGCCACTTTTTGGGTTGTAGGGTTGGCTGGCAATTCCAGATGCAAGGAGGATACAACTTTGCCCCTTTGAAAATGGCAAGTATTGTGTGATTAGTCTTTATACAGAATCATAGAAATGTCTGGGTTGGAAGGTACCTCTAGAGGTCGTCTGGTCCAACCCCCCTGCTGAGAGCAGGGACATCCTCAACTCGAGCAGGGTGCTCAGAGCTCTGTCAGCCCCACCTTGAATGTCTCCAGGGATGGGGCCTCAACCACCTCCCTGGGCAACCTGTTCCAGTGTTCCACCACCCTCATGGTAAGGGCTCCATAGCTGGTGTGTTCTGTGTTCAACATAAGTACAATGATCCTTTTTTTTCTCCCAGGCTATGCTAAGAAGCCCATTAAGAGATTTTAGTATTTAAAAAAATCCCCAAAACATAAGCAGGAATAAAACCACCAACCCATAACAGTGAATCCAAACTCCTCTAAACTTCATAGACATTCACTGCAATCCTTTCACATCCTTGCAGGCCCAATGGCTTTGTGATAAAATGGAAGCAATTTCTTCTTTAGCCTTTATTTTTGATTTATTTTATTGTGGCAGAATAGTGTTTGTGATGCTACCATTCCTTGGTTGCAATGGAGTGCAGATTGACAAAATAAAAAGGGATTTTTTTCTCTCTATGCGACAGAGAGCAGTTACAGGGATGCTTAAGCTGAGTCTTTAGTTATGTCTATGTCATGTAGTCAGATCTGGCTTTAAGGTCATGAAAGCAAAGCCAGTTGAATTTATCTTCTTACGTCCATGTCGTGTCCATATAAGTTCTACCCAAGTCACACAGAGTCTGGGTATCAGTGCCATGGCCTCTAGCTACTAATAGATTCATTCCAATTTACTGTACACAGTTAACTGATGGTCCTTGGTTAGGATTTTACACAGAATGCACTTCCAGTGCAGCCTTCTTAAAAGCTGGGGAGGCATCGTTCCCTGGTGATGCCTCTATCACTGCAATGGAGACTGGTAAGACTCAACTCTTAGGTTGAGTATCTCTGGTAAATGCCAGCACTTTAGTGGGATGAATTTAAGTTTTACAGTTACAATGTGAAACACTGCAGTTGTGATTGGTGAAAATGAGAAGGAAATGGAAAAGCAATGCTTTTGGTTTGAAGCACGTGTGTAGGTAGGTGCCAGATTTATGAACAATTTTGATTCAGTTTTAGACATCTTGAATAATGTTTCCACTCTTTGTTTACAGATACAGAGGTGCTATGGGATAATATTGTTTACAACCCAGCGACACAAACCCTGGCTTGGGAGCCAGCCTGTCCTGTGTTTGTCACAGTTAACCTATGCAGGTTAATGAAGTCTAATGACTACTGTGAAGATATACAAAACTCTTCCAAAAATTCTTCTGAAAAAGTAAGAGCTATGTATATTTATTCAAACTGGGAGATTGAAAGCCATGGCCAAAGGCATAATGTGAAGAGCTAGACTTTGGAATGAGAGCAGTTGCAAATTCCTTTCTTCTCTGATACTCGAAGCTATTTGTAATCACAGTCTGTTCTTGTACACTAACCACATGATTAATTCAAAGAGCTCATATTGACTGACTCACTATTAAGAAATAAAAAATGGAGATGACTGTGAAGTTAGCAAAGTTTGCCAAATTCTTTGGTGTAAATAGGGTCTGCTTTTCATTTATAGTAAAGGCATGACTCATCTTTCCTGACTTTGCTGTCTAAAAGATAGGTGTTCAAGTCTATGCCATTTATCTCAGATTCCCTTTAAAGGTAGTAAATGAATTGGACATATTGAGAGGACAACTCTAAAGGCAGGCACATAAGAAAGGTTGGAAGGATTTCTTTGTGAAGGTAACTTTCTCTTCACTAACTACGACAAGAGTCTATTGTGATTCGATTACATTTGGATATTCAATATTTAGACTCTTAAAATCTCATGGAAACATAATGTTACTTTGGTAGGACATGATTGATTTGTACTCTACCCAGATCTCTTTGAAGTGCCTTCCTCAAACAGGTCCAATGTCTTGAAATTGTGGGTGTTGAAATATCAGGTTTCTCAGTTCTTCCAGCACTTAAGGCCTAAAGTTGAAAAGAGTTTTCACTGTGTGTATCTTGAACTGTTTGATGCTTCAATCTGAAGCCTCTTGATGCTGAATGGACTGGATTTTTGAGGTTGATTAGTATTCTGCCTTTCATCTTGAAAAGTAGGTTTCAGGCTTTCCAGATTGTGAAGATAAGCCAGTAACTTTGAGGTAACAACCAGAAAGGCAAATAAAAATAAATTCTTAATTTTTGAAACTTTATGGGTGTTATTATAATGACATTATTTGGGAGGGGGCTGACTCAAGACTGTTGAATACTTTTTTAATTAGGAAGTCTTGGCTGAGTGTTTAGTGATTGTTCAGGGTCACCATTCTAATGGTTTCAACAAAAAGTTTTGCTCTTGCAAAAGTAAATATATGTAATTTTATACATGTGAGTGGTCTCTGTGTGATTCATCATCTGCTGACAACAAGCACAACTCACTGAATGCAGGAAAGAAAAATAAAAAAAAGAAATGAGGTTTTGCTGGTAATAGTTATATCAGTTACCCAGAATACAAGATTAATTTATTACAGATGATGAATATTTCCTCTATTTATTAATATTCACAGACAGGAGGAATTTTCATTTTTTTTTCCCTAATTCATCCTACAAGGTTTGATATTGAATATGGTCCATTTTTTGTACTGCAACCCTGAAGAATATCTCCATAGTGTGAAGGAGACTACTGCAGAGTTCCTCACATAGTGCCAGCTCCCCCAGTGAATCCACACAATGCAGCACACTCTAATACCATGCACATGTACTGTGTTAGACCCTAAAGCTTCATAACTCTCTAATTTGGGTGGGAATTTCTCTGTTGATGGCAATGCTGTCCCCACATCTGAGTGGACTCTCACAGAACTATAGTAGACATACCTGAGGATATCCATTATGCTCTTAAAAAAGGCACAGGAAAGAGCTGATACTTTAGTCATGGTGCTGTGTGTTGCGTGTAGGGTCCATTGTGCTGTCACTTAAGCAAGAACTTATTTAAGTAAGTTCACTTACATGAGCCTGTGGTGAAGCCCTTGGTGGGTAACCAGCTAATCAAGAAAGCAACAGTTTGTAGGTCACTTAAGTGGCTGCCTAAAATTCAGTCTACATTTAAGTTTTTTCTAGAATATGGATATTGAAAATTGAAAAATTGCTGAATTGAATGTGGACCAACCCTTTTGGGTGTATGTTTAAATGTTCTGCTGTGTTGTTGATCAGTGGCAAATAAGGGATTGAAAGAAGACGACTGTGTAATCATAATTTTACACTGAAGCCACCATAGAATCAATTAATTTAGCTCTAATGGGTCAGAGTGACTATAAAAAATGCTACGTTACAGATGAAAGAAGCAGATTATTCACTCATCCAAAGTAGTGGTTGTTTCTATTCTTACTGTTCAATGTGATTAACTTCCTGGGATGTTTATAAAGTAAACAAACCAATTCCTTTCACAGTAATAAAACCATGAAAAATTTTTGATAATTGATGCTGTGCTAATGCTGTGCTAATGCTGTGCTAATGCTGAGTGCTCTCATTTTCAAGCAGGTTAAATATTCTCGTGTGGACACTCACCCAAGACTTTGCATGAAGGTAAAGGGGTTTCTTTATAAAACACCTATAAATGGCCCTCTTTCTGCCAGCTCTAAAAAAATGATTTGCTAATGTTCTTTGGGGTCAGCATTTTGTTTCATAGCTCTGATGTTTGAGAAGTAGAATGAAGGAAATATGAAAGGTTAGATTAAAAGGCGGTTGTTTGGAAGAGCATCAGCAATGATAAATAGGGTGCAGGTCAGATTGTGTCTTCTCTTTTCTGTACTTAAGAAAAGCAGAGAAAATTTGTCTTAGGTCAATGCAAACTCTGAAGCATACACTGAATTTAACAGAAAGTTTTCATATTAAGTATTTGGCAATAGAAATAATTGATACACTACATTTAGTGGAGTACCTTCTATTATTCTAGTTGAGAAAAGGATGCCACATAAGGTTAGTAGAGGTATATTACTGTTTTCTTTTATATTACTGTTAAGGCAGTGGAACTACATGTTTCTGTAAAATGAACACATGCATAAGTATCTGAGGATTCGGGGGGCATAATTGAAATCCAAGGCTGGAAGATAGCACAGACCAGGAAAGCTGTGAATTCACCTTCTGCAACTTTCTGGAATGCACTGGTCATCTCTTCTTTTCTGTGTAGCCATAGACTGAAACTGAAAAATCAGTTTTCCTAACAGATTTCTCTGCTTTCAGTTTACAGCCAAGCAAGGCTCTTGGGTTAAATGTCCATTTGCTCATGGAGAATTTCCAGGTAAATATATTTTCTGAATCACATAATATTATAATTATTAAAAATATTTAAATTGCTCATTAGACAAGAACCTTCTCCAGTAAGTGACATGTGCTCATATCAGTGTAACTTCTAAATTATGGCAGAGAGATGTGTCAGTTTGCTATTTTTATGTATCCCCAGCAGATCAAGTGTTTATCTGTATAAAAAGTAACTGTGGGGATCAAAATAATTACTTGCATATCATTTGATAGCACTTAACTAATTAAAAAGGCTTTTATTTTAACTATAACAATTTAGAATATAATATGTAGTCCTTGTAAATGTAAAATTAAGTCTTTCCCCCTAATTTCAGCCTGGAAAATGAGAACTGCTGCAGTTGCAGAACAAATACAAGTTTTCTTCACATCCCAAACCAAGGCACAGTTCTCAGTGCTTGTGTGTAACAAAACGCAGCTGGCCTCCTGTGAATCTGCTGGGATGCACCATTCTGTCTCTGTGGTTTGTATATATTATTTCTTAAATTCTGTAATAAGACTTTTAACTGTAGCTAAATGCATTCATTTAATATTCCATTTATCTCTCTGCAGCTTGAAAGCATTAATAAACACATGCATGCACAGACTGAAACAATTACTGGAACATTTTTAAAACATGTAGTTCTAATTCTGATCTCACACTGAAGCAAGAAATAAATAAGGATCATGAACTCAAATGAGTCACATCAAAGGAAGGAACTATTGAGGGGAACCTTAATCTTCTTTTAACATCATTTTTGTTGTGTATTCTATTATGCATACAGCAAATGCCAGTGTTAGTATTTCATATAGGGGTCACTGATACAGCTGACCCAGCAAATCTCACATCATGAAATGTAAGACTTAAGGCATAAATCTGTGACATCCTTGAGCCACACTAAGTCTCACAGGTGCCAAAAAATACTCAACATGCACAAAAGTTAACTTTTCAGCCAGATTAGCTCTTTGAGCTGGCTGACTGTGTGACTACACAACTGCCTCTTCCAGCAAAGTGGAGGGGGAAGAGAGGGAAAAGATTACAGGAGGGTGAGATTTCTGTTTCAGGCATCAGCTAGTCAGGAAATGGGAACCTCATCCATGCCTGTATCTCATACATTTTCAGTGCAGCTCTGTAGCTTGCCCTTGCCTTTCAACCCTGCTTATCAGAGTTACCTTAGACTGACCTACGGTCTATTGAGATGTACATCTGGAAAGTTGGTCAAAGAGCAGAAGAGTGGCCAGAGCATTATTTTTCAAATGGAGAATATTATCAGGATAGATCCTAGGAGCTACTAGGACCACCATGCTGAAAGGCATCGTGCTGGTTCAGCAGCCAGCTCCTCAGTGGTCTTATGTCCACTCCTAAATGTGTGCTTCTGCTTTACTGCCCAGGTATATGAGATGTCATTAGATGGATTTTGAGAAAGCTGAGAAATCCAGATGATGTGATTTCTACTGTTATTACTGTCTGTGCCCACTGACTTCACTCTGCTGTAGGGGCATGTGCATTAGAAGACACGAGCATGATGTTGCTCCTACACCTGTCCTCTTTTTAGGATGTATTCTAGCTGTACTTTCTTTGACAGTATATGCAAGTACAGGCTACAAGGGCACTGATACATTTAAAAATGCTGATTTCTTTCAAAGCTGTTATGTCCTTTCCTACTGTGACAGGATGGGAGCCCGCATAAGTTACATAAAATTCCTGTCTCAACACCATGAGCAACATACACAGAGTTTTCATCAGGACTTAGCTCTGTGTTCCCAGAAACCAATGCTCATTGTCTACCTAGGAATCTCTGTTCAGTTGTGCTCAAAAAATAACTTATTCACCTAATTTGCCCCAAATTATTTCAGGAATTTGACACACTAAAGCAAGCGGTATCGGATTCAGAGCTATTAGTTGAGTAATTAACATTATTTTGAGGACAAACCATAAAAAAATCAACAGAACAGTCATTTAGGACAATTTTACCCTAAGGCTGAACTTGGTTTTGGCATTCAGTGTGATGGGAAATCCAGAAGAACTGTAAAGAAAGGGTTATTCCTTCAAATTGTATACCAGGGATAAGGAGTGAAGATGCCCATTGGCTAATGTGGTGTGAGCAGCCACGGTGGGGAGGTCATCTTGTCTTCTGATGCTTCATCAAGTGCAGGGATATTAGTCCCCTGTCCGTGCTGCCCAAACTGTGCTTGGCAAAATTCCACCGGTTGCTTACGGTCATTGAGATCCAGAGATATCTCTGAAAATAAATAACCTTCTGTAATGAATATATACTTTATTAATGTCCTGACACAGCAGAACAAGTAGCATTATTGGCAAATGAACCAAAGTGCTGCAGACATGACACTTTTTTATTGTTCCAGGGGTACAGAAAATAATAGTTTTTAACTTTTTCCTTTTCATTAGGGAGATTCTGTATCAATCACGATGTCACGGGAAATGTGTGAGTCGTCAATTTGCATTCAGGTATGTGGCTTGATTTTGCCAGTGCTCTGTACAAAATCAACAAATCATTCAAAAGAACCCACCCCAAAGCTGAAAACCAGCAGGCACTCTCACTGCTTTCTTCTCCCAGCCAAATCCGATTACTGCGTGAACAGAGTTGACAAAGAGTATTATTTATAGCTTGAGATGCTGTCACCACCTCTTGTTGGGATGACATTAATTAACAGAGAAGTTTCTCTCTGTGCTCTTGCTCCTTTGTGAGTGGCAGATAAAGGGATATCATCAGGAAACTGTTAATCCTGTCTTCATATGGTCCTTTGTAATAAAAAGTTCCAAGGTATCAAAAGATCCAAGTAAATCATATATTAATTTTTCAAAAATTGACATTAGCTGGAAAAGGTTAGGCATACAACAAACACCAAACAGCACAGGAAGTGTTGCTAAAATTTGCACTCCTGAAAGCAGAGCTGAGCAAATGATTTCTGACATTTTTGCACACTATTTCCATAGCTGAAGTTTATTAAGACAAAGTTAATGGAAAACGAGCATGAAGCTGGTAGGTTTATGCCTCTCTGGGGTTAATGTTCTCAGCAGACACTGGGATGAGAGAGACTGACAGCCAGCACTGTGAGGCTCCAGCAGCTGCCCTGGAAGGCACTTGTCAGCTTTATTTTCTGCTGCCAGGAGGAAAGGAGCAAGTTGAAAGTGAGACTGGCAAGAGCCTTCTGGGTAACGAGAGCTGTAAATTAGATTTGTTGGTAAAATTGATGTTTTCCTGCATAAATAGTTTATTTTGTAAATAAGCCATTATCTGTCAGAATAGTGTTTCCCCCCACTGCTGCAAAATAATCTGATTCACTTTGATCATTTAGAAACCTAAAATTGATTGCAACTCACTAAATATACACTGGATGTGCAGCCTCCATATGCATTTATTTAAAAACAGATTAAAAAATGCAGTCACTTGAGTAAGCTAATAAAGCAACCTCATTTTGTCAACACAAGTGTTCAGGAACAGTTCTGCTGAAAGGGGAATAAGTCTCAATTCTTTCTTTCAAAAGGGCTGGAGGACAGATGTAGATTATTCAGTTCCACTGCAGATCTGTGATATCCACTGTGGTAAGTATGAATGATAACAAAGAAGAATTAGGTCCTGCCTGTACAGAAGAGAGCATCTCAGGTGAAATGTGTTTGCATTGGGAACCTGAGGTGGGATTCACCTCACTGAGTGTGGCTGTCTACATGAGTAGCTCAGCTTCCTCTATAGACAATGGCCTCATACACCTCAACCAGCTTTTAATTAGCAAGGGCAACATGTGTGGCTGGCTATTTTCTCTGCTTACTGGGTGAATTTTCCATCCTGTGCCAAGCTTTGAATGCCACACCAATATTTACCTTGTTGTCAGCACATGAGGTAACTAGTTAAAAACAATCCTAGGCAAGTAGGTACACAGTGCTGTCACTGCAGTGATTGCAGCACAGCCCCTCTGTTAATTCCCTGGCTCTGCAATGGGACAGCAGTACCTCCCCCCCTGCAGAAGTATGGTGAGGATATTGCTGTCATTTGAGGTGGTGCACTCAGATATGCTCATGGAGTCAGAATAGCCTGAGATTTCCAAGAGCTGAAAGTAAGGTGTTGTAGAAATTGGTGAGTTCAGAGAGAGCTAAGGCTGCAGGGTTTATGGTGAAGAGTGCACCAGTGAGTTGACTAGAGATAAAAAGTCTAGAAGGAGCAGAGAGAAGGTTCAAAGCATTGCTGAAAACACCTCCCTAAACCCACCCAGCCAACCTCTCCTCCCAGTTCATTGTAAGCACAGTGATTCCTATGGCAGATTTTCTCTTTTGGCTAAAAATACCTGTCAGTTAACTACAGCTTCAGATTTTGAAACCTCATCCAAAACGGAAGGCATTTGAATTTGTAGTCTAAATGTAGTTGTCTGTGCAAGCACTTGCATAATGCTAGTTCAGGATTCTTCTCCACTTAAAAACTTGCAACAAGCCCACTCAAGCTGAAACAATTAAATAATTGGAGTGTTGTAATTCATGTAGTCTCGGTGCATTTTCTGTATTCATATTTTTCTCTCAACAAATGTGAAGAGTGTGATGAAAGCGTGTAAAATAAAAAAGGCTCCAGAGGTGGCAGTCTGGGAATTCCCCTCTACCTTACAGTAGGAGAGAATGGGTCTGTGTATTAAATGAAAAGAGTAGAACATCAAAAACAGACTAAAGAACTTTTGGAGCACAGTATTGAATTTAAAAGTGGAACTTTTTGTCACAAGATTTTGTTCTGATCAAGAATTTGTGGAGATCCAGAAAAATAAAAAGAGAATATGTACACATATGAAGAATGTCAGAACTGTAGTAAGTGATCACTATGTTTGCTGTGTAGAGGTTATTAACCTCACGCCTCATAGATTCTGCCAAACTTTATATTTTTGGGTAATGTAGACCACATTAGCAAGTGGATAATTCCACCTGTCAGATGACTGGGAGGGTTTCCCAAAACCTCCCTCTGGGGCAGATGGTACAAGCCAGTGTCAGAGCTGGGACACAGATCTAGGTGGGTCCTGTAATACCTGTGTGATTTCTCAGGAGCCATCGAGTGCTTGTCGTGTAACATTTTTAATGTTAACAGTAATAGCTTTACCACTAAGGACCTTTCTATTCTTAAATGCTGATTTTCTATAGAAAGTTATTTTCAAAAGCACTAGCTTTTGAAAAATCAGAGATGAAGAAGGTTTCTTAGAGATGATGTCACCGAGGGTGATAATCCTTGCACTGGGATGCTCCTGTGTTTGAAACTAAGATGGTAAGAAAACCAACCACATAAAAGTGAAGGGAATAATAAACCTAAGATTTGTCCATGATTTGTGACAACTTAGATTGTACAAAATGTCAAGTAAATGAGAAATAATCTTATAACAGCATAGTGAAAATATTTACTACCAGCATCTCTGTAAAATAGAAATTTACATTAAGTATCTCCGTTCAAGATTGCAGGCAGTGTTAGTGTGTCCAGAAGAGCCATGATGTTATTAACATATGTTTTGTTAATCAAAAACAAAATTCCAGTGATGACAGCATCTATTATAAAAAAAAATCAGCTAATCATGATGAGAGCTACTCTTTCCAACTGCAAGAAGAGGTTTCTGTCATGCAGAGTGTATTACACTGAAATGCATTTCATTTTTCCATCAGCTGTGGTTTAGAATTAGAATGGCTTATGGAAATGGGAAAAAAAAACTTGTGTTTTTTTTTTCCTTTTTTTCATTTAATAGCATCAACTTAAAGACTTATTTTTCCTTTTAAATTCCCTTTTTCCTTTGGCCACTTTTCGGGAGTTCCTTTAATGTGGCCAAATATCTTGAGAAATTATTTCACCTATAAAAAAAGAAACTTAGCTATTCTGAATGAAACAAAAACCTAAATGAGTTAATGTGAGAACAAATATGTGAATCATAATGGAAAGACAGAATCACGACAAAATGACAACCTAAATATAAACTTGTTTCTTCAGGTTTTCGTGGCCAGACATATGGTGATGGAAATCCAGCAAAGGCCATGATGCACAGGTATTCATCCAACACATAGTTTAGAATATCTCTGAGAGCTGATAGAGTTGCTAATCCCCAAAACGTGTCATTTGCCTCACTAAAGAAAAGAAGCAATGTCTGAGTGAATTTTCTGCAAGCCAGCAGGAAGATCAGGTTCTGATCTCTCCCCTTCTGTCCCCACCGATGACATCTCTCACGCCCGTGCTGTCTCACCTCTTGTTCTCTCTCTACTGCACCACAGTGCTGCCTGACATCAGGGGTAGCTGCCTTGCTGCCAAAGAGAGAGGACAAAAGGAGACAAATAACTCGTGCCTGTTAGAAGTCTGTGAAGTAACAAGGCAACTTTTAAGAGTCCTGTAAGAGTCTCAGATTTACAGAGAATGACATTCACATTATTAGCATCCCTGCCCCTTACTTTCTCCCTGACTTTCGTGGGCAGATCAGTCCCCTTTGTGCTCCCACTCATTAGACATGTCTGCTTGGCTGTTCCCGTGCTTCTTTACATTCTCACAGCCATTTGCCAACCACCTGTTCCAGACTGTAAGGAAATCAGTAATTAATGTAGCCCATGGATGTATGATTTGGTAGACCCTGAGCACATATAAATGCTCTTCCCTTGAGGATACCCTTTCAGAGGCAATCTAGAATAGTGGGAGCAACCTAGAACTCCAGAGAGAGTAGAGGTGCTCTGAAAAGCTCCTGTTCAAAGATGGAAAAAGGATGCAGACTTGCAGAAATTTTTTAAGTCATGAGGTTCAGAGGGGGCTACCATCTTCGCTTTGAGCCAGTCTTTGGCTTTTCCCTTTTCAGAAGGTGCCATTCAGAATAAGGTCTCTTGATTTTGTCCATTTGCCTGTATGAGTGCTGTTTGGACTTGGACAGTCAAGTCCACAATGCTTAAATTTGTTATTTAACTCCAACTATATAAATGAATGCAACGAACTCACACTTCAGTGAAAAAAAACCAAAACACAATCTTCTTTCCTCTTTTGTTTTTTCCCTAGAATGAAGAGTGTGCATTCCTTGCAGTGAATTTACCAACACATTTTCAAGGTCTTTAGGATCTTCTCGACATCAAGTTGTATTTTGGTGTAACTTGCAAATGTTGTCTAACTGGTCACCTCTACTAAAGCTACATGTTAGTAGTTCCTCCGAATTACTGTGTGATAATTCTCACGAGGGAAGACTTTAGCAAGTTAAACCTATTCTAACATGTCCAAAAGAAGCTGTATCATGATTCCTCATTTCCAAGTATTTCAAAATAAAAAATGTCTTAGAGCATTTAGAAAATCAGGTTCATATTTTCCTTCTAACTTAATATTTTATATACAATATGCTACAGATGAGTACTTTTGCAGTACCTTGTATTTCAGGTTTTCTTATTTGTAACCTTTGCTTTTGAGGCATAAGTTGTTTTTTTTTTTGAGAAATGAAGAATGGAGGAAGCTTTCTCAGCTTTGTTATGTATCCTTCTTTGTATTTTCCTTTGGTTTCTGATGCCATTGTGATGATCTTACCGTAACAGACCATATCCCTCTAAATATATCTAACAACTGCTTTCTGTGTTTGCATTGCTATTTGACTTGGAGATAACTTTCCTATTTGTCTGAGGAGGTACATGTCTTTGGTTTGATAGCTATTTAAAACTGTCCAATGCAAATGTAGCCAAGAAGGAAAAAGTTTAGTGGAAAGAACTGAAGATTTGGTTTTTGTTTGTTGGTTGTTTTGTTTTTCTTCATTATATCAGTATTTATACTCAATTGTTGAGAATAATATTACACACTGTACTGATTATCAAACATTTGGCCTTTATTTCACTGAATACTCCTGTCAAGCATCCTTACTTCCTGTTGTGTAACAAGGAAATAAAGTCAGCTAAAAGATGATTAATAGCAAATCCTGAAACCATGTGGAATCGCTCATGTGGGATCAGGAATAAGGGTGGGGAGTGAGGGTCTGGAACATGAAGTTGATCAATAAAAAAATATTTTCCATCTGAATGTGTTATTTTGTTTCAAGACTTTCATAGAACAACTTACAGGATACATCTGCTGTGTTGAAAAACATGGGTTTTGAGATGCCCCGAAGAGGACAAATTCAGCTTGATATCCTTTGATATCCTTTGATATCAAAGCTTGTTGTATAGACTGCACATCTATTAGATGTATTCTTATTCCAGGCAGTGCTACAGCTCCCAAAATAGAGGCACCAAGGCAGCTTTCCCAAAGCATTTAGTTACTTGCTTTGGCTGTGAAATAGAAGCACCGATCCATTCAGACTTCAGCTTTTCCTCCAATACCCTCCAGAATGCAGCAAGGAACAAGACATTCAGCAGTTCAGCTGAGAGAGCATCTTAACATTACTCTCTTCACTTTCCTTCAGTGAAGAAGTCTTTTATGTAGAAAAGGTTGGTTTGAACAATATGCCTTTTATTGCAGCTTTTTTTTTTTTTACTTATTTTACTTGCACACTGTGTCTTTTATTGCAGCAAAGTCTTCAGATCAACTTTCTGAGTATGTCCTCTGACTGAAAATGAATTCAAATTATACAGGTGTGGCATGATCTGAAAACCTCTTGCAGTTTATCTTCTCTTGTTGGCTGCAGTGATAGAAATTTCAGGTAAAGATTGTCTCTTCTGATTACAAAATTCTTGCTCCACCTGAGACCAGCTCTGCCCACTCTCTCAGATAGTGACTGGACCACACTATACATGTAATGAACTGGAAGGAGATCCACTCAGGTTTTCCCTTTTCTTGAGAAGATAAGAGTTCTGCATTCCTAACCTACCAGACACTACTGTCCTTGTGACATTACAGCTGCAGACATAAAGTGTTTTGTTGTTTGGGTATGTTTTCTTTTTAACAAGGCATTTTAAACATTGGTAGGTCAATCCTTACAGAAGAAAGCATGAGAATTTCCCAACTCTAAATGTATTCATTTCATTATGCTGACCACTGAAATGTTTTCTTTTTCTCACTCAAACTGTGCAACAGTTTTGCAATATTGACCAAGGCCCCAGCAAACGTGCTGTAATAACAATCACATGCAAACATCCCCTGTGTGATTGCTGATAGATCTGGCTAATTCTGTAGAGCTTCCACTCTTTTGTTGAAGGAAATTCCCTTCTTGTTTATTGTGGGCCCAGTCCAGTCACCCCATTTTGAGATAATCCACAGTTATTTGGTTTTCATTTCATATGTATGTTCCTACTATTATCACAGAACACCAAGATCCTACTTGCTCAGAGATATTAACATATTTCACTATATTATTGAGGTGTAGAAGAACCCCTGATAGATGCTTTGTAGTAATGTCTTCAAAAGACTTTCACTTGTGTCCATTGTATTGCACAAATCTGAAGCTGACTTCTAAAGTTACCACATAAATTAAAGCAGTTTTGTCCCCCTTACTTATGGACTTACTTTCACTTCCCACACCTACACTGTGTCTGGTGTGAGAAACCAGACTGATGCTGCTGCAGTATCCACAAAGCCAAAATAACAGCCGTAGCAGATCTAGTCCACTGCTCTGCAGGCTGTGTTCCTGACCTGTCTCTTTTCTGGGCTTTTGATAAACTACTTCAGAGAAACAAAGGGGAAAAGAAATAATGACTACTTTTGTAGGGTTGGTTTACTGCTGATTTCACTCCCTGAACAGCTCAGCTACAGGGGAGTGGAAACAGTGCTGCTCTTGTTAGTTCTTCAGATAGCAGACTGACTGAACTAATGTAACACTGCAACCTGATCACGTACCTGTGAAACAACCTGTCTGGGTTTTTTTTCTTCTCCTTCAGTAACAACAGTCCTAAGAGTGGGGAGGGAAAGGAAAAGCACGATTCAAATGAGTGGAGAAACACTGAGTTACACAACAGCCATATATCTTTGATAGCCCTTTCATTTCCCTCCTTGGGAACTGAAACTGCTGGAACTTCACAGAGCCATTTCTCTCATTTTTTATATAACTGTCAGTTTCCCTTTATTTTTAGAAGTAGAACTTTCACTTTATTTAGTTACTTAATATTATAGTGAATCATAGAATGGATTGGGTTGGAAGGGACCTTAAAGATCATCTAGTTGCAACCCCCCTGCCATGGCAGGGACACCTCCCACTAGAACAGGTTGCTCAAGCCTCCATCCACCCTGGTCTTGAACATAGCCAGTGATGGAGAATCTACAAATTTTGGCATCTCACCACCCTCAGATTAAGAATTTCCTTCATATTTCTAATCTAAATCTACCCTTTTCCAGTTTCAAACCATTACACCTCACCCTACCACTACAGGCCTTTGTAAAAAGTCTCTCCCCAGTAGGTGAATGTCTTCCTCTCTCACAGTGTTGGATTTCCATGGCAGTCAGCTTCCTCTCCAGTGGCTCTTCCTCTTCTGCTCTCTATTCACATTCTTTGTGAAGTCCAGAATATCTTCCTACATCTGTAGTTTCTGCTCACTGATTTTTTTATCTGCAAGACCCTGGCCACCTGAGTGCCTTCAGACTGGCCTGTTGCCAGCTCACCCTGGAAGACATAGCTCTCTCTATGTCTGCAGAGACCAATATCACAATAACTCTTAGATGTTCATCTTATTGCATTGATGTGTTCTTTTATCTTCCCAATTTCTTATCTGTGCCCTACCTGGGTCACACTGATGAACCTTAACAACTGTATCTGAATATCTCAGAATATTTCTAGACCATGCAAGCTTTTTCTGTCTGTGCTTTAAGACAGCTGTGTATCCGAGCCCTGGAAGTCACTTAACTGTATTTGTGTGGGAATATGCCTAAACTAGTAAGATTTATTGAAAGGATAGATCATTTTGACCACAGCAGTGAGGATAACTTGCTTTGGCAAAGAGAGAGCCCAGACAGCACTCTGATATCTGTCCTCACCTTGCTATACAAACAAAACTTCAGCTTTTTTCTGGATATATGTTCTGTAGTGTTATTTGAGCTGTGTTTCCCAAATTTGCTCTTTTTGTCTGGGCTTATGTAAGGTATGAGATTGAGCTGAGCTAAATGAGCTACCTCATTTGGGGTCCGTTCCTTCAGGGACTGTGGAGTTTTTTTATGACTCAAGCTGAGGCATCCTTCCTATGTTCCGTTAAGTTTCTGTGAGTTAATGATGAGTAGAAAACTCTCATGAATATCTAGCCTGAGTCAACTCCTTTGGCCTGTTTTGGGGCAGATGACTTCTCTTTTGTGACTCTCAAGTTTCTTTCTAGAGTCACATTTCTAGTTCTTTAAGGGTGTGTTATAGATCACCTTTATTTGTAAGCTGTGAGGTGATCAGAGTTCATCTGCTTCTGCTGCCAGGAGAGTATCCAAATAGCTAGTTGTTGCTGGCCAGCTCACTAGACATCATCCCCACCTCCAAAAAGAAGTGCTGCAACAGGACTTCCCAGACTGTCAGTAAAAACTGCAGTCAAATCCAACCAACAGTTTTCTTCTGCTTGACTTTATGTCCTTCAACTGTCGTTGCAAAACCTTTGGATGCCATCTTATTGCATTGCTTTTTAATTTTTGCTTGCTAATTTTCATTCCTGCCAGCTGCTCCACTGCAACTCCATCTGGCCTCCACATGAAAATGAGCTCACAAGTTAATGAATTTAATACCTTGAAGGAGGATTTAGGCCTTTGTGACATGCCCAAAGTCCAACAAAGGACAGGTAAATCAAGAACCTCTGCCTTCACAGCTGAAGGATGAGTTAGTTCCTCACTGACGAGCAATATTCTGACTTTTCTTCTGTGAGCAGAACTCTTGAAGTCCAGTATGGAAACTTTGTTCCTCTGCCTTTCTCTAGTCCAGAAATAGCTTTGGAGATCTGTTCTCGCTTGAATTAAGTTATTAATGAGCTTATCTCTTTTTTTCTCGTCCGCCTGTTTTTCCTTATGTTCAATGAGGTGAATGCCTCTAAGGAGACAGCCCTTTCAGTCACAGCCAGCTGGAACTAACTTAAAGGAGTCCTTTGGAGAGACAAACACCAACAGGATACTGAGGTAAATGTCTTTCAGTTGCTACAAAGGTCTTATCAGGCACTTAAAAGTGATACAGGGCCAACTTTCAGGAAACTGGGTCATAAGAGGCATTGTGAAATTTCCATCAATCTTTGGGGAATAAAAAGCTCTCTGATAGTTTATTTTATTTGTCCAAGAAATATTTTGCAGTCCCTAGGGTGAAACTTTATTGTTTCAATTACTTCAGGGTTCCGATCATCTATGTTACATACATATTAGTTCACTCCAGGGCTTTCATTTGGAGAAAACCAACTTCTCCCATCTGAGTCAAAGCATGGGCACAGCTCAGGCTCCGGGGTATTTTTCTTCCCTTCAGTGGGTGTGGATATAGCCAGCCTGCTCTTGAAAGAGCCTTGGAACAGTACATATACAACCTAGTCTGCACAGGCTGATTTTGCAGCCTAAGATTTACCCCATGAAAAGGTCACAAAGCTAATGTAAATGTTTTTGTGAGGGCTGTTTATCACTTGCTGTTATCTGCTTGGTGCAGAGACATTGGGTATCATGGGAAATTGCTGCCATTGTGTCACTGCCTCAGATAAGAGGACTCTGTGATTCCTGAATGGATGCTCTTCTGTACTCTAGCTTAGCAATGCTCTGTCATCATTAGCAGAGAAAAGTAGTGGTTGTGTCTGAAAAACGTAAACCACCATCTATGTTTCTGGTATTTTATAAGACTCTCAAACACGATGGGCTGATGTGGTTCAGATTCTCACAAGGTTTCATCCTCTTTTTCCATTAAATACTCCAATATTTTGGTTCCAGCTCACAGAAATGAAGAACCATTGCATCAAGTCCTTCCTGGAGGTACATTTGTGCAAGACTCAGCACACAGGGTAGCAGCATTCCCTTAGGATCTGTAGAGAAACTGCTTTAAAGTGTAGTAGGCGATTTTATGGAATTCTGAAAAACTCCAGCTAAGTGGGAGGGTCACTTAAAGAATGTTCATTGTAATTTAGTTCACAACCACAATTCCCATCCCATGTCTAATCTGACGGTTGTGAATTTTTGCGAAGGGTGTGTGTGTGTATTCATGTGTGTGAAGCATAAGACAAAGCAGACAAAGAATGAACATTGTAAGAAACTTTCTCTTGTGTAGTATCTGCCCTGTGAACCACTGCTTGACAGCAACAATCACTATGCCTGCCAGAAACAACACTGTTCACTGTTCGTTTAGTATTGTCACAAAGAAAACAGACTTTGTCCTGCCCAAGGGAAGTACTCCTCTGATCTGTAAGTCATCTGTAGTAATTAGTAGTATATCAGAGTCAAATATGAATTCCATTTGTATTTTGTGCTATTTTTTGCTTGGCAATACACGCACACTATTGAGTTTTATTTCCCAGAAGCATAGAAGCTCTTAATTTTCCTATGAAGTCCAGTGATTCATTTCTAGGTAAGTGGAAAGTGAGTTTTTAGACTATGAGACACATGGAACAGCTTTTGAAATGTGGATAATTACAGGTTTTGTTCAGAGAGTACAAATGATATGGTACACACGCTTGAGAAATCAAAGTCTGTTCCTCTCTAGGCAAATTTTGATGGCTTCTGCACCAGGACATTATGAGCTTCCATGCTTTTGCTTTCACCCTTGCTTTGATTTTAGGTCCCCCACAATCTAAGTCAGAGCAGGATTCAGTCCTGATATTTCGGGGGGGGTAGACTTTTTCACAGTTGCCAGGACTGTGTCCTGTGACAAAGATGCTCCTCCCTCAACCATGTTGTATGACATGATAAGACAGGCTGCTTCCCTTTATGCCATCTCCAAGTCAAGTCCAGTTACTGTAAGGGTCAAGNGGCTTCTGCACCAGGACATTATGAGCTTCCATGCTTTTGCTTTCACCCTTGCTTTGATTTTAGGTCCCCCACAATCTAAGTCAGAGCAGGATTCAGTCCTGATATTTCGGGGGGGGTAGACTTTTTCACAGTTGCCAGGACTGTGTCCTGTGACAAAGATGCTCCTCCCTCAACCATGTTGTATGACATGATAAGACAAGCTGCTTCCCTTTATGCCATCTCCAAGTCAAGTCCAGGGAGGATTTTGGGGCTGGAGCTAGAGGCACATACTCTCTTCCTGCCATAAACCACTAAATTTTCTCTCCTGTTCTTGCAGCCCAGTTCTTGGCATCAGGAAAACTGGAGGTGAAGGGCTGGAAGAAGCAAAAAGTCTGTGGAATGTAGGGAATTACAGAGGTAGGAAAAGTTAAATCTTTTCCTCTGTAAATCCCATCCTTCCTTACCAGCTGCAGAGCACTCCAAAATCAATCTTGACACGTTAGCCAGGATTTAAGTGCACATTGTCAACAGATCTTCTCTGCACCATTACCTGTTACACATTTCTATCTAGTCACCTCAGGCTTCCCTGACCTTGCGTAAGGACTTACGAGAGTTTGTGCTGAGTCAGATCAAAGGCTCATTTAGTTTGTATTCTGTTTTCAACAGGAGCATCTGCAGATAGCCAGGACAAGCATAGGGTAATATTCCCCAACTTCAATGCCCATTTCTTAAGAAGTCAGTGAATAGTTTGTGTGTGTGTGTGTTTAATTTCTCTGGAAAGGTTTTTATTACACAATTTTTTCCTAAGTATTTTTTGAACTCATGTAAATCTCTCACATTTTCTGTTTCTTGTGGCAAAGGACTCCACAGTTCAAGCAGGAGATGTGAGAAGTATCTGTCTGCTTTAAACCTGCCCCTAGGCATTATGCCATAGCTCTAGTTGATCTCTAGCTTTTGTGTCAAAAGGGATAAGGAACAGTTTCTGATTATTTTCTTACACTCTTTATCAGTGTCTACGTTCAAAATTTGCTTCATTAATTTATCCAGGTTTTGTCCTGTTCTCTGCTCCCTACCTAATAATGCTGACATCAGCTGGTTTTTAACCAGTACCACTGATAAATCATGAACTGTTGACAAGGTGGAACTGTTAGAAATTAGAAATCTCATTCCTTAGTGCTTATGGTTAAATCAGAGTTTAGCACTATATTACAAAGAAATGCAACTTTATGCTCTCTTCAGACCCTGCTTCTTATAGACTGGTTAGAAGCAAGAGAGGCTTCATTATATCTTCTTTAACAAGGCAAAATCAGAAGAAAAAAAAAAGAAGAGTGGCTTCGTTATTACTTCTTTAGCTAAGCAAAATCAGAAGGAAAAAAAAAGACAACTGCTGGCACTTCCCTTGTATTAGGTAGCTTTTGGTAACACTTCCATCCATGTTAATATGCCCCTGTGCCTCTCTGCAGGGAATACCCAGCCAGAGGATATTCACTCCTTACCTGGATGTTTGTATGGTCAGTAGGCTGTATATGGAGGTACCCATGCACTGTATGCACTGTTATAACTCTGTGCTCTTTATCTAGTCAGGTTTGAAGGGAAAATAGTCCTGATCCTCCAGTCCAAATCACTTCTATCTAGAGCAGGCTGCATGTGACTGTATCATATATGTACTATAGTATTTTTCTGCAAGATAGGTAGCTTTAGAAAAGTTTTGCAACCTACTCATTACTCATTACCATAGCTTTTTCTCCATGAGTATACCAAGTTACTGTGAGCCAGCACAGGATACATTCTGCATGCAGTTGATGTTTCATGGTAGGAGTGGTGACGGTGGTGGTGGGGTCTGTGATGTTTCATGTAGCTGTGAGGTTAGGATTGTTTTTTCCCACACTATCATTTTATTTATCAGCATTGAATATCATCAACTGCTCACTCTTGCAAAATCCATTTGTAATTTGTCATATTCAGCTTGAACACCTTAGGATCATTGGCAAATGGTTTATATCAGTACCTAGATAATTTATGAGCATGTTGAACAGTTGAGTAACCAACATGTGCTTCCTCTACAACAGTAAAAGTTTACATCAATATTTCTTCTTAAATTGCTGAATACCTTTCTGATGCCCTTTATCTCATCCTCAGTTTTTTGTCACTAGAAGACATCATTGTCTTCAGACAGATTGCTTAATAGCAAAGCTGGGGCCAATAATGAAAGCTCTGGAATGGAATTGCACTGACATGCAATTAACCGTGGAGTGCTCCAAAGGAAAGTGCTCTGCAGTGAATAATATGTCTCCCCGTATTTATTTCTTAATTTATGCAAAGCACTGCTTGCTTTGGATTAGTCATTCTCCTTTACCTTCTCAGCTGTGATCTTTATCAGGCATTTCTTAACAGCTGGGTAGGTTTAGCAATTATTTCATTAATTGTGAAAAACTGAACACAGCATTCAAACCGTAATGACTGGTAAGGAAAGAATAGACTACCTGCTGGGCCCAGGATCAAGTCTTGCTGCATTTGGGAGCCTGACAGGGAGAATTTCAGCCTGTGCTGAAATGTATTTCCACAATTGCACAGTTCCTCTGCAACTGCATAATAAAATGATGCATGCAATTTCCAGGATTGTTATCTGCTAGTTTGCTCATTCATTCATTCATTCACTTTTTTTTTAATTAATTCTTTTTTAATTATTATTCATTCTTTGACATCCATCAGTATCTTTGATCTTCAAGAGAGATCATGTGGAAAACTCTGGACACTGTTCTGTGTTTTCAAGGACCACTGGGAGTCCTCAGAGGCAATTCAGCCTCTTTCCTCTTAAAAATGTTGCAGAGAACAAGAAACAGAGACCTCGTCCCTCTTGGCACAGCTGAGTGCTGGAGGTTATTGTATGATGGTTTGGAAGGTACCTAAGCTGGTAGGTTATTCAGTAGGATGCAAAGCCAGGTGGTCACTGATGCCATGTGTGGCCAAGCTGTAGAACTGACTCTTTGTGCTGCCCCACTTTCAGAATCTGGGAATTGCACAAATCACCCTTTGGGTCTCACAGAAAACAGACGGGGAAAGAGGAGCTGCCATTCACCTATGCAATAATAAATGCAAAGAGGGGCTTGAGGTACAGTGAGGAGAACAAACAAAGCTGCAAATTCCCTCCAGTGACTGATGAGACTGAACCTTGATGCAAACTTGTTACAACCAACATCCCAACGCTCTTGTGTCTCTGAGCATCTCAGTAACTGATGGGAAGGAACGGGAGTCTCTCGGTCAGAGCCCACTCTGGACACGTGCTGTGGTACATGTAAAGGCAGAACTGCAGCTTTGGTGAGAGTGACTCTCAGGCAGGTGGGGAGTGCAACATTTTTGCTGAGTGTGCTGAAAATAGACTGCAAAACCCGGGGTCTGAGCCAACCTGTAGACCACAAGAACACACTGTGTGCCGGGAAAACATCTCCAAAGCATTTATTTGGAAAAGAGGTTAGATAATAGGTATGTGAAATGCTCTACTTTTGTATTCTAACATGCATTTCATAAAGCAAACACTTCTGTATGCAATGTTGATTAACACATGAGGAGGTACAGGGAGCAGGCCCAGGTGAATGTGTTTGGGCTGTTGCTCATGACAGGACAGCTGTTCATGCTGAGGTGAAGGGAGTACTCTGGGAGTGAAATTTCTTGCTGCTTCACTGGAAAAGAAATGCAGGTTCGTAAAAGCAAATGAAAGCTAATTACAGAATAGTCTGTTTTATTGTGGTGCTTCATGGTATTATTTAGTAGGAATTATTTTCCTCATGAGAAGCAGCAGTGGTTTTGCCATGATGGCTGTGGGACTTGGTTGCATTCTCCATAGATGTGGTTCCTCTGGTTTCTCTAGAGTTACTCCCCATTAGCTTTCAGAGGAAAATGGGCATGTGCTCATGAATCACCAGGAAAGTTTTTGCAAAGCTTGAAATCCACAGTTCCTCAACATTTTTCTGCCAAAAAGGTAAGGAAATTGCGAAGATCCCTTTTGTTTCTCATCTCTCTTCAGACATCCATTTCCTACTCACTTCTATCTGCTGTAGATCACCTTTAGCAGTTTCCTTTTCATGATCCTTCTGTTTCAGCTCCAGGGCTACTGAAACATTCTTCCAATGTGAACAAGCAACCACAGTCAGAACAGCAAGTACTGCCATTCTTACCTCACAGCTTTCTAACTCTCCTTTTTTGACTAACTTTACTTCACATCAATAGAGCAACATCTGATCCTGCGGGAGGTCCTTCCACTTTGCAAAGACAAGAATGGGGAAGTGAATGCAAGTCTGCAAATGCTTTTTTTTTCCCCTAGAAAAATTTCAATTCCACTTAGATGCAAAGGGAACAAAAGGAGAAGAATGATAAAATGATATATAAAAGAGTGTATGACACTAATGTGCACTAATGTGCAACCTATGACTAATGTGGTACATTGTGAATCAAACTACAAAAGACCTATCTGCTGTCAAATTATCCCTTCCTATGAGGTAATGACTGAGGCATGAACTGCAGAGCCAAGTCTTCAGGGACCACACATGCACACACTAAGAGGTAATTGCTAAGGAGGGGGAATTGCTTGATTGTGAATCCTGACTTAGAAAGTGCCTTGACTTTACTGCCTTGTTTTTTTTCTTAATAGAGAAGTATTAGTCTGGATTAATACTACTTCCAGAACTGCAGAGAGAATTATCTCCTGGTCTGTTCATAGTACCCTTGGATCCAGCCATGCAGACCATACTCTCTAGCCCTTCTCTTTTCTTAGCTTCCAAAGGGAAAAAGCAGCCCATACACATAATATCATTTCATTGCACTGTGATGACACACTCTTTTTCCTACTTTATTTTGCCGGAGACATTCATATGTTCTGTTTTGCTCTACACTCTCCTTGTGGTGAGAAACTGGCTTCAGAAACAGTTTCTGTGTTTTCTTCTTATCAGTTATTTATTGTACTTTAGCAATTTGTTTTACTTTAGTCATTTGAATCCTCCAACTGTTTATGTGGAAAGACATAGTTTGTCATTGGGTAGGAAGAGGGGCATAGTATCAGTATTTGTCTTTCAGGTAAGTTTTAATTTATTCAAAGTTGGTTTTCAGAATTCCTTCACTCCCAGGCACCAGCCTAAAAGCTGAAATTAGTCTTCTTTTCTTTTCCATTGTCTCTTTCCTCATTCCTTATTTTCTAGGCTTCACTGAAAATTTTTCCAGTCCTTAAACTGTGTTCACTTCAGTCTTAATTCGTGGACTGATTTTTCACCACCAGTAGCAACCATTTCAATGTAAACTCTCATTCCAGAACTTGATTTTTAGCTTCAGCCAATTGCAGAAGCAGATGCTTTGGGGTAATTCCAGGTGCTCTTTCAAGCAGAAAATGATACTAGAGATTTCAGAGGGAGTCAATGCCTGTGCCGTGGTGGCTGCATTCAGGTAATTATGTTACTTCCTTGGCTCCGATGGCTTTATGCTGTGTCAGAGAGCTGAGCCCTGTCACGGAAACAACAGTAGCCAGGGTTATGATCTGACACACAACCCATGACCAAACTACTTATCCTTGGCTGCTTTCCAGTTACAACACAGCTTCTTTTCCTTTTCAGAGGAGGGTAATGCAGGGAAAGTAAACCAGCTAATTCAAAAGGCAAAACCTGTCCTCAGTTTCCTATAAGGAAACTAGACAAATATAATATAGACTGTAATCTGTGTAAGTTGGTTCAAAGTTGGGAATTCCCACCGGCTAAGCACTGTTGAAGACTGGTGCAATAATGATGAATGATGAATCCTGTGAAGAACAACAAGAGGAACAACAGTTTCCAGTAAGGCTGTCATGGTAATACCAAGCCAGTCAGTGCTGGGAACCTCTGACAGAAGGAGAGAGCAGCACAGCTGTGACAAGGGGAAGGAACTACCACAACACAGCAAATGCCATTAGTGCCAATCTTCTTTCATGTGGGTGTGTGAGGAAGTGTGACTTCCTCTTCTCTGATGATTATGGGTTATTTCAGAGGAGAAAACCCCTTGAAATTTGCATAGATAACACTAAGTCAACTCTGGCCTTTGCAGGCTGGAGTCTTTCTGTGCTTCCCAAGGGACTGCCACTGCTCAGGCTGTGCTCATTGGAATGGTCTTAAGTGTTTTGGTGTAGAACTGAAAAAAAAATAAATAATTGCTGCACCTAACAAGGGCACAGGTCAGTCAAGTACGTTTAAGTCACTGTTGTTTTTGTCATGCTAACTAACTGTGTTCTCAGCCAGCTAGTAGCTACTCAAATTGCAAGGTTAATGAAATTAAATTAAAAAAACATTTAAACCCTATACAGATTTATTTTTCTTAATACTATCCCACGAAGAGAACACAATAAGGCATCTCCAGAGGAGGTTATGGATATGGTACTCCCTGGATATTTGGAACATCCAAAAGAAGAAGAGGAGGAGGCTTTAAGTCTATACCTTGCTGTTGGAAACTACCCCTTCCAGTAAGCTGCTTTCTGCAAGAGGTGGGTGGAAGGCTTTGCAGTGGCCAAGCTGAGGGACACCCACTCCCATTTTACACTGCTGGGATTCTGAATTGGTTGCTTAAGGGGATGGCCTCAGGCAGCCAAGGGTTTGGCACCTTGTATCTGTGCTCTGTGTTTGTCTCCCTCCCTGTAGTTAATTCCAGTAAGGAGCTGCCTCCTGCAGCTGGTATTTTTTCAGCAAATGACAGGGTTATTTACAGAAATTCTCCCCTCTGCTATCTCAGGAGCATAATATCTCCCCTCCCTTCTTTACTTTTCCTCCCTCCTATGGAGTAAAAGGAAAGATGATAAATTTTTGCCTTCTGTCAAGATCAATAACTTGAGAAATTTCAGGACATTCTAGGTAGTAACTGTGATTAAGTTTAAGTCATAAGAGTGGAAGATAAATACACTCAGGGGTGATAAAACTGAATAACTTGTTACCTATGCAATATAATGAACAAATGCTGCCTCTCATATTTGGTTTCATGTAGCTCATGGTTGTTGCCATGCGAGCAGAGCTGCATCCTAGTCAGTCACATTCCTTTTTTATTAGCTTTTTAAAAAGTTCTCGGATCCAATTCTTTTTCAGTAGCACAAGGATGATCTACCTTACTCCTCATTTTACCTTACACACAATATTTTTGCAGTATCACTTTTTCCTGGAAACAAAAATACTTCTGCATTTCCTAATTCCTAGCATGAACTTTCCCAAGCTTGTTTTTGGTTATACCATCAAATCAGAGCACTTCTTTTGGTGTACTTCTGGTGGTCCCCCCCTTCACCATACCACACTGACTGAAAAGGAGACCTCAAGGTCAAAATACACAGAGTGTAGCAACAGCAGCCAACACATGGCCAGTAGGTGACCTGAGGTGGCCGTGGTCTTCACTGGTTCTATATCCCTGTGGCTCTGTAGCTAGTAATCCATATGACTTCACTGATGACTGCAGCAGATCTGGCAGCAGATAAGGGATTTACAACAAGGGGCTGCATGTGGGACTGGGCATCGAGACAGTTGATGATAGGTGGGAGGCAGTGTCTGTGATGAGCTGGCAGTAGGAGGGCATTTTGGGTGATGCATAAGAAAGTGTGATGCACTGGTACACCAGGGATTTTGGAGGTAGGCTGCAGGTGAAGTTGTTGGGTATTGAAGCAGTCTGGGGAAACAGAGGCTTGTTGATGGAGTTGAATGTCTCCATGTGCCTGGCCTGGCAGGAGGAGTCCCTGCCCCACCACCTCCCAGCCCAGGGGACTGGACTAAGTCCTGCTGTGCATGAAAAAAAGAATTCCTCTTCATTTAATTGACACAGATCTGAAATGATTTCCCATTTATGACATTGTTTACTGCTACTGCTCTGAACCATAGTTCTCTGTGAGGGGTCGCCAGTAGCTGGGCTAAGTTTTCAACATAAAAGTGTGTAAAAAAAAAAAAGTAATTCCTCAGGGTGTTTCCCACTAGATTAGAAATCTGTGTCTACGAGATTTTGTACAGTGTGTTTGTTATAGCAATCAGTGTTTCCACAAAGACAATGAAAATGACATGCTTGTACAGAGATGAAATTTGGCTGTGAAACACTAGTCCCTCTCACAGATTTATTAGTCCATAAAAATTACAGGCATAAAACCAGCCTTCTTTTGGGTTTTTATGAAATCTGTTAAAAAAATCAAACTCTATAAAAATGTGCTATAATTTGTGACATCCCTTAAGTTACCCAAAACCCACAGAATCAAGGGAAACCAATTCAAATTTAAACATACTGTCTACACTGCTGCCAAAGGTATAATAACATGCTTGAGTGCCATAGCCTTATTTTACAGCACATGCCTGAAGATAAATTTTATCGTTCAGATAAGGCCTTTTGAAAATAGACATTTATGAATCTTTTATTAAAGGGGATTCTTCATGGGCACCACTGTAATAAAATCATATCTCTGCAAAACAGATGATGGTGTCATTTTGACCGTTACCATGCAACAGAATGTTGTTTTAAAGCCTGGCCACAAATCATACAAAACAAAAAAAGAATTCCAGTTTGGAACAGTGAAGGTTGAAGTTGTTCTTCGTGCAGAAATTGTACCTCCTCTTCAAGCCCAGTTCTAAAACTGGAAGTGAAAATTTGACATTGAAAAATTTTGGCTTTAGAGAGCTAGCATCTAAGTATGTTTTAACTCTCAAGTGCAGTTCTTCAGCCCATGAGAAGTTGCCGAAGGTGGTGACAGACCATTGTTAAATATTTTATTACAACCTGAAGGTGCTAATGCTGCTAAATGCACAAGGGCAAAAGTGAGACTTTAATCATTCACTCTGTTTCACAACATGGCTCTGGTTTGGCTCTCCCTTATCTGCTTTAGCTAGGACAAAGCCCAGGCATAATTCTGAGGACAGTTCACTCCAGGCTTTTTGAGCTAGAACAGAACAGTTCAGTGATTTTACTTTTCAGCTCAGTGTCTTCTAACTAAATGCACTTTATGAAGTTAACAGCATGTTTCTGCAGTGTCTGTTTCTCGTAGTGATGGTGCTTCATGTTTATAGCTGCTATCAAGGACTAGCATGCAGAAAGGCTTTGGCTTATAATTGCTTCTATGAAGCCAAGTCACTGCTCTGTCTTGTGTAGTACATTGGGTTGCTGTTTATGGCAAGAGGTTGCACTGCAGGGAGGATTGGACAGGACAGGTGACCCTAAACTGACCAACAAGTTATTCCAGCCCATACCAGGGATCATGAACGAGGGTCAGGTTCTTGTCTTCAGTGACCATTGTCCAAGAAGTACTCTGTCCATTACACCTTCAATTCCAATCCATGAGTACCTGAATCCAGTTCCAGAATCCAGCTCCTGAATATGGTTGCCATCTGCTGCTGAGTCCAGTCTGGGACTTCTGCAGTGTCTGCTCCACAGCATCGGTGAAGATGGTGATGTAACTGACATCAGAGGGGTTGGGTTGGTATTGGTTTTGTATATATTAGTATATATACCATTTATTATTATTTTAATTAAAGCTGCTTTTGTTTTCTTTTCTAATCTATAAATCTCTATCCCTTATTCCCTTTCTCTTTCCCTTTTGGGAAGGGAGCTGGATTAATAGGGAGCATGTCATTCTTCTAGTGGCTGTTCCAGCCCTAACCTCAACACTGGGACTACCCTGGCTTTGACTCTCTACCCCTGTACAGCCTTTCCATAATATACTAGCATCTTTCACCCTCTGTCCCAGCTCCACACAGTGCTGTAGTGTATCCCTGGGCATGCAATACACACCCTACACCACTTGCTATGTAAACAACCTGATGGATTGCAAAACACCTCGTACCTTGTTTTAAGCACTTTAATCTGGAGGCAGCAGACTGACTAGTAGCAGGATCTTAGAACCACTAGTGTACCACTGAGGCACAAGGAGATCTGCTCTGGAGGGAGCTGACCTGTAGTGGTGTAGTCATGAGCCAGCCTATACTACTTCAGAGTATAGGCTTATTTACTTAGTAGTAGTAAATAAAAGCAAGCTGCAAGCCAGTTATTCAGGGCTATGGCATTAGCTTGAGAAGTAGCACCTATCATTTGTACTCTCTGGTGCTTACTACCCCTCTACCTGACCCAGCTTTGGCACATGACTGTTAGCTAACATTCCCTCAGATGATGGCCAGGAGTGGCTTGAGGGGTATCATGGGGCCAGGGGCTGGTTGCAATATGTGGTATGGTGAAGACCATGCTGTGGAAAGGGTCTTGCTGTGCTGTTGCAATCAAGCCAGGGTGTCCCATTTGTTTGCATGGTCTGAAAACCTGCTCCAGTTGTCCAGTTTACTAATACAGATGTGGTCAGTATTTCACTGCAATCAGCAGTATGGTTTGTTACAGCAAATGTGAGAGGAAAACAGTACAAAGTTGTTCAAAAACAGTAGGTTCTTCTCCGCTGTAATGTCCTTTTGTAACTTGGTGACCTAGTTGGCTGAATTCAGTATGGTTTTAGTGCCGTTAAACAGAACCTAATTTCAATCCCAAGCAAAATTCCAGCATTTCAACATTTGTTTTTGTTACACATGAAGAAAAAACATGAGCACGTAGTTCTTCAGAGAACAGATGTTCCCACAAAAGTTTAATTAAAAATCTACTTTTCCTGCTGTTTTTAAAATCTAAATGAAATGCTATCATAACCCACAATCAAAAAAATCCACTTAGGTTTACTGAAGTGAACCCAAATGATTCATTTTCAGGTCTTCAACTCCCATCATACACCCAGCATAATGAAGTAATGTGCCTATGTAGACTGATCAAAAGAAAACATGTATTCACAATGAAAAATGTTGGGACTGAAAAGCCTCTAATCTAGCAGCTGGGGTAACAATTTGGCTGATGAGGAGATTCATCTGATCAGGTGTAGACATCTACCAGTGAGCTGGTTGTCTGCTCTCTTACTAGAGTCACTGGAAAGAAATAGGCACTGTTTGGAAAGTGAACAAGGTTCAGTTTCTGAATGTAACTTAACCACATAGACTGAGCTAATGATCTAATTCTAGGTAATTTTAATGAGTAGAAACAGGCCTTTTGGGGTGAAATCCTTTGCCAATATTTACTGCAGAGACAGAAAGAGATCCAGAGGCAGCGACAAAATATTTTTAACTTGCATTTTGTATTTCATCAGAGCTGGGTAAATTTCTGACAGGTATTTTACTGCTCATATTGCCTGAAATACAGACGTTCACTGCTAAATCCTCTGACACTAGATTCTGAGGCAGCCCAGAAAGATTGTGACCTTTGCTCCTGAAACTTATTTTTCAGATCATGGCTGAAAACAAAGGTTTGGATTTTCTTGGAGAACTGCCTGAATTTATTTTCCTCTAAGCCAGTTGCCAGTGGATAAGGAAAGTGATCATCACATGTAGCTGTGCTGGGTGACACCTGCATGGAGGGTAAGTCACTTGATCGTATTATTAATGTTATATATGATAAAGAGGATGAAAGAAAATAGTGCAAAAAGATACATCTGATGTATGAAACAGCTTCCCAATCCAATTTTATTTTTCTATGGAACAGGTTGTGTAAAGTCGCCTTGTTGTCTGCCCAGTATAGAAGCAATGGGGTGTCTCTGCTGGGTTCCCAGAAATGGGGAATTAACTTAATCTGTGGCCATCTTAGCTCATGTACAGGAATTTTAGTGGTAGAGGAACCCTTTTTCAGACTAGAAAATCACCTGGCCAACTTCATAATCAACACAGAAAAGATTTAAACTAGTGAGTTCCTCTTTTGCATTTCAACGGCAGCTGTTTCTATCTGTACCTTCCCATACAGGGGAAGTTTTGAAATGTCTTGTGCACCATGAGTTGCTTATTTGGTTTGGGAATCCCTGACCAGAGGCATGTTTTACCTGTCTCAGAGAATGTTTAATAAAAGGAAGACATGATCTTAATGAAATAAATGCTTATTGTGTTCACTACAGCAAGCAGGGGTCTGTATGTGTGGAGAACAAGGCAGTGAACAACTGTTGCTCTTACCCTCAGTAAATTTGCAGACAACACCAGGTTGGGCAGGTATGTTGATCTTCTTGNGGCCAAAAAGACCAAGAGCATCCCGGTCTGCATCAGGAATAGTGTGGCCAGCAGGAGAAGGGAAGTGATCATCCCCCTGCACTCAGCACTCATAAGGCCGCACCCCCAGTACTGCGTTCAGTTTTTGTCTCCTCACTACAAGAGGGACATTAAGGTGATGGACTGTGACTAAAGAAGGCCAGTGAAGCTGGTGAAGGGTCTAGAGCACAAGTCTTATGAGGAACAGCTGAGGGAACTGGGGTTCTTTAGCACGGAGAAAAGAAGGCTCAGGGGAGACCCTCTTGCTCTCTACAACTACCTGAAAGGAGGTTGTAGTGAGGTGGGGGTGAGTCTTTTCTCCCATGTAAGTGATAGGCCTCAAGTTGTGCCAGGGCAGGTTTAGAGGAGATATTAGGAAAATATTCTTCATCAAAAGTGTTGTCAAGCACTGTAACAGGCTGCCTAGGGAAGTGGTTGAGTAACCATCTCTGGAGGTATTTAAAAGATCTGCAGATGTGGTGCTCAGGGACATGGTTTAGTAGTTGTCCTGGCTGTGCCGGGTTAATGGTTTGACTCAATGAACCAGAAGTTTTTTCCCAACCTAAACCATGCTATGATTCTTCTGGAGGTTATGGTCACCACCATGAGAATCTACAGCATTGCCAAATGTACTNGGTAGGGAGGCTCTGCAGAGGGATCTGGACAGGCTGGCTCAATGGGCCAAGGCAAATGATATGAGGTTCAACGAGGCCAAGTGCCAGGTCTTGCATGTGGGTCACAATAACCCCAGGCAACACTACAGGCTTGGGGATGAGAGTCTGGAAAACTTCCTGGCAGAACCTGGGANCAACCTAAACCATGCTATGATTCTTCTGGAGGTTATGGTCACCACCATGAGAATCTACAGCATTGCCAAATGTACTACTGTCCTCCAGCGAGACTTAGAAACGTTTTGGTAGAAACCCAAAGGATTTCTCAAGAATGGTTAGCAAAAAAGTAAGGAAAATCAAAAAAAGTAAGAAAAAAGTGCAGTCAAAAGTATGTGCTGCCCTTCCTGCGCAAGTATAGTTCTGAGGAACTAGGAAAAAAAACAAAATAGGAACTGACATTGCAACACAGGGCTACTTCATCCAGGAGCAGTGTGTGCTTCCATTTTTTTGTATGAAGATGGTTCAAACAAGACTGGTTGGTGTCAAGTTAAGGAGAATGTGTGCTTGAAGTCAGGACAATTTCATGCAGTTTGGACACAGGGAGGTTTTATGTACTTTTAGTAGAACTTGTTGAGAAAAGGCCCTATGAAATCAATGTAAGATGTAGTCTGTCTTTTCTTTTTTTTTTTTTCTTATGACAACATCATGTCTACTTTTAACCTAAGGTTGCCCACAGAAGGAGAGGAGTCCAGATGTGAGAGACTCCAAAGCTAATCTTCACCATAGCAGGAGGGGTTGGTGTATGCAGTTTTTCAGTTACTGGTGGTAAAGCTGATGGTATGACATGTCTTGGGCCCATCATCACAGTTGAGTGAGGTCCTTCATGCTACATTTGTCTCCTCTCGCTCTCAGTTGCACGATTTCCCTATTAATCTTGCACCAGGTTTCACTTGTCAGACCTTGAGCTGATTTAACTCCCCTACTTGGCAGAATATTGACCCAGTAAAAAAATCAGTCTTCTGTCTGGCCAGAGATAGATTAGGACTTCATGGAGAGAGAGGCTGAGATAGCAGGAAGAACATCTTTTTGAAAGACCACAGCTGTTAAGCCATTGTGTTTAAATTTAACCCTGGCTTCAGAGGGGATTTGATTCCTGCATTGAGAAAAGGTTCTAGTCCCAGTAGTACTGAACTAAATATTTTGATGTTCTTAGTATTTCACACAATGAATTCCTCTCTTCTCTGAAAAAGCAGGAATTGGCTTTAGTGGAACCATGGTACTACCTCTGTTTGTGGAAATTAGTTGAGACTGCAAATGAAAATTAGCATCCCAAGCTGGTAATGGTTCTTTTCTGCTTCTGCAAGACACGTTTTCAGGGTTACTATGAATTTAATGCCTTGCAAGAGTAGTACAATGAGAAGCATCAAACTGTACAATGTGGAAGGGTGAGAAGCGCTGCAGAAGTGTGGTGCTAGAGTTTCACGTTGGATAGGAGGGTGGACTGGAATTTGGAGAATGTAAGTTCTAATCTGTGCTTTGCCCACGACTGAGTTCGTGACCTAAAAGGAGGCGCTCAACCCTTCTGCGTGTTACCTCAGGTACAAAAGGCACCGTATCGATATCCACTTCTTGCTGTGACATCAAGGAATAAAAAGCCTCCCTTATGTAAATGATAAGTAGTAAAGTTTCATACCGCAGGGCACTNAATCCTAATATTAAACAGAAAATACTTCGAAGTCTCGCAGTGGTCGGCAGAGAATTGTGTTTTCTATGAATTGTTAAACAAAAGTGGATCTGTATAGCAGGAATGTTGCAGCTTTCCTCCCTGTTCTGATGCTACATGGTGGCTCCCACAGGGGACACGTGGCTCCCACAGGGGACCCGTGGGACAGCCAGGTCCCCCTGCACCTGAACAGCTGACTGGATGG
>VWZY01003603.1:160871-171133 GCA_013399075.1 Chloroceryle aenea | reverse complement strand
GGCACCGTATCGATATCCACTTCTTGCTGTGACATCAAGGAATAAAAAGCCTCCCTTATGTAAATGATAAGTAGTAAAGTTTCATACCGCAGGGCACTTCTGGAGATTGTGTGTTATGTGGAATTGGGCCCCTTCATCAATTAGCTGCTTCCCCAAACCCACCCCCACTTCTTTCAAACCACAGAGACTCTGTTCACTGAAATGTCCAAACTCCTGCAGAGTTTTGTCCCGGAGAATCTCCTTTGCTGCTGTTGTAACTCATTGCCATCATTTGGCACCAACCTCAAACAGCGTTTCTGGGATTCCACCTGCTCTTGTCCAGTAAAATAAGCAGAAAGACTTCCCGGTGAGCCCCGCTGCCTTCCCCCCTGTCCTCTCCAGCTGNGACACGTGGGACAGCCAGGTCCCCCTGCACCTGCACAGCTGACTGGATGGGTGGCAGCGCTGCCAAAAAGGATTTGGGTTACAACAAAAATTATTGGCCAGAAATGCAACCTTGGGCGAAGGTGGCCAGCAGCAGCATGGGCTGCATCAGGCACCAACAGGTTGACGGAGGTGATCCTTCCCCTCTGCCCCAGCTCATTTTCTGTGAGACCACAGCTGGAGTGGCCCTGGGGGCCCAGGGCAAGAAGGACATGGACATATTTGAATGAGGACCACTGTGATGATTAAAGGATTAGGGCCAATCCTGATGTACAAGGAGAAGCTGAGAGAGATGAGATCGTTTAGACTGCAGAAGAGAAAGCTCAGAGGGTTATTACCAATATGTGCAAATATCTGATGGGGGACAGTGAAGAAGACTCTGGTAAGTGCTAAGCAGGCTCTGCTAAGTGGTATGAACAAGAGGGAATTGGCACAATCTCAAATATGATAATTCCCATTCAAACATAAGGAAAACTGCTTTACTGTGAGGGTGGTCAAGCCCAGGCATAGGTTGCCCAGGGGGGCTGTAGAGTCTTTGTCCTTGCAGATCTTCAAAACCTGGATGGACATGGTCCACAGGAACCTTGTCTAGGTGACCCTGATTTGAACAGGAAGGTTGGACTAGATTATGTCTAGAGGTCCCTGACAACCTCAGTCATCGTGATCCTGTGACTCCAGGAAAATATTTTTAAAGCAGGAGATGTGTTCTCTTTTTAAAAGAAATGTGAAGAAGGAAAAGGTTGTGGGAGGGGAGAAGATTTCCCTTGCTCTCTGAATTCTAAAGACTGAAACAGAGGTTGTTTTTGTCCTTATTTTCCTTTGTTGTTGAATTGAGTTGGATGGAAGTATTAATAAGGATGGGAAGGGCACTGGTAGACATAATACTTCTATTATTACTCAGTCAAAAAGCTTGCAAGGCTGAGATGGGGATTTTTTTTGTTGGCCTGTAAATCTGCTGGGAATAACCTTGTGTTTTGGCTGGCTGCCTTTTTCAGCAATGAGCTTAGCAGTAGGTTTATTTGTCATCTTCAGGCTTCAGGTATAAGCCACCTTTACGATTTGAATAGCTTGCATGGGCTTGTTCACTGCAACTCTTTTGGAACTCATTTTTACTATGTATTTTGAGTGCCACAGAAGTGAAAATTATCTTCTAACATGTAGATCTGGACTTGGTTTTCTAACACAGAATCATAGAATGTTTTAGGTTGGAAGGGACCTTTCAGGGTCATCTAGTCCAACTTCATTAACTAGACTTCTTTAACTAGATCAGCTTGCTTAGAACATCCAGCAATACAGAGTGCAGCAATTTGCTTCTGCAGTTCAACTGTCCAAACAGAGGCTCCTGAAATTAACTGGGCTGTAGCAATCGGCTCGCTCTGTTAAACTATGCATTGCAAGAGAGTTATCCAAGGAAAACCTCAGCTTCAGTTTTTGGGTAACTATTAATCCTCTTTATATTTTTTCCATAAATACGATATAGTTAGTAAATGCACAGAGCTGACTTTTGATCCTAAGAAGATGTCCATTATATGAGCTAATTAGAAAATCCATTGGCCAAATGCTGGTGTTATTCCCCATTCCTATGTCTATCCAAGAAAACACTGTGGGATAGGAACAAATTTATCACTAACACAGTGGGAAGAAAGATTGTCAGATATTGTGTCTCTGTTCGTGACAGGCATTTGTAGTCCATTTAGAGCAAAATTGTAATTAAAAATACAGGAATGGAAATCTGGTCAGTGTCTCTCTCTTCTCTCTTATATTTTTTTAATGAGATTGTTTTCAGTCTTAAGTGCAAATTTCAAAACCTTTGCTTTCATGTTTGGATTCAAGCAAATCTGGGAACTTAAAATAGAATTTAGTCAAGTGTTAATGAAAGCAAATGTCTTGCTCAGTAACCTGTATTGGCATATAGGAGCTTACTAGGAACAAATGCTGTCTACTTATGAAACATACTTTCTACATTCTTGTAGTCTACAAAATGTTGGCCCATATTAGACAACATGACAGTAGAAGTTGCAACGTTTCTGTGCCAGTGCAACAGGAAGCATATGCTTCTTTTATGGGTTGTTCAGACTTCTGTTTCAGAGAACCAGCCTTCTGAGTATGTTACTTCCTTTTTGTACAAAGTTTAAACGCTGGTAGATGAACTTTGCATAGAGATGCACGCTGAGCCAGCTGAGAGCTTATGGGTTAGGGTTAGTGGGCAGCCAGGATTGGTGTGGTGCTGGATGTCTGCTACAGGCAGGAAGAAGAAGTGGATGCACTCTCCTGACTAAAAAGCATAATAAAGGAGCATAGAAGTGGTAGAAGCAGGGTCAGGTTATTCCTCCAAACCTTGGAGGAGCAGAGACACTGTCTGAGAGTACAGGGGTTTGATAAGAAAGTGAAAGCCCACCTGGACTTGAACCTATCGAGTGATGTGAAGGGCATTAGGTGCATTAGGATGTGTAGCATCCTTGATTTGGATACGAGAATCAGGCTAGAGATCTTGAGCTGATGACACTGTGTTTTATAGCTGGCTGCCTGTTTTGCATAGTATGGATTTTAGTACTGCTCTGGCATTTCATATGTGCATTCATTGGAAAGACCAGCATTCACAGCTCTGCAATACATTGATAGCACAAAGACATTCCTACTTGTAAACAAGTCCACTAGATGTCCCTCCAGCTCTTTGTGATAATACATGGCTCATTTGCTCAGACCCAGTGGATCTAAGATGAAGAGCACTGCATTTTATGTCCCATATCTTGTTTATGTAGTTCTTTCTAGGTTCCTGTAGAAGTTATGAGTCCAGTTTCAAAAAATGAAGGTAGGCATCTTCCTTCCATATATGTACACGTGATTTTGATATTTTGAATTATTTTTGTCTTTTTAACTTTCCTTTTTAACAGAATTTTGCAATAATTTGAATGGAAGGAAAATGCAATCTCTCACTGTGTGGATAGTAAGCAGATACAACACTGGGGTGGAAAGGGAATGCATTTGTAGGTTTTGGCTGGCTTTTTATGGGAAAAAAGACAATTCATCTCAGTCTCAACATTTCTGCTCTGCAGGTGAAGACTAGTGTAGGACTTAATCTGACATGGCAGTCTAGTTAGGTGGCTTGGTCAGACAGATAGATTTACAATGAAAGTGACCAGCTCAGATACCTCAGAAAAGTTAAGACACTTTTTCAGCACACCCTGAAACATGAAGATTAATCTCCTCTGAAATGCTGTTATCTCTGTTCCATATTTTCTTCTGCTACCTCTGAACATGTAATCTCCTTTTCCATCTTGCTGCTGTCCTGATGCCTGTGACATCTGGAAATGTAGTTCCAAAGTCTGAGTAAATATCATGTGAGATGGTACTCTGTTTAGCTTGAATATCCTCTTACTTTTGAGCTTTGACAGAGAGAAAATGAATCTCTCAGTCATGTCCTTTCTAATTTTTAATCCCATAGCCTCTTATTCACCTGCTTTTTAAGAAAAATAATCCTCATCTTTTTATGATTTCTACAAATATTCCTACTCTTTCTCATCACATTTTCCACTATGCATGTTTTTCTTGGTGAGGTGCCTAGCATGGCATAAATTTCTTTAGATGACAGAACCACAGGAGATGGGACTAATGTATATTGCTAACTTCTTAACACGGTCACCATTTCTTACACAGATCTATGGCACAGTGTGTCCATATTTCTGTTGGCAAGATAATGTACTAGGGATATTAGATGTAGGCAAATAAATTAACTAAGATCCAGGAAAGACCCATCCCTTTGGGTAGCAGCACTACTCATATAATGATTACACAGACAGCTAGCTATCTTTACTGGAGACAAAATTGTATTGAAAATAAGAGATATTGCTTTATAATTAGGAGGTGCTTCTGCTGTTCAATTTAATGTGACCATTCCATTATCTTCTGCTTGCTGTGCATCCCATGTCTCAAAGCACATCTCCTGTATGGTGATATAGCAGGTGTGTCTGGACAGAATTGATATAAAGTTAGGAAGTGCTCTGTAGAAACCTTTACTAGATGTCAGGGATGTAAATAGTGTAGGGCAGACTCTTGTATTTTAATCTCCTGCTGTAGTTTTATTCTATAATCACAGACAAAAGATGCTTGGTTATGTGATGCGCTAACTAAAAGCAAGGAGACCTCAGATAAGAAACCTGGTGATTCAGAGAGACAAGAACAGTGCTATTTATAACCAGAGCAATAGTTCCTCGAATCCTCTAGATTCCTTCTGCTCCAGATGTGATCAGCATAGCCCAGTTAAGAAATTTAGTGTTATTAAGGTGAAGTGGGTAAGACATGCTGGAAAGAATTATTTTCTGTGCATGAAGATGTCAAATGCCTTGAACATATCTAGCAAGGACAGTGGGTTGGAATTAGTCTTAGGGGGGAAAGAGTGTATACAAAGAGGCAGCTGTAAATCAGACTACTGAACTCTACATCAGCTCAGTGCTTCAAGCCCCTGTCAATAAAACAGGCTAACCTATATCCAAAGTAGAAGGTGGTAACCCTGTATCTCTAGTAAAACCACAACCAAATTCTATATATCTGTGTTGAGAATTTCACACGTCATGTAAGGCATTTTCCTCTGACCACAGGCACACGGGAAGTTTACAAACCTGCAAGTTAATGCACTGTGATCCCCTGCATCCCCATGACACCTCCCTCTTGGTCCTTCTGGACAGCTTTGATCCTTTATACCTGCTGTCGTTTTGTTACTGTTCCTGTGGTATTGCCTGTCATGGATAGCAAGAAGCAGAGAAGAAACCAGCACGTTTTCCCCTTCTGCTTACCTTTTCTTCTAACCCTCCTCTCCTCCACTCTCCCTAGATCATGGGAAATCAGACAAGGGAAGGAAGAGGAGGGAGGTTCATGGGAATTTCTTTCCTATCTCCGCTCCCCTTCTGAATGAAAAATGGGTGCCTGTACTAGTCTTCTAACTTCTTCTAGTCCTGAGGTTGTCACTTTATGTCTAAAACAAGTGACTCTGTCTTCCTATCATTCCCCTGTTTGCCAGATGCTGTTTTTAGGGATTATTAAATAGAAAGGGTCATTATTTATTGGTTAGTTATATCCATCATAGAAGTCTTCAGAAGGGCAATACTTCTTAAATTCTTTTCTCCTGAGTGAATAGTTCCTATTTTTACAAGTATCTCCTTGACAATGATGAGAATCTACATGAAGATAGATTTCAGGATAAAGTCATTGTTACAGAAAATGGCTCATGTTTTTCAAGTAGCAAACAGCATCACCTTTGCCAATTTTTTTCACTTTGGGTTAGGGATGCAAACTGATGCACTTGTAACACATTAAGGGTGCTATTTGCTATCTCAGATACATAAAGATGGATGCATAAACTTCTGACCTTGCTTTACTTTGTAAGAGAAGCTGTACTACTGATCCCTGCCTGGACAGATGGTCATCATTTATCATGTAAAAAGGAGCATCAAACTATGTAGGATTCTTTGTGTACTATTCTTCATGGTGGTTGCCACAGGGAAATAATACAATTTTATTTATTTAGGAAATGGCTTATACTAAATCCGTGCTTGTTACACCTCAAGTCTTCCTTGCAAAAGATAAGACAGGGAATAAATTAGCCAGGCTAATAACATACACATGGTATATTTTTCCTATTGGACAAAAATGTCCTGTTCTGGATTGAGTAACAAGAATAATATCTTCTTTTCCTTTTTTGTTAGAATTTTAGAATTAGGTAACATTAATGTGATAGTAGAAAATCAAGAAACATTATTGCTAAACATTGAAATCTCGTTGGTGGTTCAGACAATCATAACAGATAGACAATTTATGACAACAAAACCAAGCAAGAACGCTATTAATTGTTTTAGATGGAAATATTTCCATGTTAAAAAAAAATATGAAGGATTTTCTCTATGTTTTTGTTTTCTTTATCTTTCAGAAAGTCTATTATTTCAGAAGTCAGCTCTATATAGTGACTCACAGCAACTGTAATTTTAGTACTTTGAAAGACATAAGTTGATAATTGCCCAAATCCTTCACAAATATATCTGTTTGGAGTAGTTCTTTACAGGCCAGCAATAGCCATGCACAGGCTGTTAGTGATTCCAGACTCTAGATCTGCAATCTAGGAAATATGAATTTGATACAGGGCTATCAAAAGCACATGGAGAAATGTGGAGAAATCAGATTGTATCTAGATTGTGTCTTTGGGATTGTCTGTCTGTGGATATTTAATTTGTGCTTATTTAAAGTTCAAACCGTGGCTATGCTCAGGATTATGTGATGTAGTTTTTTAGGAATACAGCATGGTGAAATCATTTGTACACACTCAGCTTTCACCAGAAGACAGATTCATGTTTTAGCAAGGGCAAATTCTCAACCCATAACTTAATTACCTTGTCAGGAAGACGAGAAAGGCCATTTGAAGATCTGTATTTATTTTCCTTCTTCACTCTCCCACCCCCTTTTGATTGTTAATTCTCGGGAGAAGAAATACATGATTGGAAGTGAGCCTAAACCTCTCCTCACTGCTCTTGGAGTACTTGTCAACCTGAGTTTTTAATATATAATTTCTTGAATTTAATAAACTATCAGAAAAAAGAAAAAAAAGAATCTACAGTTTAACTTGTGACAGTTAGAATGGAATGTAAGGGTAATAGTACAGTTAGTGACACCATTAATAAGTTAGCTGGTTTAGGGACAACCTTAGATATTGTAAGAAAATATGCCCGTTTCTTAAAAATATCTTCAAGCAAAATTTTGCCAATGTTCCCTGACCTGGATTATCTTCTCTTCACAGTGGAATCTGTGTGCATTAATGGATAATTGCTACAGGCAGACCTGGGCACCAAGGACATGTCTTGAGTGTGTCTAATTCTACATCAGAGTTAAGATGTAGGTGGCCCCTTTCTCCCATCCCCCCCCTAGGCACCAAACCCAGGCAGAGAGGGCAGGCAGGGAAGAAGGGAGGTGTGACCCATTCCCACATCTCCCCCAGGGCAGGACATTGGGACAGCAGGGTTAAGGATCATTCTGACACTCTCCTATCAAATTTAGGAAAAAACTGTGTCAGCAAGGTGGGTTTATTTGTAAAATTTCATATGACCTTTGCTTTTCTGCACCCTGCTCTGCCACTTGCATTTTACACTAATACAGGTTTCAATTCAAAGTGGGGGGTGTCTCCTGAGATGAACTGGTACTTGTGCCTCCTGGGAAGTCATGAAAATGACAGTACCAATTAGGTGGGAACAGATCACCTTTACCCTAATTTCAGCAGATCAAAGGCCATCCCTTCCCAGTTTTGAGTATGGGGGTGGTGTTAGCAAAAGCTGTATTACTTTGGCTATTAATTGGCATAAGGGATGTTTATTGAAAGATGTAGTTCATTGAGCACTCTCTGAACTGAGTTTCTCAGAAGTCACAGATTTGTCGTCTGTGATGAATGTCATGGAAAACACTTTCTTTTTCCATTTTAGTCATCCTATTTACTATGAGCTGCTTCTGAAATCTGTCATCGTGCTGTTGTTCTTGCCTCATGTTTTCCTCCTTTTCTTTCTGTACATTAGGTTATTTTGATTCAGGCTTTTATTTCCTTTCAGTAGGGTAATTAAAAGAGCTGGCTTCACTCCTTTTATGCTTGTGCTGAATTTGCCTCATTTCTGTTTTGCTTTACAATTCATACGTCAGCAGAGATCTCTAGTTACAATAGCTTCATGTTTCCTGGAAGTTCTGCGTCACCGAGCCAAATTTATCCACGGTGTATTTTCCATTGACACAGAAATTACACCAAGAATGAATCATCCCCTGGTGTTTATGTTCATCTGGTCTTATTATTTTTTTTTTCTGCAGACATTGTTCATTTATATTAATCATGTGATGATGGTAGTAATTTGAACAATATGAAACTAAATCATGTTGTTTGGGGACTTGACAAAGACAAGAACAAAGAGATAAAATTGTGGAAGTCACAGACCCAGGCTGATGTGTTTCTTTCATATAATGTACGTAGTAGTCAGGGTAAGCACTAAATCTTAGTGCAGTCTGTTTTTCACTGTTCTGAACAAAAGAAATATAAGGTGGGAAAATAGATTTTAGAGATAATCTTGCATTTGGGAGTACAAAAGCTGAATAACCCTCTGATCCCTACACACAATGAGAAGATTGCTGTCAACTATCTTTAAAGTGATGCACACCTAAAAACATGTAGAGCAAACCTTCTGAGGTTGGATGTGGGTGCTTAATATGGAATTAAATAACAGATATTTTAGTTTTTTAATAATCCTAGAAAAATATACATACAAAAAAGTAAAATCATGACTGAAGTGGCAAAGTATTTAAATCCAGTAGTTTTGCCCTCAATACTGTCCAATTGCAAGCAGCTAGAAAAGACAAGCATGAGAAAGATGAGATTTTTTTATTCTCATTGCAGTGCCTGTCTTCACTCTTGTCCTAAATAGCTGATAAAGAAGTAGGATACATCCCTGCATCTCTTGGCTGCAGCACATTCAATGCATCTGTGGGGATGGTCCCTTCACTGCTGACATAGCAGGAGGAGCTGCAAGAGGGCAGAAATTTTTCTGAAGCTGTTTCATTGATTTTACTCAGAACTAAGAGGCAGAAGCACCTAGCCAGTTATTATACACCCCTTGACAACTGGCCACTGTATGTGGCCCCACATGTTAGTGGGATCTGAATGTGTGACCCTTCCCTGCCCAGACTGCTCCTAGCCAGGGAGCACAAAGGAATTCTGGTAATTAATCCAGATTTAATCTGGTGATGATCATCATCATGATGCTGTTTGTCATCATGATGGCAAACACTGGTGTCTTCTACCATACTAAGGCTGAATTTCAACCCACCATGAGGAGCCTTCTCTTTGCTGCTTTGCAGGGAGCACTCTGCAAAGGAAAAACAAGTTGTAGAATGTAATAATTTTATTGATGAAAGAAGAGAACTTCATGCATTAATAAAATATATTCTGAAAGCCTTCCTTCTCACATCTGCTCTTCAGTGATGCATATTGCACAGCACCCCATTGTTTCTTGTGAAGTCTAATTAGATTGGGGGTAATAGGTGGGTTGAGCTCTATTTACAGAAGGTGAAATGATGGGATCTCTGGAGCCTGCTTACTGCATTCTAAACTCACTCCAAGGCTGCTTCTGCCTCAGTCCATGTCTCAGGTTCATGAAGGATTCCTGTTTCACAAAGAAGAGTGCTCACACACAGCTAATAAGCAAAAGCAATGCTACTCAGGCAAACCCAACTAGTTACCTAACATCCCCATAGACATGCCGACCCCAAGGTGGCTGACAAACTGCCAAGCAGGAGGATGGCACGTGGCATGGTGCTTGGGGAGAGGAGTCAGTAGGTCCCAATGCCTTCTGCAGGGCATCCTCTGGATCAAGATGTGCATCAGGTTGACCTTCTGACCTATCCTCTTCCCGCTGCAGAGGGCTGCTTATAGCGCTTCTGGTGAGGGTGTGAAAACTGCTCTGGCATCAGTGCAGGTATAGCCAGTGAATACAGAGGCTGAACAGTATTTTTCCACCCACAGAAGCTAACAGCAGTCATCCCCCCTGTTGTGCCATGTGTGGCTGTCTTGGGGCACCTCTGGTGGTTGTTACTTCATCAATCTTCAGCTCCCTGATTCCTTCTTTAAGGTGTCCTTCTGTTTTTTTGGTTCCTGATGTTACTCTCCAGACAACAAGGAGCTGGCTCAGACTGCCTGACTGCCTGATCCCCTGTGCACCTGCACATTCCAGACGTGGAAGCGAGTACTGTGCTCTCCAGTGCAGTGCAACAACAGGCAGTGGTGTGCTGGAGGGACACAACAGTGCATCAACATGGTCCAGTAC
>VWZY01003603.1:143880-160749 GCA_013399075.1 Chloroceryle aenea | reverse complement strand
AATTAGATTGGGGGTAATAGGTGGGTTGAGCTCTATTTACAGAAGGTGAAATGATGGGATCTCTGGAGCCTGCTTACTGCATTCTAAACTCACTCCAAGGCTGCTTCTGCCTCAGTCCATGTCTCAGGTTCATGAAGGATTCCTGTTTCACAAAGAAGAGTGCTCACACACAGCTAATAAGCAAAAGCAATGCTACTCAGGCAAACCCAACTAGTTACCTAACATCCCCATAGACATGCCGACCCCAAGGTGGCTGACAAACTGCCAAGCAGGAGGATGGCACGTGGCATGGTGCTTGGGGAGAGGAGTCAGTAGGTCCCAATGCCTTCTGCAGGGCATCCTCTGGATCAAGATGTGCATCAGGTTGACCTTCTGACCTATCCTCTTCCCGCTGCAGAGGGCTGCTTATAGCGCTTCTGGTGAGGGTGTGAAAACTGCTCTGGCATCAGTGCAGGTATAGCCAGTGAATACAGAGGCTGAACAGTATTTTTCCACCCACAGAAGCTAACAGCAGTCATCCCCCCTGTTGTGCCATGTGTGGCTGTCTTGGGGCACCTCTGGTGGTTGTTACTTCATCAATCTTCAGCTCCCTGATTCCTTCTTTAAGGTGTCCTTCTGTTTTTTTGGTTCCTGATGTTACTCTCCAGACAACAAGGAGCTGGCTCAGACTGCCTGACTGCCTGATCCCCTGTGCACCTGCACATTCCAGACGTGGAAGCGAGTACTGTGCTCTCCAGTGCAGTGCAACAACAGGCAGTGGTGTGCTGGAGGGACACAACAGTGCATCAACATGGTCCAGTACGGACACACTCCTATTGCAGGAGCTGAGTAGCAGGAACGAACTCTAACTTCTCTATCTTCTGCTCTCCAGTGTGATGGACAACTACTCTTTCAGCTCTGGCATCGAAGTGAAGCACATTTGGGCCAGGCTAAATGAACACGTGAGTGCTGGAGTGTGTCAGTAGAGGTCTCCCTGGCAAAGATGGCTGATGAAATGGGTCCCAGACTGTGAGACAGCAAAAAAAAGAAAGAGATGCAAGAAGAGCTGGGGAGGGAGTCAAGGTGAGATGAGTCTTTTCTAATGCATGTGATCAGTGTCCTTGCCTTCATACATATTTTTGTAGAAGTAAAACTTAAGATATCTAATCCTTGCATACTCTCTTTTTTAAACTATAAATGAAACCAGGAAAAATAATTTGGGTTGTCTCAGTTGTCAAAACTATCAGCAAATTTAATCCTAAACTCACTAAAACATCGTGTCCAAAAGAAAAAGAGAAGCTTTGACAACTGTATTTCTACAAATCTGTGGTAAAAGTGTGAAGAAGTGACATTCATTAGTCACTAAAGAGCCAGACAGAAAAATTACTCTTTTCTTGCTTCTCCCTACCCAGCCATTCTGGACTAGAGTTTCTTAAGATGTGAGAAACCCAGATCCCATTCTCGTGCATTTCAAGGGGTTTTGAACCCCTATCTCACAACAGAGCTCACTAACCACTACTGTATGTGTTCCTCCAGGGTGGTACTCTTCTTAATGGTGTTCAGCATTGCCAAATTTATTGGTGGAGGATAGGAACTTAGTTGCTTGTTATTTATTTCCTTGAATCTGCCTCCCCTTGTATTGCAAGTACAAAAGCCTAAATACTTTCCTTGATGGTTCCTTCAAGGATGTTCACCTGTGAGAGAACTAGAGTCAAAGATGAAAAACCTCATTGTGCAAGATGTAAGACTGCACTCAGGAAAGCCTTTGGGGAACAGACATAAAGGCCCATCACAGCCTTCTGGTAGCAACCAAACAGCAGTGAACAAGCTGTTTTGAAGTAATCTTACTCAGTCTTAACAGGTCCTACAGGCATATCAGCAGCACCTTCACATCAGAGACTGAAGAGAGATCAAGTAAAACTGGCAGGAATATTTATTGTTTTGAACAATAAGTAATTATAATGGAGAACAGTAAAAGAAAGCAGGAGTAGTGTTCAAAACTACAAAGACTAATGTGGGCATTTGCACATGAATATGATTTTGCAGTTCTTTATCTCCCAGTATGTGATCTTGAGCAAATTCAGACCAAGTAGCGTCTTTGTTCACTGCTTTAATAGCTACAAACCTCCTGAAAGGAAAGATGCTTTCACTTTTATCATGTGAAATAGAGCCTGGCTGTCTAAACCAGCCTTCTGTCTCAAGGTACTCCATGAAGTGGGAGCTTTGTGGAGACTGATTGCACACCAACATATAAGCAAATGGAATGGATGGGTGTGTTTGACAATAACTTTTACACAGTGTTATATCTGAAAGCCTGGAAGAACTGTCCAGCTGTACTGCATAATCTTGTTACATTTTTTTCATGTCATAAAGTCAGTCTGACAGAACTGGGATGTGATGAAAAGAAATGGCTCTTCCACATGTTTAAGTGGACCTCTAGCTTATCAGGCTGTTGCTAACCAACGGTAACTTGGCTTCTGTGCAGATGGTTTCCACGTGGTGGTGGACCCGTCTTTGTGTGGTTCTGACACGGGAGTGCCATTTTCAGTATGAATTAATGCATAACAAACTGTTGTGCATAGGTTGATTAAAGATTTATATCTTGCCAGACAAGTTTTCCAGTGTTTTAAACTCTTATTGACACACTGATGGCTGTTCCCAAATGCAAATATTCCTCCCCATCGGATCATATCAGTGTTATTTAGCTGTTGTTTAAATATTTAAAACTCAATTTTTGTTTAAAAATGCAGACATCATAAAAGACAATACTTGGTTTTAAACAATTGAAAAGGCAGGAGAGGACTGAAAGTACAGTTATTCTTAGACTTAATTTGAAGTGGCTTGTTGATTAGGGTAGTGCATTTAATTTCAGAGTAATGTCTGTGTTCTCCTTGCAGGTTTTAGAAAAACATGTGCATATTATGAATTCTCTCTGATAAATATTTTTTGCCTCTCTCTTTCAAACAGACATCCGAGGCACATCATGAGCAAAGGTGAGTCTCATATTTGGAGAAGCATGATAAGCATTTTAAAATTCAGTCCAAATATAATCAAGTATATTCCTCATTGGAAAGAGAACCTATAATTATCCTACTAAAGCTTTTCAGCATGGATGATCACAGTTGCTTTAATTTCCTTCAGGAGCACATCTTTGGAACTATGTAGTATTTTAAACTATGAATAACACCTCATGGTTTGTGTTTTACTTTGAGAAGACAGGTTCATTGCCAGATTCAAGAACGTGCCTTCTCAGAGACACCTCTGTGTGGGGAACTCAGATTCTTTAATGAAAAACCAGGGATCTGTTCACTTCCAAATTTGCACTCCAATAACAGCACCTAGCTGCACGTGTAGAACAACATGAATTCTGGCTTTCATGGCTCTCTGATTAGGTATAAGCATGTCAAGAGTTGTCTGAAAAGTTTTGAATCTTCTGTCTCTTCTACTGGGGTTCTTAAATCTCCATGGATTCTCTTTAAAGATGGCACAGCTTTCACTGCATCTAGAGATCAATAGCCACCTGGCAGCAAAGTGTGGGATTCTCTTTTTTTGATCAGCCTATCCCAGAACAGCTCTAACTGCAGCTTTGAGACTTTCGTCAAGGGACCTGTATCCCTCTGGTAAAGAAGGGATGATGATGCATTTTACTGATTTCCTCAGTCTTCTCTTTCTCTGAGAGATCTGTGTTGCTGGTCTAGGAAGCATGCCTTGCTCAGCGTGTCTACCATCAGCTGTGACTTCACTGCACCTTATTTTCCATTGCTAGTGCTGCAGTATTCTCTGGGCTTAGTGGCTTTATCAGGACAGTTTCTCATGGCTTGTGATTAGATTGCATTCTCAGTGATGCTCAAAGGTGATTAAACTATTCCTTTCCAAAGAGCACAGCCAGTAGATGATAGCCCCTGCTGCTGATACTGCAATTTTACCCAGTAACTGTTCCATGCAAAAGCAGCTATGCTGGGAAGGAAAGGCATCTTTAAGGAACAACAGGACTCTACTGTTAGGGTCTTCCTCAATTTCTTCTTCTGGACTTAAGAATAATGAGTTCTGTTCTCTACAGAACAACAGTTTCAACAGCAGGCTTGGGGTGTGCTATTCATAGTAGCCTTGTACTCAGTTTTGAGAACCATCTTCAGAGAAAGCAAAGCATCTGAGAAATGCCTTGGATCCAGTTCTCCTACCTGGAGTAGGGTAAGATCACAGCTCACTCTACAGCATTTGTCAAACCATAAAGGTTAAAGTGGATTTCTGAGCCACAGCTGGCAGCATGTCCCATCTCAGCAGAAACTCCTTGAGATGCTGGACTTCAGGTGAGCATTGCTTCTTCTCCAGTACAGAAAGGACTGAATTCTAACCCTTGGTCTGTTGCAAAGTTGTGCCCCCTTTGTATGGGTAAACTGATTTGCTCTTTGTGTTTGCTTATGGGAATGGTGCGGAGTCCAGGAAAGCTGAATTGTCCATGCAGTTTCACAGAGCAAGTTTGCTGTGCTGGAGGAAGATCCCTCTAATTTAAGGAGAGGTGGGATACCATTTGTTAGCATTTTCTACTCACTGATGTAGATCTTTTCCTCATTATTTCTTTTGCATATTTTCCTGTACTGCTGTGAGATGTATATGGTCTGAGATTTACCCTTAGCAGTAGTTAAATATTTCCCTGCCCTGGGGAATGAAGGTGTCCTCACCTGTAGTTTTAACAGAGTAAATGACCACTCTATTTATGCCCTAAATGTTCCATTTGCAGTAATGCAGTAATTCCTTTCCACAGAGAAATGTAATCCAAGTCACAATCCTGTTCAAAGTAAATGTTACTCTACAGCCTGGTGCCTTAATCTACTCATTCAAACTCTAATTCCATGAACTATTACCTCCCATGTAACAGTATATCGTAAGGCCAGAATGAGTGTTTCTCAAGATTCAGTTTTGATTAGCTCGCAGGTTGTGACTTCTTGCAAAACATGAAGCAGGTTCAGGTTCCTTGGAGCTGATGCTGCTGTGGATCTGGGTTCACGGGTGCTCTGATTCCCCTGAAGATAGCAGGGGACATATCATGCTTCCATCATGTACTTTCAGGGGAGTTTTTGTTACAGGCATTCCAATGATATTCTTATTCAGAGCACATATCTAATTTCAAGCAGGCTCTGCTAGTCTAGTGCCATTAGACATATTGTTTGCACAGTTGGTAGAATTTTGAGGAGTGTTGAAAGTAACAAGTGGGTTCACTTGTATCTTTAAATTGCCAGGGAAACAGAACCATGCAATCAATTTCTCCTGTGACATTGTCATCCTCAGCCAGCTTTGTTGAACGTATGTAGCTCCAACATGCAAAGCACTGATGACTTCAATTATTCTCTATCATGTTTAGAGTGAATAAGAGCTCACCATTTGTGTTTTACAGCAACTGAAACAACTCAGTGTACAGTGAATTGCAATCACTGACGTTAAAGGGAGTTTTCTGTGTTCCCGAGCAGCCACAGCACCTTCGGTAAAGCAGAAGGATTAGCTGTGGGACTTGGAATATCCCAGGAGGACAGGACAATGAAACAGTGGGGTGGTCATGGGGAAGAAGCAACAGCACTCAGCAAGCATCTGAAAAGTGCATGCCCCATCTTTATCAGCAGAGGAGTCTGACTGTTGTTCTTGATGTGTCTAGAAGCACTTGGGCAAGTCGCTGTATGCAGCGACTTGGGAATGCTCCATCAAGGCAACTGAGCACACTCAGCTGAGCACACACTGAGGAGGGAGTTTGACTTCTGAATCGTCAATGAATGATTCAGAAAAAACAGTAAGTGATCTTACTGGCAGCAGCTCTAAGCTCAATTTCTGTCTATAATATTAATTGTATTTGTTTAAACTTTTTATCTTGTTACCAGTAGCCAAGTTCTCTGCAATATGCTGAATGCATATCAGCTTGGGGTTTTTTAATTCCAGCACCTCTCAGGATTGGAGTAAATGGTCCAAGGACTGATACTGTCCCCAGAAAAACAGTCTGGTTCTGCTGCTACATTTCCATAATCTATTATGGAGAAGATTGTGAAGAAATTTTGAACCAACTATATCTTTTTTTGCATTTAGCTTTAGCCTAATTTTATATTTTTTTTTGCCTAGAAATTGCATTAACCCATCTGTGTTACAATTATTCAAAGGAAGGATCAAAATCTCCCATCTTCCAGCATAAGGAGAGTACCAGGAGAGAGTGGAAACACTGAATGTTGCGTTCAGTTCCTGCACTTGCCCTCTCACTGCCATTTAGAGCTTTAACTGTTTCTCAGTACATCAGTCAGCAACTTGTTGCTCCTTACATTTATTATAAGGCCATTTTGTCACATTTGTCAAACTCTGAAGGATAAAATGGAGCTTTTAGCTGTAGCTGATGTCATGTATGTCTCATTCAGAACTTCTGGAGGTGCTGGAATCCAGGCAGTCCTAATGAATGCTGTAATGCTGATTTCCCTCCATTGTTTTATCTACTCCCTTTCCCCACACATTGCAGTTGATGTTTAGAAAGGTTTTCCAATCCTAACTAGGTGATTTTAGTCTCCAGACTTGTGCTCAGTGGCTGCTAGGAGCCTCACAGCTGTACTAGACACAGAAAAGACATGTAAGAGGCTTGGAAACCTAAAGCACTGGTTCAGAATGGGGCACAGTCTGTCTTTCAATGAGTTCTCAGAGGCTTTAATCCAACAAGCTGAGAATTTCATTGGCATGGTTACACAAAGGAATTGAGAACTGGTCATCTGCAAAGCAACCTTAATATATGTGTTTTTAAATAAGTTAGTTGATCTCTGTAAATGCCAAAAAGTACATAATTTCTGCAGTGCCTTGGGAAACTCAGTTGCTTTTCCAGGTTGTTGTTATTCCATATATTTTCTTTTGCCACCAAAAACTCTGGGAAATTATACTGCTTCTCTTAGAATGAGCTTTGTTTAGGGGATAAAATGCAGAACCAACCAGCAGGAGCCTCTTCTTTTTCATCATCCTTTGAGGCTGACTCATGGTTTGGCTTTTTGTTTTTCCTCAATGGGTAACCTCCACACAGAAATCCCTCTAAGAAAACTTATTCCACTTGCTCTGAGTTATCTGACCAGTACAACTCTCTTATACAAAGCTTCATGTAGAGAAAGAATTTTCTGTCCTGAAAACCTCTCATCAGTCAAGAAACCAGAATGAATTTTTGCATCTTCTTCTGTTCTGAAATTTAATGGGAGTAAGTTTGGGTAAGAATATGCTGTTAAATTCAGTGCTGCTCCAAGGTGTCTTACTTTACAGCTTGCTGTCCACAGCCTGTGTGTTCAGTAACAGCCTAATTTTATACTGAGGCTCCTGTGGCCTAACTCCCTCTTGGAAATCCCACTCTGAAACCCTCAGTCATCTGAAATGCTGTTTACACGAGGTATTTATAGAGAGAGGAAGATATGGTGGCACCTCTCAATACAGCAGAGAAGTCTGCTTCTTTGCACAGAGGAATCAGTGTTGCTGTAGATGCTTTAAAGAATAAACCAATTACCAGTTCAACCTTGAAACCACTGTCCTGTGGGTCACTAATAAATAGCTGTCATCTGTTTGAATGTATGGGTACTGCATACATTTCCTTTTAGTTCCAAAACCCTTCTCTTATTTCCCTGTGAAAGGCCAATTTTCAGCTCTTATGTGCTTATGTGTTTCCCTTTGCCTGTACATCTTCTTAATTCTTAGTGTTGTACCTATTTCTTTTGCCTGTATAACAGTTGTTAGTAAAAGGAAGGTGTAGCTGAAAGGGGTCTTTTGGCATAGTGTCTACTTAATAAATTCAACATTTAATGAGGAAGGAAGGATGAAAACTAAGTCAAAACTTTGACTGCAGTCAAAATCTCCCTTCATGAACTTAGGAATTGAAAATATTTATGTGGACACCTTCATAAATCACCTGTGTGTTTGTAGGTATTGTATTTAAAGGGCCTGGATCACCTGCTGCTGCAGCTGCCCTGCATGTAATATTGTCAAAACCAGTTCCTAAATAATCTCTGTAACAAGTAGTAGGTAGGAAAACTGTTTTCCTTTAGAAATGGGGCATTTCCCACCTGCAACAGCTGAGTATGTTATACAGCAGCAGGTCAGATTTAAGCATAATTGAAAGAGAAGGCATTGATTAATGAAGTCCACCTGATACATAATTTACCTTTAGGGTTGGTTTTTTGTTTGTTTGATTGATTGTTTTCACAAAAGTTATTTAATTTGCATCAGCTATGGGCCTTGCAGATCTCTTTCAAGGAAAATTCAGAGTGTGAATACCAAGGTAAGCCTCTTCCAAGACCTGTTGGTTTGCATGGGTGCATCAAATATTTTCAGAATAATGATATTTACAAGTGTGATTATGTATTAAATTAAGGAACAGCTAAAAATTAAACCTAACACTGGTTCAACTAAATTTAGTGTTGTACTTTTAGATCTGATTTGGGGGGTTTTTATCATCTGCTTGCTGGGCTTTGTTTTGAAGTTGAAGTGTCCCTGCAGAAAGACACTCATAGCAAAGGAACATGGTGGTTTTGATAATAATAATAATGATGAATCAGTCCATTTTTAAAGGAGTTAATAGAATGTTTAAAAGAGTAAATCCACTTATTTAAAGGCTAAATGGCTGGTAGGCCAGAGGGACAAAGCAGCAATGTTTTAAAGTGCACTTTTCCATTCTCCTTTACTACAGCATTGATATCTGCTTAGTCTTTTATTCCATATGCTTTATATTGAAGACGATTTATGAAGTCATTCCAGTGGTCACTAGGAATGTAAGATTATGGCTTATTTCACATGTATTGAGTTTAGAAGAATAAATTAAAACAAATGAAGCAATTATGCAGAATATCTTGGCAATAGTTTGTCCAAATACTTGAAGAGTAGGTTTAATCTCCACAGATTCTGTTCTGGTGCAAATAGATGTTGCTAAAATCGATTCTGTGTGCCTGTTTCCCAGAAATACTTTTATTTGTGGGAAATTTTTAGACTACACATGATGTCTTGACTGGTTTATGTTGTTGAGTAAAGAGAGAAAATTATATGATAAGATCAAATAGATGCTGTGTCTAAGTGTTTATATTTATAATGAAATTCTTTCTTTTTACATTTAAGCAGTTGAAATAATTCTAAAGCAAAAATATCTGCATTTTGTACATATTATTGCTGCAAATACACATGTTGTTTGGATGTACAGTCCTGGTTAACTGAAAACACTTGAAGATGTCTTTGGCCAAAGATTTGCCGCAGCTGCGAAGGGTAGGGTTTGTGGATGGCAGTGTGACATTGTCACTGCTTTGAAACATGTTCTCTGCAGACATAGCAGAGCTCTGGAGAGTAAATGTTAAAAGGGGTACCCCTTGCTAGCTTAAAGTACCTGTGAAAGGTCTGCATAATTGACATAGAAATCGTTCTTGGCTAAGAAATTCTGCACTAAAGATGGGATAAACAAACCTATTTGTTTGGAAGACATTATTAGAGAAGAAGGAGTTTCATAATCTCTTCTTCCCCTTCACATGTTTGCTTTGGATAGTTGTGATCTATGTAATATAGGATCAGATTTTAATTTTTACTAAAGGAGAAAGATGGAAATGTGGATCTGGAATGTGAATATTATACCCCACTTGTCCAACTGGGTGAACAGAAATCAGAACTCCTTTTTTTCCTCCTAGCTCTGTATCCATCTCTGTGAATCATTTACTGTATCCAACTTAAAAGTGAGTAGTCTCTGCTTCCTATTGTTTGTGCATTTTTAAATCTCTTTGTCTACAGTTAATGGTTTTATTTTATATAGATGTTCATGTCTTCTTCTCTCCTACTATTCTGTTAGGGAAAGACAATAAAAGCACATACTGTATTTTGTGTACCATTTTTCTGTAAGTTTTAAGAGAAGGAAAAGTATTTTAATTTTGAATTGAACCTTCCTGAAACAAATCACTCTATTTTTCTTGAGATGAGTGTCATGATTTTTATGTAGACAAGCTTTCAAGCTCTGAATGTCTGGATCGATGTTTGTGTTTTCTCTTTGAGTGCAAGTAATTATTTTTAAGATTTTCTCCATATTAATAATACTTACCAGGGCATATGCTCATCTATTCTGAATGTTAATTGATGGCAGAGTTCAATTTTCCTGTCACCACATGGGGTTTATCAAGGACAGACAATAAGAACTCAGAGCTGGGAGACCGCAAAACATGTGTCTTAGCTGAGAAAATATTGTCTTCCATCACAGCAGGCTTTCTAGTGTATTAGAAAAAAAGTTAGTATTAGGAAACTCTCTTCAGTATTTTCAGTAATTCAAAACAGTGACACTCTTGCTACAAATGTGTAGGGTACAATGTTGCAGATGTGCTGTCAATCACGCCCCTTGACCCCCTTTTTTTTTTGAATCATAGAATTATTGAATGGTTTGGATTGGAAGGGACCTCTAAAAGTCATCTAGTCCAGCCCCCCTGCAGTGAGCAGGGACATCTTCAACTAGAGCAGGTTGCTCAGAGTCTCATCAAGCCTGACCATGATTGTTGCCAAGGATGGGGCCTCCAGCACCTTCCTGGGCAGCCTGTTCCTGTGTTTTACCACTCTCATAGTAAAGAACTTCTTCCTAATGTGCAGTCTAAATCTACTCTTCTCTAGTTTAAAGCCAGAATCTATGAAACAAGGAAAGCTTACTTGTTAAACTCTTAGGTTTAATCTCTAAATTGTTAAGTATCTGGTGAATATCTTTGAATTTGGCAATAATTAAATACTATTACAGTCTACAGAATGAACTACTCTGAACTACTTACTATCTGGATTAAAAGCAGTGGAAAAAAACCCCAAAGTTCAGTTCTCCATCAGTTTGTCACATTTTTTTCTTTATTTCTCTTTGCTTTTTGTGGAGGGCAGGGGGAAGCTACATGGTTTCTGAGGCACTTTGGGAGAGCAAATGCCAACATTGTGTGGAAGATTTACATCCATTTAAAAACTAGGCCTGTTGAATCAATTATGTGTGCACACATAATATCACTCCAAATCTGGGTATGTTGCTTTTCTGTGCAAAATTCAGATTACTCAACAGTGATCTGAATTTCAATGTATTATGTGTTGTGGTTCTATGTTCTGAAAGTTCATAGTTGCTGTTACCTGATATTTTTACAATGCAGCCTCAGCCAAAGATGTGGGACTGGCAGCAATTCTGGGGTAAACTTTCTTAAAGGAGTTTGAGTTGTGTATTCTTGAAGGGCTGATTCTTCCTCTTCCTTCCTCTGAACAGTTATATACATGTTATACATATATATACACCCTACCCATGGCCCAGCCCCCCTTTCCAGCTACCCAGGGCTGTCAGCCCCTGCACCAGTGATGCTGCAGCTGGACCAGTCTCCATCTCTCCACAGCCCTGCCCTGCCCAGATATGGTCCCCACCAAGTGAGGCCCACCCATGAGCCCAGGGTTCCAGCTTGGCCTCAGACCATCCCCAGGGAGTGGCCCGATGCCTGGGACTGCCTCCAGCTTCCCTGCTCCTGCCTGGGGTGGGACAGGCCCTGTCTGCCAGCTCCTGCCCAGCTGGGTCTCCTGGGAGCCCTCGCCACTCCCAGGGCTTGACCCTGAGGCGCTCACCAGCCATAATGGCACCATGACAATGAGAATGTTTATTAACAACATATTCATAAAATAGAAATTCCAGTAGGCTTTTTCCTAACTTAAACATTTCCCAGAAGGAAACCTTTTCTTCCAATTCAAAGCTGACATTCACAAGACTTTTGTCCTCTCTGGTAATTTGCATTTAATTCAATAGCTCAAAGTGAGTTGTGAGGCAGCTGCCACACTCTGAACCATCAAAATACTTCTGTATTATTAGCTGACATTAAAACCAATATCTTATTCAAGTGGGAAAAGAAATGCAAGTTTTTAAAGCATCCTCGTAACTTTGTGGTGTGTGTAGGAAGCACGGCGGTGTTGTGTAATGGGAAGAGCAGCCTGGAATAGATCCTGCCAGTTTTTCCTGGGGAAAAGTGCCAGAGACTCGAGCTGTTAAGTCAATGTTGCGTTTCAATGAAATTCCTGGCACATCTAATGCTAAAAGTCCCCTGAGGGGAAAATATTGCAAAAATCACTGGTAGTGCTGGAAGTGAAGCTCGTAGGTTGGGAAGGAGGCTGTTGCTGATAGCATTTGTTGGGAGCTGGGGAGAGGTGCTGCTTCCCATCCCACAGGGTTAGCCCCAGGGAAGTGTGGCTGGGAGGTGCCACCGGCTTGCTTGCTGTGAGAGGTGGTTTGCTGTGAGTGCTGCTGCTGGCACTGAGACCTGGCTGTGAGCAGGGATGCAAGGGTGCCCTATGGAACCACTGCAGGGAAACTTGTGTCAGTGGATAGTGTGACAAAAGGAGTGAACCATGAGGAATGTAAAGGCCAGGTGGCTTGCGAGACTCATGCTTCAGCAGAGGGCAATATGTGATGAACTTCATGACTGTGTGATTTCAGGGTACTTGCACTTGGGAAATGTAGGCAAAGACACCAGTGTAAGATCTATTGCATGTATTTAATCATACGTTCATCACTTGAGACTGATGCAAACTCCACCATTAAGTCCATAACCTAATCTCTGTGTGTGTGTGTGTGCAGGTTGGGTTTATAAAATCTTGGTTCCTCACTTGAGCAGTCCAGGGAACTAAGCTGGATCTGCCACCATCTGTTCTGGTGTATCTCCCTGCCTTCATTGCTGATGCTTCTCTGAAATATTCCTGCTTTGAAGAAATAAAATGTTTAGTTAAAATAATTTCTTTACAGAGAATAAGGAGCAGTTAATTAGAAGTGAGTTTTCTCTGTAGTCACACCTATCCATCACTGCCTACTGCACAGCTTGGGCTGAAGGAACAGGATGATCATTTGCCTGATATAGATAAGCTGAAGTGCACCAGTGGTTTTATGATGAGCAGCATGTTTGACATTTACATGATTCAGCTAAGAAGAATTTGTTTTGTTCTAGTAGATAAATAGGTATTTAAGAAATTCAGAAGAAAATTGTGAACACATGTAATAGGCCATAATAGTAGCTTAGAATCTTTCCTGCATTTATAGCAAGGTCATTTCTTACTCTAAGTGTTGTGTAATCTGTTTGAAGAGGTCTTATTTTAAGCATATGCCTGGAAGACCATACTTGTGAGCTATTTTATTCAGTCTCTAAAATGCAATGTCATTGTTAGCATATATTTAAGCTCCTTATTGTGAAACGATTATCTGAGTTCTTGAAAGTTTTTTCTGTGGAGTAGTTGAGTTTGAGATTATTGGGAATTCCTATCTGCACTAGGATTACATGCAGTTACATAATTTGAGTCTGTGCAGTTAAAAGCAACTTTAGAAAAGTTTGGAAGTGAGTTTTTCATTGGAGCTGAATGAATATTGCAAAGGACCTTTCACAAATTATTCAGTCTTTCAGTAATTTCACCATATTGCTTTTTAGAAACCCTGTCTGTAAATATTTCCTTTGAATCCACAATGAACATGGGGAAGATTAGTTTGTTTGTAGGCACTTACAAGCCAGTCAAGTTATCTCAATCGAATGATGAATTGATCATTCTGCTGTAACACCATTCTCTAAAACTCTGCAGTCTGTGGCCGAGGCTGTTGCCCAAAGAGTTCAAATCCTTTATAAATGAAAAGAATCTATGTACAAATTTGTCATTTAGAAAAAGAAGGGACAAATGAAACAGCATTCCTAAAAGCCCTCAAGTCTCCTCATTTTGGGGATGATCCTACCTTTCCAAAGAACCACCCATTCCATAAAACTTTGTAGGACTGACATAGGACTGACAAGTCATTGCAGGAATGATTACTTTAGAGAGCATATAAACCAAACCCCTTGTCTTCAAAATCCTCAGTATCTATGATAGTGGGAAAAGCACACTGGTGGATATTTACATCAGTGAATTTCTCAGTATTTAAGCTAGCTGGCAGCTCACTTTCCTTCTACAGTCAGTGCAGGGAGTGAGCAAGAGGGAGTCAGCTCCAGGAGCAGTTTAGATCAAGTAATCTCTTTTTTCCCCTTTGGAAAAAGCCATCTTTCTCTTCTTGTGGCTGTAAGTGAGAACAGGTTGTTAAATTAGGTGCCTAAAATTGGAGAGTGCTAATAATCTCCATGGCATGTATGTCTATCTTTGTGCATTGCACAGGCTATAGCCTATGTGGTATTATTACTTCTCTGTTAGCTTCTCTCTGCTGTTTAACTCTCCTGCAGGATTCCACAGCAAGGAAACAAAAGCACTTCTGTGCCGTCCAGATTGGGACCCAGATACAATCCCACTTCTGTTAACTTCTTTTTATGGAACTGGGCCAGCTCAGTTACATTTCTCTCCTTCCAGAGTATGCAACCAAATAGTTTTACTAAAAGTAGGGTATTTATTACCCAGCAGAACAAAAGATCACTTTAGAGAGATGATTTTGTAATCCTCAATATATTTTTTTCTTCCCTAATGTTATACTTCATCAAAAGCTAACTTGGATGGGATTCTTCTTCTGGAATAAAGGAAAAGAGCAGACAGAGCCTCCAGTTCTCTGGCAAGCCCAGGGTTCCTTGAGGTTTGATGTAGACTTTGTTTTCCAAAGAACATGCCCTAAGCCTGGTTTTCTTATTTTTTTTATTCTTCTACTTTTTTTTTTTTAACTTTTGTCGTTGTTGTTGTTGTTATCCATACTCCAAAGTAAGAGATGATTCTCAAATTGCACCTTCTTTTCAAGAAGTTGTAAAGATAAAACACACAAAGTTTGTCTTGCAAAGAACATCTCTGTACATGTTGGTCATCCTGTGTGTATTGAGAGGTCCCTTTTTAGACAAGCAGAGAAACTCAAGTGAGAACAAACCATTGAAGTGTGGGAAAGGCTGTGACAGAGCACAATTGATCACATCAGTCTGGAAGTTTGAGATCTCAAGAAAAATTCCAGGTAAAACATTTTATGTGGAACTGGAGTTCAGACACTCTGAGGCTCCTCTATAACATGGATCAAAGGGAGGGTGATTTGAAAATAGGGATGATTAGGAAATACCCTTGGAAAGCTCAGTTTGGTCAAACTTAAAACAGTGAAGTAGACATATGCTTTAAAGATCCAGATGCTGAGACAAAATCTACAACCTTTTGAACACTCCTGGCTTAATAAAGTCAACAAAAACTGCTGACATGTAAGTGAGAAAATAGGTGCTTCAGTCTTTGCAGCTTTGGCTCATTAGTGAACTATGGTACCCTTTTGACACTTTGAAGAAGAACATTCAGGATGACAACATCTTAATTGCAATCCGAAGCCTCTCCACTGTGCTGTGGGAGGTAGTAACTGTAATATAAAACAATATATAAACCTGGAAACAGGACACAGGTCGATTGTCAAGGTCTTTTTTATGGTTTTCTACAGAGAAGGAGAAATGAAATTCTAAATCCTGTTAAGCTGATGAGTGATCTCCCCCTCTCTCTCCACATATTGAAATGATTTTGCAATACTTATGCTGAAGACACAGTTTAATAAAATTCAAAGATGCCTTCTGAAGCTCCCACAGGGCAGAACCCGTAAATATTTAAATGAGATTTCTAAGTTTGTTGAGATGAAAATGTGGTGTATCTGAAGAAGAACTGAAGCCCACACACTTCCTCCCTTCTCTGAAGGAGAAAGATGAGGAACATGGACCTTATAGACCATCTCTATTGAAAAATAAAAGTGTTTTCAGGAGCTTTAAGAGACCTGGCTGTGATATTGTTTTGTGATGTTGACTATGTTAAAATTATATATATTTTAATATAGTCTGACTGCATTTGTTTAACAGACTACAGACCAAACACTCAAATTTATCTATTTTAAGAAACCACACTTATCTTTAGAAAGAAATCACTATTCTGAAAACTATAGAATGGAATCTCTGTTTATTGATGTAGAGCTAAATTATAAAGTATTCATGCAACTTCATTACCTCTACTGGACTCTTCCTCCAACTTCTGAGTTTTGTTTCTTAAAGGCAGCCAAAGAATTTGGATTCCATTGCCTGGGACATTTTGTAGTGTTTTTAGAAACATGACAATTAAACATAAAACCATAAACTTGAGGATTCAATATTTTTTTTCTCCTTTTGCATGAAAAGGGGACTGAAACACTTTTATTCTCTAAATTAGGAGCAATTCCAATGTAATCCTTTACTCTAGTAAAGATCTGTTTCAAGAGTTGGTTTGGTACAGCCCGGATGAGATTTTCAGTGTGAGTCCCAAAAAAAACCAATGACTCCAGATACTATTAGGAAAGAAAATGACTATTTAACTATTTAATAGAGAAAACTCAAATTTGCAACACAAGATAATTCACAAGCCCTGTGTATCCTAGTTGTCTCCTGTCCATAATAACCCTGCTTCATTTCTTTCAATCAGCTCAGTAGCCTTGGCTGCAACAAACTTTGCACAAGCTTTCTTCAGAGTGAGGTGTTGTGGGTTTTTTTTGTTTGGTTGGCTTTTGTTTTGGTTTGGTTTTGGTTTTTTTTAGTAATTTTGTTTGTTTGGTGAGGGTTTTCTTGGTGTGGTATTTATTTTTTAGTTGTATTTTATTTTTTGTTGTTGTTTTTCAATATTCTTTGCTATCAATTTTCTTGCTTTTTTCCTAGAAGTAATTGGATTCAGACATATTAATGCTATGGTGTTAAATATGCATTTGCTTCCTATATTCAGGGAACTTTCTGCAGCCTCCTGTTACCAGACATACATGACATGGAGTAAAGCAGCTCTTTTGTTGTGCTTTGAATTCAAAATTTACTGCAGTCCTTTCACTAGCTTAACATCATGTTCAGGAAAACTTGCTTGTGTTGTCAACTGTTCAAGGAGGTACACAAGAATTTGTTTTTAATAGGCAAATATTTTCTTGTTTTCTAAACAGTATCTACTCCCCCCCCCCACGCCCCC
>VWZY01003603.1:85046-143858 GCA_013399075.1 Chloroceryle aenea | reverse complement strand
TCTTTTTGCTTCTTTTTATCTTCTTTGAATGTAAACATGTATTTCCTAAAATATAGGATGAAGGAAAACAGACAAGGGAAGTTCTCAGAGCTGCATTTCAGAGTCCGTGGATATTTTGTTGTTAGTGTTGTTGTCTGATTTAAAACAGAAGTTTGCCTTTTCTTACAAGTCTCCTGAAATTGCTTCAGTTTCCTTCATACTTCAGTTAATAAATTAAACATCTCTACTCTCTGTCACCCATCTCTTACGATACTCTCAATATACAGGATCTCATAATATTTGTGCCAAGCAAGTTTGCTGTCTTCTACTCTTTGCTGAATGTATTCAGTGTTTGAATCAATATTGAGGTTTGCTGTGTACAGTTGTGGTCAAATCTATGATAAATTATCTTTTCATCAGTGTTATTAAATGCAGCACACATACTATTTATCTATTAACATGCTGTCATCCTGGAGGAATTTAATGAAACTGGATTACACTTGCATAAAGAATTCCTGGAGTTTCTTCAGATTCTAGCAAATTACAGTTAAGATTAATCTTTCCTCCCCACTTCTTCCCCCTCCCCCCAACAACTTTTCTCCTTCTCCCTCCCTCTCTGTTGATAGACTCATTATTTTCTGAATGAATGCCAACACCGTAGCAGATTTTTCAAAGACTCTTCTCGTAGCAGACATTTTGAGCTGTGGCTTTGACAGATTGCACATTTTGAAAGTGCGATACTGTAGCAAGCTTTTTAGTAAATTTGGCAGACTACATACTGTCTTGAAATCCACTGATGAAAAGTGAAAAATCTATTAGATGTAGGTTGGCAGGATACATGTGACCTGCTGACAGGCTGTGCACATGGTTTTTTTTTGATTCCAGGAGCAAGGAATCAAATTCTCAGGGGTTTATGAGGAATTGCAGTAAATGTCAGTACAGAGTGAAAAAAAGACAGTTGGAAGAATTAGATTGTAGGAGATGACTAAAAAAAGAGTTGTAAAAGTCTTTGTCTTGCATATAGGGGTTTTGCTGAAATTATGATTAGTAGAGAATGAATAGGAACCATGATAGTAGTGAATGTGGTACTGCTAAGGAGCTGTTTCAATCTTCCCCCACTTCTTGGAGACTGAATTTGCAAATAGAGGAAACCCTTTCATCTTCCAGTGCTCAAAATACAGGCTGACACTTGTGGTTTTTACTCTCCATTTTTGATGCTGAAGCTGGGACACTTACCATCCTGCCATCGTTCTGCAGGAAAGACCTCAGCTTCCAAAAGCAGAGAGGGTTGTACAACAGTTTACTTGCAGGCAGAATGCTGGTCTGAGGGATTTTCCTGATGGCTTTAAAATCTGTTACCTTGCCTGGCAGTTCCTCACAAGGTGTCTGTTACACACTGGCTTGTATGAGAAGATACTGAAGCTGATATTGATTAAGGGACACAAGAAGCATCCTTTGTGACTAACCCAGAGTATCATGAATTCAGTTTGAATACTCAGCTCATGATGCTGCCCCAAGGGGTGATAGGACTGTCTCTCCATCCCTGAGTACATATCTTCACCTTCACATTTGTATTGGCATTGGCGTTTGGCACCCTATGGTTAGTTGAATCAAACTTCTGATCTAATGGAAAGCCAATTATAGCACAAAAGGAAAAAATAGTTCCCAGCTGGATCAGGAGGCTTGATGTGCATGTGAGCACTTGTACTAATGCAAGGAGAGAAGGAAATATTCTGTTAGGACAGGTAAAGGGCAGAACTACACTTTTGATAGTGACTTTATGTTGCAGTGTTTTTAATTCAGTGACATGTACTCATGAAAGAAATAAAAGGCTTACTTAATTCTACCTAATCAAAACTATCAAGTTCAGAGTCTATAACATTGGTTTTCATATTTAAAACTGGTTCCTCTTTCTAATATTACTTTTGTGTCTCAAAATATGAATAATGAAAGTGTTTCTCAGATAAGAGGATGTAATGATTAGGACCCACAGTGAATTCTGGAAGTTAAAGCCTTGGGTTCTTCTGTTTCAGACTTGACTAAGAGACCTTAGACTGTTTTAGAGAGACCTATTTTAATCTGAAAGACCAACACTGGCAATGAAGGCAGAGCATAATTTAAAATGTCACAAGAGATTGCAGATAGAAGTGCTGGAGGCATTCATAGTTTCTGTGAGTGGGTTAGGATGCAAAGGAGAGAAAGTGCAGGCTTATGAAGATACTTTATAAGAACATTCATACTGATTTTTGCCTATCAGACGTGGCCAACCACCAATATGAGCTGTCCTATGAGGCACTTTTACAAAGCAGCTAGAAATCCAAGAGAAAGGTTGCAAATTTGTGCCTACTGAATGATTCTCTTGGCTGTGAGGAAAGAATCTAAGGATGCAAGGAAGAGTAAGTGATATGGAAAGGTGGTGAGATTGCCCAGTTGGTCACTGACATGTGAAGTCCCCTTGCCAGCATACACATCATCCTGCCTTGCCCCAGCTCTGCATCAGGTGCTGCTTGACAAGCATGGATCAGGCAGCCTGGTGCTGATGTCTGAAAGCACTGTAGAAGGACAATTTCAAACAGGTGATACAGAAATACAGGGGGTGTGGGTAAGGGTGGGAATGCTGGAAAATAAAAGTGAGGAGCTAGTGCTAGGAGGGAAGTTGGAGACACTGTGGTGAAGTGAAAGGGGTATGTATGGAGAAGTGGAGAAAGAGATACTTGGGTTTTGCCACTCTTGACCTTGAAATAGAGCAGTCTCTGAGTTGCAGGTAACTGTGTCAAGGTTCCAGAGATAACTAGAGCCATCAGATTCATAAGGTTGGCTCTGACAGGTTAAATGGTAATATATAATCAGCTATAAAAATCGAGATGGCATTTGCTTGTGTGATTTGTATTATAAAGGAGATATTTATAAAGAGTCAAGATCATATTTTATGCAGTTTTTTATGAATAGCAAAGTATCTTTCTCTGAACTTCCAGTATATTCTGTTGTGAGGGTCAGCATATTAGAGAAAATAAAACATTTTTTATTTTGCTCCACTATGTCAGCTCCCAGTTTAAGTATTAATTTAGAATAGTGTACTCCACATCAATCACAACTTCCATGGCTTCATAGTTTCCTTTGTTGTCATCTTCAATCTTGAACTGGCATGTTCCAACTATGTGTCAGTCTTTAATTGGTGTAGCCAGAATGGCATCCAACCTTTTGCAAGTTTTAGTGTACTTTTTCTGAACTGACATCTGATCTGTCAAATTCACACCTCCTGAAAATGTGAAGATGTAGGCAACAGGGTTAGGATAAGAATTATGTAATTGTGAGATAAAATGTATAAATGCTTTCCAGTAAATTATTTTTTCAACACCACATATAAGAATACTGTCATTTTGTCATTTGTATTAAATGTATTTAAAAAAACCTCAACAACTTCCCACAATTATTTTCCCAATATAAACACATGAAATCATCCGTCTTAGAACTGAGGCACTATCTTCAGGGAAAATATCATTCCATTTATTGCAGCTCCTTTCGTGCAAGGAACAAGCTAATTGTGAACAGCAAGGATTGACTTCCACAAGGAGAAGAAAGAAAAACCTTTGCAGATTTCATAAGTGGTCCTTTTTGCCCATTTTTTAAATTTTATTTTATTTTACTTCTGTTTTCATTTTGAATGCACACTTTAATGTGTTTTACTGAGCTATGAAACTATTTTATTCAGGTCACTGGGGAGGAATTGACATTCTTGCAGATGCATGTGATCCAACTACTTAGTTACTGAAAGAAGAATGCCTTGCTAGTTGCATGCATTTGTATTAAAAATCAAATATAGCTTTGAACCAACCACTTCTGCATTGTCTGACAGATACAGAGGCACTTGTGCTGAAAGCACTGAACAGAAGCCTCTGTGCAGACACAGACAGACAGGCTGCTCTCAGCTGTATTAGGGACTGAGATGAGATTAGGCACCCACAAGTGACTGAGGGCTAAAGTTGCCGTGTGAGCTGTTCACTTGCTTTCATGTCACTGTTTTGAAATACAAAGTCCCCATCTGTTGTATCTCAGAGGGAGGAAGAGATGTCTGTATATGCAGAAGTCCTGGGAAGGGCTTAATTTATCAAGCAAATGAATTACACATAGAGAACGATGAGATCAATTCATAGCAAAGAAACAGTGACCATCCCTTTTGTGTAACATAAGGGCTAGAGCATTAACTCAGCAGTGGCAAACCTAGGACTGAATTTGTAACTGTTAGAGACCTGAATCCTGAACTCCCACTTGACAAAAGTGTGTGGTGACCATCAGGGTACAAGCCAGTCTGAGCTGACAGGGTGAACAATTTCACATGTGACAATATTCCTCTGTGGAGAAAGGAGCACTGGAATCAGGGTCTAGAGGCATCACAGAAATCAAGTAGAAACCTAAGTACAGAGATACATGGGGATGTTACTGGAGGAGAAGGGATGCTCCTGGGGTTGCCTATGTGTTTTGTGCTAAGGACTTACTGGAAGGAGTGCAGCAGCAGCCCGAGCAAGCAGGATCACACCAGAACAGCAAATCCACAAAGGAATGATTTGATTTCCTTATCAATATAAAAATGCCACTTGAAATGTTTACTTACACATTGGCATGACTGTTGTCCTAATCAGAAGCTCTCTAAATTTGATGAGCTTTTCCATTCAATTTGATAGCGTAGGGTTAAGCTCTAAATTTAAAATTGCCTGTGCCTCTGTCAAATAAGAGTTGTATTACCTTTCTAACAATGTTTACCACTCACTGATGATATGAGTTGTCATTTTGATTACAAAAAGAGGCTCTACAGGGATTTGCTAATAGTAGCTCTAATAAAGAGTCGAACCATAAAAGACCAGAAGGACTCAATATAAATTATAATTGTGCTTTAATTTACAATTGTTGTCTTGCAAAATGTTCTCCAAGGAATCTTTTCAAAATAAGTCATCCATTCAGCCATTCTTAAAGGAAAAGGTCCTCTGTGGCAGAATGAAGTACTGCATTTTACCTGTGGACCAGAAAAAATGCTCAGATTTATAAGGATTTTTATTAGTAATTCTTTTTCAGTAATTCTGTTTATAGTGCAGTGCAAAATAAAATATTTGCAATACCAACTAAGCCATTTAGGATTCAAGAGTTTATAGGAACTGTAAGTTTAATTCTCAGTAAAACATGGTCTCTTCCTTTATTGCATTCTGGGAGCAATACCATATTAACCCCAGGCAGCATCAACCATAAAGCTAAAGTGACAGGACTATGTTCCTCAAGGGAGGATGTGAGGATGCTTCTTACATTTGCATCAAAGATCAAAGCACAATTTGTGATGGGTGCTGACTGAATGTACAAAATTCAAAGGACATTTAAGGCTAATAGCTCTAATTAGTGGTTTACCAGACTGTTTTAATGGCAGAATAGGAATGTCATATAGCATAACATAAAGAAGGCAGCATCTGTGGTTGGCACTGAATGAAAATCTGAATTCAGCCAGTAATCTACCTGCTAAATCAGCTTTTCTGCTGTTGGTATTCTGCTATATATATTTTTTTTTACTATGGAATAAGATTAAAATGAAGATTTTATGCCTTTTTTGTCAATATAGAACACCTCTCACCTTTCAAAACAGTAAGAGCAACTTTAGCCTATGAAAATAATTTTCAGAGTATGCCAAGGGGTCTATGCTTTATCAGATAAGTGAGAATTTGTCATTAATTGCAGGAATGGGCAAATCAAATCCTGTCCACAGTTTATTAATAGTGTTCCTACTCCCTGGGTGCTGAGCACCAGCAGTGTTTGCTGCAGTCTCTTTTCCTGACTCCTCTCTTTCTCTCCATACACTAGGACAGTAAACACAGGTATTAATATTTAGACTGCAAACAAGAGATCATGCTGTTTTAAATCATCCTATTATCATATTTATTTCTTCTTGTCTGTCTTTCCAATGGTGAATTTAACTATCTGCTATTTTATGTAATTTCTCACATAAAGCCTCAATTTAAGAGGTTCTACAGCTAGAAGTAAAACACTTAAAAAATACATGCACTAGAATGGATAAAATGACTCTTTGTTCCCATCTGTTGCTTATACAATTTAAAATGATGTATGCTGAAAGTAAGTCTATTAAATACTCTGAATTTTCACACAAGATTGACCCAAAGCAGTATTATATTTTCCCTGTAATTATAATACATAAAGAAAAAAAAGATAATTCAATGTCTTCTTTTGTTTTGTGTTGCAGTTAAAAATTCAGTTTTTTAAATGAAAAAAAAAAATTTGGCTTAGAGAAATAAGGAGAAAAGGAATTAATTATGACCACAGTGTAAGTAATGTAACATAATATATCTAAACACATACTTCTGTCTTTCTCTGTTGGCTAACATCTGACTTACCTTTTTCTACCTGTAAGATTTCTTAACCTCTGAGCTCAAGCCAGGTAATACTTTGGGAATGGACAGATATGCTTAGAAAGGCAACCTAATACCAGATGGCCCTGGGGATGTTGTGAAATGAGTATATGTTTCAAAAGAGAAGACACAAATAAAGGCAAAAAGGGAGCATTTAGCCTTTGGCCCTTGAGTTGGCATAGCTGGATTGGCAGAACTGAGCTGCTTGGACATTTTGAAGGTGCACGTATGAAATTACACGTGCCAGGAGCTGGGATTCTGGGTCTGGAAGGTTTGCTGAATACCTCGTGAAACAAATGGGATATTTTGCATAACCAGTCAACTGAGATAATGTAAAGTTGTTTAATTTTCCCTGTAGAAACAGTGAGCTCATGGTAAAATATGGGATTGGTGTGGAGTGGCAGCAGTATATAGCAATCTCTTCCTGATTTGAATACTCAGGAAAGAAGTTGATGTTGGAGTCTTGGGACATCCAACAGAGCAGTCCTTATTTCTATCCATTTCTCTGCATTGCTGCAACAGGGGTTTTCTCCATCTCAACACAGTCTGTGTGATGTTTTATAGCAGATTTTGATGCTTGTGCTTCACTGAATGCTAAATTTTCTTATTAACACTGAAAATATGACCACAGAAAAGAAAAGTTTTTGGATCTCTCTTGCTCACCTCATTAAAAGCTGTACAGATATCAGAACATTGCTCTTATGGGAGATCTGAAGGTGTGCATTAATCTTTTAATTAATAATTTAAAAGAAAAATTATTCTCTTTGTGCATATGAGCTTATTCTTAGCAGGGTGATCAAAATGAAATGCAAAGGACAAAAAAAGCAGGTCTGAAATAGCTGGCACAACATGTTATACCTGTGGTTAGAGTTCAAACATTTCCTGTATGCAATTAAAATGCTTTATAACTTTGTACAAGAGCTTATTTAGGAAGACTGGCATCGAGAAATTACATGAGCCATTTGACTTACCATATTCTTATGCATATAGTAATCTTTGAAAGGTTTCCATTAGACTGGGTGTGCAGAATTAACAGTAGTACTGCCTTTCATTTCCCACTGTAGCCACAATATTACATTCTAATGTATTTTTAAAGACAATTTAAAGCATTTTTTATCAATTCCATTCAATTCAGCTCAATGAATTCTTCTTAAAATATGATTTTTTTTTTTATACTGCCTTTATAAATACTGTCAGAGAAGCAAGTACTGATGTAAAGCTTGGGAACAGTGCCTTGCTGTTTATTTATTGATGTGAGATGTTCCAAATATTCTTATAAACCGATGGCTCTTTCCTGTTATACATATGTTGTAGTCCCAGACTCAGTTATGGTTTAGGAATGAACCAGCTGCCTGTAGCCCTGAGTGCACTTTTTCCTTTTATCCTTTCAAGGTGACTTTATTAACTCTGTCTCCAGACACAGATGAAGGAGGAGCAGGGGGAAACAGGGAGTGGAGAATTTTAGCCATTCTGTAAGGCCATAAGCACAAGTTGGTATGCTACTACTTGTTAACTGGTTCATAAGTCTTACAGAGGTCCAGTAGCTAATTTCAGTCAGTTAATACATACCTAGGCACATGGTCATGAAAATCAAGGTGGTAATGCTTTTCCACACTGGATACATTTATTTACAGAAATAAAAAATATCTTTGATCCAAGCCAGCTAGAGACTGTATTAAGTACAGCTACTGGAGGTACCTTGCTTAACTTTGTCAGCTGTCATGGATTTTTAGGCTAAAAAAGTGACAGTGGAAAGGTTAATGTCCACAACTGCTGAATGCCTTCTTGCTAGATTAAGAGGAGGCTTAAATTCACAGCTGTCACAGATGGGAACATTGGAGTGATACCAGTCCCTTCCTCTGTTCTCTCTCCCTGCTCGCCCTCAAAGTCTACAAACTTTTTATAAAGAAAAAAAGTCATAATGAAGAACCATCTTTGCACAAGAACTATGGGCCAAAATGCAGCAGAGCCTACACCATTATTTTTAGTAAAGCACTCTCACTGTTTTTGTTCTGAAAACATTTATGACCAAGAACTGACCTCTGTGTGAAGTGGAAGAGCCCTGCTGATACTGGATTGATGCTCTCCATAGGAACGTGAGCTGCAGTTTTGGTCACAAAACCAAAGGGTTTTAAGGGCTCTTTTTATTCCCCCTCTGTGTGTGTGTGTCAAAAGGCTAGCTGCTAAACTAAAAGCTGTGATTTGTTTTCAAAGTGGAGATGGAACTGTATCTATTAACTTCAATATAACTGCTTATGCAGTGGGTTGTGTTTGAGGTGTTTGTAACACTGCAGGGTGATGGTTCTGCAGCAGACTGACAGAGGACTGCTTATACCAATTAGGCACCGCTTCTTTAGCTTAGAAGGGGAAAAGTGGATGTATTGATTTCTTATGTTTAGGATCCAGTGAATGAAAACCATACCTTATGCACCCTGGGATCTATGCCTGAACTAAGCAGACTGGAGAAAATTGTTACAAATGCAGGAACAGAACAGCCTGTTAAGGACTCAGTTTAAAAAGGGAATTGAAGCATCTCTGTCAGCTGACAGAAGTGTCTGAACACTTAATGACCCTAGTTTTGACTCTCTAGGAGAGTTACAAACAGGCAGGAGCTTAAGTTTGCTCTTGCTTGAAGTTGGCTTTCCTGACTTCTAAGGAACTAATAGGCAAAGGGGGGAATTGAACCTGCTTGAAAAGTTGAATCTATTAAAATTGGTAGAATGCATAGCTGTCTTATCACAAGTGTATTTATAGCTCTGCTTCGAATAGCAAAGATGAGAAATGATTAAAAAATGAAAATGAGGACTTGTCCTGGTGTAATCCTGAGGTGTTCCATTACATGTATTGTTACAGCAGGACACAGCACTGTTGACTGTCATTCAGTTGACCCTAGCCTGTATACCTCACTCTCTTAGGTTCCTAAAAGCATTTATATGCTGTGAACAACTGAAATGAAATCCAAGCCTACATTATTTTAGATTTAGGGGTGGTTTACATTAATACATTTTCACTTTTCATGGAAATGAGACAGGAAAAACTCCAATGTTTTGCTCACCACATTGAATTGGGAAGTAACCTGAAATCTATCTGTAAGCTTATTCTGCATATTTCCATAAAGTTTGTGAATTCAGTAGAGAAGATCCTGGGTACAGTGCTTGCAGTGGTGTTTCCACATGCAAGTATGCACGTGGCTTGCACTACAGCTAGAAATGGACCTTTTCCCTGGCTTCACTCCATGGTTCATGAAATGGATGCAAACACTGGAGGAAACTACAGCAACAAGAGTTCTTTACTGGCCCTTTCAAACTGTAGTATATGGATGTTCTTTTAGTCCTCTCCAGAGATTTGTAAGCACGTGCCAGAAATAAACAGCTGACCTAAGGGAGAGAATTCTCCCCTGTGCATCTGCTTGGGTTATAGGTTTATGGCAGTAACGAGTTGTGGAAATCAATCTTTTGTAATCTCTGCCCTTTATGCTTTACTCAGAGGGCTGCTGTCACATCTATAAATAATCCATTTGTGGATCTGCTTGAAGATAAAAGAGGCTGGCATGCAAAAAAGCTTTGCTGTGCTCTCCATTTACTTATCCAAAACTGAATGCACAAAACCTGGCGTGTTTTGAGTTCACCTTATTGATTTAGATGTTCCTTCCTACAAAATCCTGTTAATGCAGATTGCATTTTCAAGAAAGGGCTTACAGTGCAGGCAAGACTTAAAAATTTATTTTGCCTATAAAATTCTAACAGAATAAACCTGTCCAGTTCTATCTTGTAAGCAAGGACCTGGTGAATAGAGGCAACACAAATGAAATGTACCACTTTGGAGGTACAGCTGTTTATGTGTGTGTACTGTATTTCCTCAACGCTGTGCAAGACAAAGGAGAAAGGAAGGGTGAAACACTTATTATATCATGCTTAATGTTTTATACAGCTCATTTTTCCATCTTCAGCTGTGTGGACTAATTGAAAACTAGCAGTCCTAATCTGGAAAAAGAAATAAACTCTATTAGCACAGATCCCTTTGCAGAAATGCCAGCATTATATGATGAGCTCATTATTTTTTTTTGCATTAACACCACGTATTTTGAAGTCTGTTGTTCATCTGCTCCATTATCCTTCCTCCTCCTTGTGCTCCAGGGGCAAATTCACTTTCCCTTAGTAGTGGCCTGTCCAGTGGAAAAATAGCCTGATGTGTAATAAACATGTTTCACAGGTGGGACAGCTTCTCCCTTGCTGCCTTTGCTCCGTTCTCTTGGGAAAGTTTTCCCTATGTATTTTGGTGACCAGCTGTGGTTGGAGGACATTAAAAAAAAAAAATATGGGGTTTTTTGTCCCTTATCTTTAGGGCCAAGAGTGTCCCATAGGAAGTCCTCCATGTCTTTGCAGTGAACCACAGAAAGCTGAAGAGCCCTGTGACTAGACACAGAGCAAGGGAGGGTAAGACTATTACACTCCAGAATTACAGCTCTCCCCTTGTGGGTGGCAAAAGGCAGGGAAACCTGTATCTGGCATTCTCATTGCTGATTGAATTGACATTCTGATGAGTCTGCTGTTTTCACTGTTCTATGGATGCTGCATCTCTGTGGAAACAGTATTTGTCATTTTACTGAGGCAATAGAGACTTCTTATGATGCAGAAATTAAACTCTTCTCCACCACTGCCTTTGTGATTCCCAGCTTGCCTGTTTCACTATCCTCACAAACCTTTGTGTTATAATTCCCTGCTTTAGGACTACTTAGGAAGACATCTTGAAAGCTATGTTAATATAGGGTCTTTGATTTTTTTATAGGTCACTTCTGTGAGGTATATAAGCCTGCATTTAAAACTGAAAGAAAAATACCCAGACAATGTAGCTGCAAAATGCACCTTTTCCATTAGTGGGTAAGGGCTGAAAATGCCATGTAATCAAAAGTCAATGGCTTCTGTGAATCACAGCAGAGCTGAAAAGACACTGAGTTTGAGCCACAAACAGTGCTGTGAGATACCTCCTCCTGTTTTCAGTTTGATTCTTACCTGCTGTTTTGGGTACCACTGTTGCTCTCGGCACAGTTAAGAGCAGCACTTTTAATTAAGTGGATGTCCTCAAGTTTCACTGACTTTTGAGAAGAGTTTAATTTTTTAAGGAGCTTTTAGAAATGTACTGATTGGTGTAGCAACAAGGGGAGAAAATTACTGCAAAAGAAGGAAGAAAGAAACAAGGATGCCTTTAAGGCTGACACAGTGAAAAAGATCATGCAGTAAAATGGCAAGTACAGTGATGATTGGAGTGAGGATCCAAATTATTCAGGCTGATAAACTGGCTTAAACTACACTCTGTGCTCTGTGAAAGTGTATTGAAAACATGCATTTGTTTCTATTATCCTAAGTCCTAATGAGAGCTCCATAGGAGTAATTGGATTTGCCATCGTTAGGATGGCAGCCGCACTGTCACCCTGCATAACTATTGTGTTTAGCTAATGTTGTGTTGCGATTACCATCTTGTCAGGGTGGTCTTTCTTCACCCACAGCATTCTTCACAGCAGTCAGCTTCAACCAAGTCTGATTTCAGTTTTCCTTCCACTTGGATTCTTGCTCCTTTTAACCTCATCAAAGCCGAACTGAGTGCCTGACATACTGCATGGGTGATTGCCTTCCAGAGAAGAGCATCACAGATACATTCCAGGCTTGGACAGAGCATTCCTGTTTGATGAGAGGTCTGAAATTTAAAAGAACACCTTACAGTATTTTAAAGCTTTTAGGACCTATGTTTTAAAAATGTTTGCTTTATTTCCTTATTAGTGGTGGGCTTGTTCCTTTTAACATCCTCGGGAAGTGTGACAATGGCCACTGGTCATGTGCCTCACCTATAGCACACACTTGATTCAGCAAGCTATCAGTAGCAGTGAAGCAAACTTTAGGCCATGAAAACCAGGAATCGTATCTGATAGGAGCAGCTGAAACAGTATTGAAACAGCTGAGAGAAACTGGGTAAGGCAGAAGGAATTGACAAAGGCTGCGCTCTCCAAATCTTCCTTTGGTACTGTGAATTGAAGGCCAATGTTATTAACACCATAAGCAGCTCCCTGTTTTAGAAACTATTTGTGAGTCTGCTTGTGTGCAAGCATGAAACCGATAAACAGGCAAATATATGCTGAAATTGAACTATTTGTAGGAGCCCCAAAATACCTTCCTAAAACTCCTCCCCCTCATTAACCAGCTCACCATTCTTCCTTGCTCAGGATGTATAGATGGCTCTTCCAGGTTTGCTATCTTAACAGATATTTTAGACCTCTGTGAAATGCTGGAATTACGGAGTTCTGCTAAACACAGTTCTGTGGAAAGCTGTCAGGAGGCTTAATACTGACTTGAGAAAAATTAAGATTTCAATCCTTGTTTTCAGCTACAACAAAAAGGATAATACTGATATATCAGGATAAGCTGCAGCTAAATACTTTTAAGTATTTGATGTTGATTTACAACTGAAACTCCCAAACCGTGTGGAAATTCATTTAGCTTTTGTCTTAATCTTTTGGAATATTTGGGATAGTTACTGGTTTTAATGACATACTCACCTGAAGTAACTGTTTAGAGACCTCATACTTCAGAGACTATGTAATACCTACTAGTTCACTAACATCTGGAAAGAGAAGACAACTGTAAAGGCTCTCGACAAACATATCTTGCTTTACTGTTGACTTAATTAAGGGAGACATATGGAACTTCATGTTCCTAAAGGAATGTGTTGGACTGCAAATAGAAATGCAAAGTGAAGAAATCCAAGCAGTTAATTTCCATACTGCATTATAAGATTAGAAATATGCTGATCTGAATAGGAACTGTAAAAATGCATAATGCCTTTTGACAGAGATCATAAATCATGGGTTTTCCAGGCTATTAAAACAAATCACATTGGTAGAGTTGTTTTTAAAATACTTGTGTTAACTAATGGCTCGTGATATGTTATGAAAAATATGGCCTCCCTTCCCAAATTATTCAAGTTATTCAATAACTTAATTTAATACTCAAATGTATAAAGAAACCCTTTTTTATTTTTTAATGTGAACAATTTAAATTTATTGATACATAAAGTATAATGCTTTTAAGATCAGGATGAAATGTTGAAGATAAAACCTGTATGCACAATGATAGTGTGATAGTATCCACAAGGCAGCAAATCAGAGATGTAAAAACAAGTATTTATGTGTTTCTTCTTTTTTTTTCTGTCTGGAACTAATAATGTGCATTCTTTTGATTTTGGTTTTGTTTAGATTTAAAAACATTTTCAGATAAATTATTCTGGAAAAGCTACATAAAAGGTTCTGACTCCAATAGTCTTACTTGTTCAGAATCTTATGTTGAGTAATACTTGCCTCTGAAACCTATTAGTTAAGTGTTACTCAGTAATAACAGTATCAAACTTTTCTCCAGTGATTGCACAGAACACCTCGCATGACTGAAGACCGTTCACATAAGAAAAAGGCTTGCAATGTTTAATTCCTTCTTCAGGAAATTGCAAAGGGCTCTGGGTATCCTGAAAGCCTACTGAAAGGTACTACAATAGTCACCCTTTTTTTCCCTCAAAAAATGAAAAATTAAAAAAAGGTTTTATGTGGGTTGTTGGAAAGGAGACAAAGTTACTTAAAATGATAGTCTGTTTCTTTGGGAGTTCATGTTTGTAATAACAAAGGCATCATTGTAAAAGTGAATCTTTGCTAACAGAAGAGGAATAAGATTTATTTTTAGGGGCAAAGAAAAAGGAAGGAAGGAAAGAGTTATCCAATTCAATATCCATACATATGAAGATGGCATTTACAGACTTCTGTTTGGTTGGGTTTTTTTCCCCTGAAATGTGAAAACATTTTACAAAAGCTTGAGTAACATAAGCTTGCAATTAAACACTGAAAAATAAGTATGTATTAGTACCACTTCTTTACAGACTAACAGAGCAGGCACTGACAATTCCTGGTGTTACACACAAAGTCATTAGCAGAGCAATAAAAATAACCCAAACTTTTCATTTCTTGTCATTGTTTCTATGCATAGAACCGTAACTTCTACAATGTGATTGAAATCTGAGGTTAAAAGTGGCAAATGGCAGACAAAATGAAGTAAAAGTTTTGTATTTCAAGAGAATGAAGTCTCATGTCAAGGAAAATTTGTGTTGAAAAGTTGTATTATGTGATGGATTCAGCTTTCTTAGAGGCTCTTGGGGCACTGAATTTGTGAAACTGTTCAAAACAGTCCCTGAGTTAATGAAGGCTGCTCTAAATGAAATAGTACTTAAGAATACCTGGGAATAAAGCAGCCTGGAAGACTATCCTTCATTTGAGATACAGATTTAGGAGACCATACCTGTTTTTCTAAACAAAAGGGTAAAACTACAACAGAGCTATCTTCTGGCTAGAAAGAAAGAAAAGCTTCAGCTGGCAGGGTTCATAAAGTTAGTGACCTACCTCCAGTTTTATGTTCTCTCTTAACACACAATTAAGTTTATAAATGCTCTTAGCTGAGGGACAGGATCTCAGACTCAGAAGAAGGAGCCAGGGGACACTGTACTGGTGGCATGAGTAGAAACCAGAGCAGCTATGAGAGTCACTTCTCTGCCTACCTCTATTGCATGATCCAGACCAAAGCTTACTGGTATCTCCAGGAAAAAAAAAAGAGCGAGGACAAATGGCAAACCTCTCTTTTTTCTCCTTTCTCCCTTATATGTCTGTTTGTGGGACATTTTATAAGGAAATTTAAGCTCAGGAGGTGTTTCTTGGTTAATGCAAATGGTTGGTGTGGCACATGACAATGCAGATCCACAGATTTTCCCCACTCCCCTTAGCCATCAAGTCAAGCTTGCATTTTCTTTTAGCAGCTCTTTTTTCAGCAACTAAATCTTAAAAGCCTGCCCTGATACCTGAATACATATTTGTACAGCTCCTGGGGTGCCTCAGGAGGAAATGTCACCCCTCTGACATTTCCTGTTTCAGGCAAAAAAAAAAAAGTGACTTGGAGAAAAAATGCTTGAGTGTCATGAAGCAGCTGGAGCTCACAAGAAAATGTTTTCAGCTAGACCAGAATCTATCCTGTTGCCCTGGTTCAGATTGATACCCCAAGTAGCTCCGGGCAGAATAAACAATAAGAACTGCGCAGCCTGGGAGTCAGCACCTGAACCCCCAATGATCTCCCCTACTTCAGCCTGGGAGTGCTACAGGTAGGTGCTATAGCCAGGTTGGTCTTTTTCAACTGTTTCTTCCAGACTGGTAAACTGCCTTCATTTTCCATTTTCTCTCCCTAGGGTGGGATTTCTTTAACCTGTTTGGCAATCACTGCATGCACGTTCTCAGTCCCGAAAGAGTTAAAGGCGGATGCAATTGAGGTTTAGAGTTAAAGATCCAAGGAAATGGAGTTTTAGAGATTTTGCAACACTAATCTTAACTTCAGCACAGCATGAATGTGGTTTAATTGATTATATTGCTGTCTATCTGTTGCCTAATATGTCCTGTCTTCCTCAGCCTTTTTAATACCTCAGAACGTATTTAGTCTAGTCTCAATAACTGAAAATATCCTTAGATTTAGGATTTTAAAATTACATTTAAATACGAATATAAATTGTTTAGGGGGAGAGAGTTTTCTCTGATATTCTCTGATTGTAGTTTATGACTTCTCTACCTCTAAACCTGATTTTAATATTTTTCATTAAATCTCGTATATTCTTTCTTCCCAAGAGCCCTGCCTCTTCATTATAACCATTTCCATCAATGACAAGATCAGAGAGCATTTTTAATGTTAAATAGGATAGAAGGGTAGAAATTAGTACTTAAAGGGTGAAACCATTAGTATTTCTGAGTGCTTCTATGTATTCATCACTGCCTGATACAGATCAGTATTAATAATGGGAGCAGCCAGACATAATCCATCTGCTGGATATTCCTTTTCTCTCTGTGCAGTGACTGCCTTGTCTTCTTTCTCAGACACTGCCTGCTCCAGTTTCCAGACAGGAAATCCAGACATGGCCATTCATCAATGCTGCTATAATCTGTCTGATTTTATTAGCTTTTGAATTTTATCACCAAAATGAAAAGGGGGGGGAGGGGAGGGGAAGGGGGAAGGAGAACCCAGCAGTTTGTTTCTCCCATACCTATGAATTATTCTCAGTACAGCAGATTGAGACCAGGCAAAAATTAAGAATTGAAAAGGTACCTGGCAAATTAACTCAGCACTAGCTCCCTTCTTTTATTTTTAAGAGCTTGATCTTTTTATTTCTTCTTCAACAAATGCATGTGATGTGCAACAGTCAGTGTTTGTGGTTGATTGTTCTTTTTCCACCATTAAGATTTCATGGCTGCATATTGAAAATTCCATAATGTAGTGAGACCTGTCTAGGATTGCCTCTTGTTTTGGAAAGCAGACCTGAACAGCAGCTTGAAATCGAATTGTTTGGAGCTGCTGTATGCAGTGAGGTTTTCCAGTCCCTGTTGTCCAGTTGGATAAATCACAGCTGGAATACCTAGTTGAGGGAAGGAATGTTAGATTAGGTCGAGACCACCCATTCTGACAAATGGAGAGAAAGCAGGAGTGGACTAAAGCCTTTGACCTTGGGTTAATGATTGGACTCGATGTTCTTAAAGGTCTTCTCCAATCTAGGCAATTCTGTGATCTTTTCTGGCAAAGTAGCACAAACCTTTTCAACCTGGGGCACCACAACAGGAAATCACTGAAGGGGATTGCCTATTTTAGTTGCATTTACTCCCCATATCCACTTCATTGTGAGTCAGAGAGGGTAAAATTTATATTATGAGGAAGTGTCTACCTTGAAGCTGTGAGGAAATAATATGATTTTCTCAAGGAGAACAAGTTCTTTGCAGCCTCCTATAGACATTCTGCTGTGGCAGTCTAGATGGAAGATGAGTGTGGATTCATAGAAATGTGGTGTGTGAGCACAATGAAGGATTCACTACTCATTGCCCCTTATGGGATTGCACAGAAGTGAAGGAGCAGTTGTCTTTTTATACCTTGTACTGGGCAGCAGAATAAATATAAGTACTTTATGCTCCTGCATGATTTTCTTAGTGGACAAGTCTAATCAATTTTATGGAATATACCCATCACTTAGTATTGAACTGAGGTGACAGACTATATTTGCCTCAGGTAGCCTAGATATCAGTTTATTCTTTGCTTTCTGATGAGAAAGAGTGACGTACACAGGGCAGTGATATATTGATAATTTTTATACTCAATGAAATCTTTAGTAGTTTGTGGATATTAATATTCTAAGCTACTCACAATAATTTTAATGAGATCTGTGTGTATTACTACAGGAAGACAACTACCTCCTCCAGAAAGTCACTTGAGTTACATTTAACTACAAAGGCTATTAACACTTCATTGGCTCAGATGTGTTCATGCATACTGTAGATTTTGGGGCAGAGACTTTGCTGTATTTTTAAGTGCTTGTGCAAATGGTTATAGGTTCAGACATTCTCATACAAATGATAATTTGGGATTTGGCAGAGTAGAATGTACAGATCAGCAGGGATCTAAAGCTTTACTATTGAAAAATTATATGCACTTCTAGCTGAAGATAGATTTAAATACAGGTCTGTTTTCAGATGTATGCAAGTTTTAAAACGTGGTTAACCTTCAGAAAGAATCCAGAGCTTTTTTTCATAGCTCCACAGCTCCATTCAAAGTATTTTCAGTAACATTATATGCTATTGGTCTGAGACAGAAAAGGTACTTTTAGTCTTTTAGTGTAGCTGCACATTCAAACAAATATCATTATTCCTTTGCATACAGAGACATATAGAAACATCTAGATAAATACAGTTGAATAATCAGGCACTTCAGTGTAGGTAAATTATAAAGACCATTGGCTCTTTTGATGTTGTTTGACCTGTATGAACAAAGTAATCAACAAAGCAATATTTGCCGTAATTTTCACTTGGAAAACAAAATGTGTAGCTGTACATACTAAATGTAGATTATTGGTCAACTTCTGTGAGCATTTAAAGGTAGATTGACTGCTCATACCTGCCTGCAAAGTTCTGCATTGTTATTTATTTGTATGGCATTTAATAGATAACACTTAGCAAAATTAACACTGCCTTGAAACTGTGGAGTAAACTGGAAAGCAAAGGACATTCCTCTGGAAAACGTTTACTCCATGGAGCTGTCCATCTGTTTCATCTGTCAAAGTCTTGATCTTTAGAAGCAACATAAGAGTCATAAATTAACTTCCAAAACCATGTTTATTCAGTTCTCCCTCTGCAGGATATTTGAGCACCAGCCCAGTACACATCTGCTCTCTTATGTGGAGATGTGAACATTATGGAACAGAATCTGGAAAAGGCATCAAATTGCTGTCTTTGAAAAGAGGCAGATTAATTTTGGAACTTTCTTGATTCCATGATGAAATTATAGAATTCAAAAGTGAAATGATGTTTGTGGTGTTTTTCCAGAATGATCTATAGCAGTCTGTAGTAGCAGCATTGCTCTGTGGTTTGCTGGTTTTTATAAATTCACTTTGCATTATAGTGTTAAGTGCCATGACTGTGGCTTTACTGATTTTGCACTTCAATATGGTTTGTGGAACAGAGAAGTAAGTATTCTGTCAGTGGAGCTCTCAGCAGCTTTCGCAGTACTTGTTGTATCTGGCATCTTGGTATGTCTGTAATTCTGTAGGGCAATGTACACTGAAGCATCTATAAAGACTCTCAAGTTTTGTATTGGCATAGCACAGATCTACAAACAGTGGAATTGTACATTTATTTATACGAGCCATGGAAAAAAATGGAGCCTATAAGAGAATTCTTTCTGTATTTCTAGTTCCTCATTTTTGGAAACCCAAGAGCTGTTCTGTTGCAGTTTGCCCAAACTGGAAATACAGAAAGTATAATTATTTGGAATATAAATCCCTATCAAGAGATTGAGGATTTATTTCAAAAATATACAGTTCAAAACTCAGACTTGTAGATTCATAATATAGCCATCTATCTGTGGGGTAGAACCTTTCCATACAATGGCTTTGTCCTGTATAGAAAGTAAGAAACTCAGATCTTTTTGCCTTCACCTGTTCAAAACCTACCCTTGTCTTTCAGGAGCCAACTCTAAATATCATGCTGCAATCTCTTCTCAGAGCGTGCAGCCTCCACATCTCTTCTGGGAGTTAAGAACATGTTTGGGGAAAAAAAAAAAGAAAAGGTAATATTCATGGCAAAAGAAGGAAAGGAAGAAAGTGCTTGTGAGAAAGAGCACCTGTCTTTTAATTCTCTTCTTATCAAAGAAGAGCAGTAGCTGAAGAGCTGTAGGTTATGAATCTTGCTCCAAGGACTGCTGCTTATAGCTGAAGTAACATCACTGCTCCAGTAGCTCTATTTTGAAAGCAAACAGTGCTTTCTAAGAAAATGAATCTATCCAGGTTATCAGAAGTGTGCTCTGAAAAAGCCTACCTGTTACTATGAATTTAGTACCTGGATAAAAGAGTAATTGTGTTACTAAAAAAGCTTTTAGAACTGTAAATATAAACTTAACAGGATTACTAAAGGCTATCTGAAGTATTTACTGCCTATATTTTGGTTTTTAAGCTATAAGTAGAGGTGAAGGTCAAGGTATTACAGTGCACACAGTAGAAAACACTTTAAAAAAATATGATTGTCATTTTCATTGTCTTTGTTATAAGCTAATTTAGAAAACCATTCATGTCCCTTTATGGAAAAAGGTATTTGAAGCAATAGGAACCTCTAATCAAAGCAGATGGACATTGTCATATAAGAGGGAGTGTGTAAGGCTAATAGTTTGGAGTACATAGATAGAGGGGTTTTCAAGGTATTGTTTCTATTAAAGAAACTGCCTGGTTGTAGTGGTTTGACCTTGGCTGTCTGCCAGATGCCCATCCAGCTGCTCTCTCATTTCCCCTCTTCAAAAGGACATAGGGAGAAAATAAGATGGGAAAGCTTGTGGGTCAAGATAAAGACAAAGAAATCACTTACCAATCACTCTCACAGCAAAACAGGCTTGACTTGGGGAAAATAAATTTAGTTTATTACCATTTAAAGTAGATTTAGATGGTGACAAAGACAGAAATTAAAACACCTAAAATCCTCTCTGATTTTTTTTGCTAGGCTCAACTGCACTCCTTTGTTCTTCCCTCCTTGACCTCCTCCCCCTCTTTGAGTGGCACAGAGTGAATGGGGAATAAGAGTTATGGTCAATCCATAGCAGTTCCTCTCTGCTACTCCTTCCCTCTCACACAGGCTGCAGTTCTTCCTCAAACATTTACCTTCTCTGGTACCGAGTCCTCTGTGGGCTTCACCTACTCCACTGTGGTCTCTACACGGGCTGGGGGGGAATCTCTGCTCTTGCCTGGAGCTCTTCCTCCCCTCCTCCTTCTCTAACCTTGGTGTCTGCAGGGCTGTTTCCCATACTTTTTTTCTTCACTCCTCACTGACACACAGCATTTTGTCCTTTGTTAAATCTATTTCCAAGAGAGCCCACCATCATGCCAAGGAGTTCAGCTGTGCCCTTGGGTGGGTTTGTTGGAGCCAGCTGGAACTGGCTGTGTCAAGCCTGAGGCATCCCTGGCTTCTCATCACAGAGGTGGCCCCACAGCCCACCACTGCCAGCACCTGCACCCAGTACACTGGGAACCAAGCAGGAATAGCACAGATAGGTCACAGAAAGCAGAAGAAAACGAGGACACAGCTATATAAGAATGCCCATTTAGAGGATCATAGATGGAGAGTTTTGCTGGAGTTGTCAGGCAGATGTAGCTTTTTCTTTTACAGGAAACTCCGTGATCACATGGAGCTGGTGGAGTGACATCTACCAGCAATCTAACCTGCAGCAATTCAACAACATTCGTAACTTTAGAAAGGGATGGGGATGAAAATGAATCTGGTGATATGCCCATCATATATACTTCGTGGTAGATACTCAAGCACCTATCAGCTTCTTTCTTGGAGAGATGAAGCCATGCACCAGGGCACCCTCAAGAGCACCCTACTTCCAGTGTGGAGGTAAGTCCTCTACAGAGTGCTTATCTGTCTGCCCATGCTTGGTTTCCATCTAGGGTTGACAACTGGAGAAAACTTCATTTCTGGCCAACATGTAGCGTGGACATAAGGGCCTAGGATCAGTGGATAGCAGCAAATAAACCCCCAAGCCTACCCTCTTTGCACCACCCCAAAAGGTAATGGACACACTCTGGGTCCAGAACTTCTTAGTGAAATCTTGTTGCTAAACAAAGAGTGCCCATGAAATTCTCTTTCTTCTGAGACAGTAGAAATAAAGAAAAAGCAGTTATTTTTAGTCAGAAATCCCAACATGCATCTCTGAATCATGATACTTTATTTCTGTCCTTTCCTGAGCTCATTCTAGGAAATTATTCTCTATCATTTCTTCTTTTTTTCTGGTTGCTTTTTGCTTCCTACATGCATGATCACTGTCCTCATCTTCATTTTAGGTCTTTCTTCAGGAAATTTTTCAGCTTGAATGGCTTACTTTTGCTTAAGGCTATGTAACAGGGAGATGGCTTGCCTTGTTTCAACATTGCTTTCTTAACACAAGAATATAATTGCTTTGACCTATATACATGCAAATCAGAGATTAAACAGATAAGATTTTCTGATTGAAAAGAAGAAATCAGCATTGACTAACTTAGGATGATTTAAAATAAGAGGGAATAAAAATGAAATTCATACAAATGGGTTACATAATTTCCTTGAAACAAGATTTGGTTTTGGTTTTTTTTTGACACAAGACTTTTGTGGACAGAGAAAAAAGATACAGTAAGGAATTCTGTCTATATTCCAGCTACAGAATCCTCTACTTAGCTCTTAGTTACTGTCTTATTACCCATCAAAGTGATTTCTACAGGGCCATTGCAGCAGACTCGAATAATTTCATCTACTTCCAAAATGCAACAAAATATGTTAAGGGGAAAGTAAATGTAATGTAGCTATATTGACTCAGGAACTAAGTTTAAATAAACATCTGCTTCAGTCCTTATTACACCATACACATTTTTGCTACATTAATTTAATATCTTATATTAATTATAAGCATGAATTTGTCAATAAAAATATTTTATTTTCTTAGCAGAGCCAGTCCAGACAATGTTTTAGAGAGTTTTACAGTTTCCTTATCATGGAATCAGAGAATGGTTTGGGTTGGAAGGAACCTTTAAAGAAAACCTAGTCCAACTATCCTGCCCTGCTTTCTATCTTTCACTAGATCAAGTTGCTCAAAGCCCCACCCAACCTCACCTTGAACGATCCCAATGATGGGGCATCCACAGCTTCTCTGTGCAACTTGTTCCAGTGTCTCACCACCCGCACTGGAAGAACTTAAGTCAAATCTAAACACACCCTCTCTTCACAGAAGAGGTGTTCCAGCCCTGTGATGATTTTCATGTCCCTCCTCCGGAGCTGCTTTAAAAGGTCCATGGTATTCTTGTACTCGGAACTCCAGAGCTGGAATCAGTGCTCCAGGTGGAGTCTCATGAGACCAGAGTCGATGGGAGAATCACCTCTCTCGACCTGCTGGCCATGCTTCTTTTTATGCATCACAGGACATGGTTAGCTTTCTGGGTTACAAATACACATTTCTGGCCCATGTTCAATAGTTCATTCATCAATATCCTGAAGTCCTTCTCCACAGGCAGAACATATCCATACATCCCCCAGCCTGTATTTATACTGGGAATTGCCCTGGCCTGGGTGTAGGATCTTGTGCTTGGCCTTGTTGAACTTCATGAGGTTTTCAGAGACCTCAAAGCTCTCAAGGTCACATCTGGTGTCTCTTCACTCAAGCGGATTGACTGCAGCACTCAGCTTGGTGTCAAATTTGCAGTGGGTGCACTGAATATTTCTGTGTCACTGATGAAGATACTAAATAATATTGGTCCCAGTATGGACCCTTGAAGGACACCACTCATTACTGGCTTCCACTGCAGCCATCTACCCAGTTCCTTATCCGTCTAACAGGATATCTGTCAAATCCATCTCTCCAATTTAGCATCAAGAATATTGTGGGGAACTGCATCAAATGCCTTACAGTAGTCCAGGTAGGTGACATCATAGCTCTTCCCTTGTCCACTGATGCAGACACTCCATTGTATAATGCCACTAGATTAGTCAGGAACCCTACCTAGCTACTGGTTATTCCCATATTTTTCTATCTCTTTATGGGTAAAACATTAAAATACAGGATTTCCTCTAGCTTGTCATTTTCCATGTCTAAGACACAGAAACAGATGCCACCGTTTCTGTGAAGAAATGTTTGTGTATGTGCTAATCTGAGGTGAAAAGGTCACCTCTAGGCTTCAGGTGAGTCATTGGAACAAAAAGAGGTGTAATTACATGACAGGTAAAAAACCTGCTCTGACTTTAATCTCATCAGCATAGTGATCATGTGGTACCTTGCCTTGAATGAAGGCGAGTAACCAGCAAGAGTATCTCTCCTGCTGAAGCCTCTGCTGGCAACTTTTCAGTACTGTTATCTTGTGCTAGTAAACTTACACTTGGAGCAGATATGTCTTCCTGTATTCAAATGCAGCCTCATCTGCAATGTAGATAAACCTTTGCTGAGAGATACTAATTTCTCCTAATGTGCTCTCTGAGAGTTAGATGCCTCATCTAAGCTTGTTGTCTCAGCTCCTTCAGCAGTCAGTGCAGATGTTATTGGTACCTTCCCAGCATGATTCACACTACTGGGCTTATACATTCAACCTAGCAAGGTCCAAAGCACTTTCCAGATGGATCACTCTCTCTCTTTAACCTTTTTAATAGCATTAAGTGAGAGAGTTTCACCTTTAATATCAAGAAACTTATCTTGCTAAAGCTGATTTTTGGGGGTTGCATTTTTAGATGTTTCACCATGCCTTCTGACTGTGGATCAGCAAGCAAGCTTTATGCCCTTTATCAGTTTTCATTGCCATTTTTAGTGACTTGAAGGTACCTTTGTGTCAGTTTTGCCTGTATATTTCACACAGCACCAGCCTTTCTTTTCCTTGGTCCTTTCCAGAGGGAAGGAGATCTTGTTGTTATAAACCTTTTTTTGCCCTTAGTTACCAGCCTAGAATATTGTTTAAAATGAAGTGTATAGATTGAAATTTGTATTAACTACCATAAGTCTTTGTCATTTTTCTTCTCTGTAATTTTGAGGCTTATTAAAATGTAGATGACAGTATTGGAAATGAATCATGCCTAATGCATTTTATTATTACTGTGCACTCTGAAACACTGAATAAAATGGTAATCCAAGAAATTGACATAGAGAAAGACAGAGTCACTTCTTATTATATACATTCCTGAGAAGCCTAGGCATATATCAACTAGTACACGTTGGCTGCAATGTTACTCACTTGTATAAGTCCTTGTTTGTAATAAGGAAATAATTGTAAATAAATTGATTGCTACATGAGCTTTCCATGGTCAGTGTTTTATTTTAAAAGTGCTTTGTGGTAGCAAATGAAGACAATGGACAAAAGACAAGCAAAATGAAGGAGTCAGATTCATACATGGTTCAGAAAGGGAATGTATTACAAATGACCTTAAGTCATGGTCAATTAGTGTTTTATTTCAGTACTTATTATAGGAATAATCACCTTCATTAATTTGACAATGTCTATTTCTAGAGACTAAGGTATATGAATTAATTTTTCAGAATGTGCTATACAGAAAAAAAAAAAAAAAAGGAGGTAAATTTGGTCTATTGTGAATCCAAGACAAAAGGACTTACACAGTTACAAATAGGTATTGTGTGTGTTTCTGGAAAACATTTAAAACTCCTTCTGCTACCTGGCTGTCACAATATGGTGCTATGCTTAGTCTTTTTAAATTACCAAAATGTCAGCTAGTAGGATAGTCTTAAAAGCATACTTGATGTAAATGTGCTAAACCCCTTATTGATTATGGCCTTCTGTAAGCATTTGGTAATAAAGCAGCTCATTTTCTATGGACACATCTCTTCACTGAAGTCTGTAGTTTAATAACTATGTTTATGTAACAGTCAATGGTAGTTTAAGTCATGCTCTTCCTTGATGTCATTTTTTATACAGTAGATGAGAATTTCTCAGCAAATAAAGAAATTGAGTGAGCTTCAGCTGAAGAAACAAGCAAAACTCTTATTAACTTCAGTGAGAAACACGATTTTGTTTTTCTCTTTTTCCAGAGGCTCTTGTCATTTCAGTAGCTGAGCTTTTGGGTGCTGAGAGTTTCAGATCACTGTGAGATTATTGTGAGCAAACAGCACTGTGCATCTAGTTGAACCAGTCCCCAGTACCAAAACCCACATGGGAACAGCTAAAACAAAACCTTGTGCTGTGCTGCATTTATCTGAAATAAGATCCAGAATTACCAACAGATCATAGGAAGGTGCTGTTGGAGACAAAAGTAGAAGCAAACTGAAGACCATATTCTGGTTTTCAGCCTTTTTATTTAGAACATGTTAAAGGGGGATGGGAGGTTATGTGGTCTGCAGCTGAGAAACATTAGCAGGGAAAGCAACCCAGAGAAAGAAAATGAAGGAAAACAGAAGTGATTGGATGAATGAGAGAGAGGTGATTGCAGGAAAACAGGGAAAACGGAGTGAGGAAATTTTCAGCTCATATCATATATCACAAATTAAAAATGGAGAATTCATAACTGAAGTAAAAGGACTAAACCTGTTAGCAGCTGTTGGGGAATATTGGTTTGTGATCACTTGCCCCAAAACTAGCTGTAGTTCATTTGGCAGTGGAGAGGCACAATTAGTTTGTTAGTTTGTTACCAAGCCCATATACTGATACAATCACTAAAAAGATTAATTTCAAAAGAAAATTGCCTTGCCTTGTTCATTATGTATCACATCAGGTCAGCATGTTCTTCCTGAGGATCTCCAGCACTCTACACCCCTTCCTCGGATGGAACTTCCAGACCTGATGTGGCCAGGGGAAAGAGTAGGAAATGCTCCTGCATTCCAGGAATAACCTTGGTCTTCTGGAGACATACAGTCTGGATTGTCAGGTTGGCAACTTCATAAAAAACCCCAAACACAGAGCTGCTTTTTAGGTGGTGGAAACTTAGCCAAAACCTTATTACTTGTTAAACAGAAGAATTAGGCAACAAACTGGAGTAAAAATTAGTTTATGATTCATGAATATTCCTTCTTTAATGATGATTACCTCTTCACTGTAGTCTTAAAAGGTCAGGGTTGAAAAAGGGCAAGATGGTAAGGTCATCATATCTTCCAGGAGATGAAATATGCATAGCTAGCCTGGCCTTTGCCCTGCAAATATAGAGAAGTTTAAAAAATGTCAACATTAAGTATGACAAATACTATTGATTTTTCTTGTTACATGAACCATCTGCCTTTTTGATGCCAGGATGAATTATGACTACTGCTTGTCAGTAGCAGTGGTGATATTTGTTTTTCTTTCTCTCAACTGCTCAAAATTTGTCCTCATTTAAGGTTTGCATTCCTGCAGCACTAGAGATTTCTGTAGCCCTGTGGCATGGGCATTCCATCTGGCTTTGCTGGTGGTAAAGGTTACTGCCCTCAGCTCCTTGTTTCACTGTCAGAGATGATTGTCCTCTTAGATCTGGCTGCACATTGCTCTTGTGAGCACTCCCTAACCTTTTCCAAGAAAAATGAACTAGGCTAGCTTAAATAGTTTAAAATAATAGTTCTGCTGGGCTGTCTTCTTTCTTTTTGATGAGTGACTGCAACCTTTTGATGACTATTGTTTGCTGAGAGCAGCCCTCTGTATACCTGGGAAAGAGGACAACCACAGGCATACTTTACTTTTCACCAGAACAGTTAAATGTTGGGTGCTTGTTTCCTATCGAAAAGTATACATCAGTATAAGTTCTGGAAATGAACTTTATTTCTTATGTAGTGTTTTAGATTTTTTCCCTTTGAAGAAGATAGTGATGCACCTACAGCTCTGCGTGATGTACATTTCCATTTTATAATTACTGAGTCAATCAGCTGTAACTTAGGCAAAGTATAAACTGTCTTCTGAAATACATGAGCTTTATGTATTCAGAACACTACAGCATGATTTATAACACTGAATTACTGTAACTTGCTCACAATCAGTTTGAGAGCGAGCAGATTTGTTACCTCTTATTAGTGCAGTGTTAATTAGTGTCATAACAAAGCAGTCTGGGTGTGTATAATGATGCTACAGTGTTATAATGTATGTAGCAAACATAAATAGTTTTCCACTTCATGGAATTTTTTTCTGAAACAGTTTCTAGATTCCTGTGAGGAATTAAATTGTTCTGCCTCGCTTGTCTTAGAGGAATGATTATACCACTGATACTTGCTCACAGCTCTCTAATATAAAGTATTGAAGTGGAAAACTGAATTGAACTGTCATAGTTCTTGGACTACTTCTTCATCCGGGATATGCCAGCATGTTTAAGCAATCTCTCTAAGTCAAGGACTAAGAGACTGCTGGACTTCTCCTACAACTGCAGTTTTCTGTTTATTTCAGTATTACAGGTCTAGGTTTAACCAAGCTGTGGGTCAATGCTACATTTGCTGTAGGTTTGTAGGCTCAGGCGTTCTTGATGTTTTATAGCATATTCAAAAATAATGTTCATTGTTACAGAATGTTACTATTTCTGAACACAATAATTTGAAGGAAGAAATACTTCATTGAAATAATTCAAATGATCTGAAATTCTTCCTCTGGTGTTGAATTCCTTCCTTCTGTCTGAACACAAAATGCTTATCACACCAAACTCTTGAAATGGAATTTTTTACCTTTTTCTAGGTTTATGTGAAGTCTTGGAGAAATGTAAAGGGAAAATTGCAATGCATAAAAAGGATGGTAACTGTTGTTTACTGTAAAACTACAGTTTTAATGACTATATCAACATTTTTCCAGCTAATGATGTTTAGCTTCACACTATCCTTTTATTCTTAGGAGAACAGGTTTACAAAACTCTCTTTAATCTGTTTTCTTAAGACAAATTTATTTGAGATACTACCATGCTACTTCAAGGAAATGTCATCAGCACACCCACCTTCCTGTGTCTCATGCACCTGTGATTGTTATGAAGCATTGTTTGGGGGGGGTTATATTTTTTTTCTAGTCCTGGATCACTCAAGAAGAGGAGACTTGCAAGTTTAATTGTTCTAAGATGATACAGGTAATATTAATGAACAAAAAACATTAGCATAAGTTTATCTTTGATAGATTACCTGATAGTATGAAATCTCAGTTTGGTGGGTTTCAAGGGGCATTGTCTACGTAAAGGGGACCTGCTCCAATTGTTGGAATTGGAAGAGCTGCCAACTGCTGTTCCATTCCCACTTTTGCAGACCGTTATGTCTTTGATTTAGCCTCAAGTTTGTATGCTCTGAGTGATAAAACAGTTCTACAATATGCTATTTGTTGTTTGGTTTGTTTGTATTTTGTTGTTTTTACACAGGCCCCCTCATTATCTTCCTTTATGAGGTTACTGCTCTAAGCATCATTATGAGTGGAGGTTTGGACAATAGAGAAATGCAGATTCTTCCATTCTCTCTACAACTGTGCAGAAGGGACTCCATCTGTCCATAGGTACTCCTCATTTTTCTGCCACTTTGGAAATCCCCACAGTGAATACAAGAACTGAGGCAGCTGTCTGCTTTGGAGAATGCTGCCCTGTGTAGTCCACGGACACTGATAGAACATGCTGAAGCATATATGGGAGTGCTTGTCAGTATGTGCAACTTCCTCCTAGGTTACTAGCAAACAGGGGCAGTGTGTTCTTTGCTTCTCTTCATTGATCCCAACTGATATAAAGAAATGATCCTATTAATATTCTGCTAATGACATGGCCATGACCAAGAATCCACTAGAAGCAGGAGAGGAAAGTAAGCAAACAGAAAGTTGCTCTGACCATTTCTATTCACTGAAAGACCTGTTAAAGAAGTGGTAGTACAATGGGAAATCTATTTTAGCTGACTGATTATCACCTCAGCAAAATCTGTTAGGATCACTTGAGTTCATTAGCTGAAGATGGTTTTATGACTCTTAAGAGAATAAAGAGCAAACTTCATCCTGGCAAAATCATTGTGCTTTAATTATTAATTTATTTTTAAAATGCCACTGAAAAGTTAGATGCAATGTAGGTAGATTTTCTGAAATAATTCTGAACCATGTACCTGGTTCGGGTACCATCCTATTTAAATCAGAAGAGCTACTCATATGACAAACTGAATGCCTTCCTGTTTAATCAGGAGTCTTTTTATTGGTTATGTCAGCAATCTTCACTGATAATTGGAAAATATTGGCTTTTACTATTACTAAGTATTGCTAAATATAAGATTTTACTTTAAAAAGGACTAAGCTTAACATATTACACTTTAACACTTTGCTGAAGCTGTTAGAAACAAACTTGAGAAAAACTCAACATCTAGTTGTTTTGCCAGGAATACATCAGGAATTATTTTGTCTGCTTTAGAATCTGACTTGAAGGATTCGTAACTTCATAATCTATAAATAAACACAGTGGTTTCTCTGATAGGGACAGTCATTAAACACAAAAAAGGTATTAGGACAGCTGTTTTGCATGCTTGATTTGAAATGAGTGCATTGAATTTTTCTCTCTGTTGATATACAGTAACCAGACAAGTCCCTCTTCTCCATGCACATTGGACACAATTACAAGAGTAGCGGAGCAAGAATATTAATTGTTTGAGTATGAAGGGAATCAGATGGCTACTTTGCATCACAGTGTAGCATCTGTAGGTGTATGCATAAGATAATAATGAGATAGTTATGTGTGAGGCAGAAATGGGCCTGTATTGTGCTTGTAATAAGTCTGATAGAATCAAATAATTAATGAGTCATGTAATCATGTATGGAAAAGCCTTGCTAGCACAGCCTTGGGTTCTGTGAAAAAAGTTGCTACTCAGTTTTGGGCCCACGGGGGCTTACTGTATGCAGTTTAGGTTTCCTCTGTCAAAGAACCACTGCATGCGGACTCTGTTTTAAAATGACATTTGAATTTACTTAAAAAAATAAAATCAAAAACCCCAAACAACAAATAGTAGCTGAAAAGATTAAATAAACGGTAGTTCTAACAATGATCCTTGCATCAAACAAGATAAATTCCCCATTTGTGAATGTTAGGTTACGTGATTAAAGGCTCATCTTCATGAACACAAAGAAGCCCAGAGGAACAACTACAGGTAGGGGAACCCCAAGAACTTCATCAAGGAGCCCCTCACCTGGCCCCTTCCAGGGTTACCCTGGGAGGGTGATGAGCCTCATAGTGCAGAGGTGACACCCACCAACTTAAATGAATGAGAGGTTGTTCCCGGGGAAACTTCATGGATAATGTTATCAAATCCTGCTGAACAGCTCTATATGAATTGTCAGGAAAAGTTTGCAGGCAATGCAGGATATTGTCCTTTGCTCTGTAGGCAGTTTTGATGGACTAGGATGTACAGCACCATTGTTGAAGGTGTTTTGGGGTTAATTTGCAATACCAATTGACTGTGGCCACTGCATAGCTTATGGTCCTATAATGACTTCCTCAGATGCCAAGGCAGATACGTAAAATCTCTCCACCAAATTTTCAAGTAGATGGACTATCATGTTTTCCACCTCCAGTCTCATAAGAGTTGAATTATATTGATGAATCCTGTTATATGTCTGCCAAGAACCATCTCACAGCAGGGCTTATTAGGTGAGATAATCTGTTAATATAGGAAAAAGGTCTTCTAAAGTACCATAGACTCCTCTGGGGTAAAAGATGCTATGAATACCTATCAGTATTGTTAATTGCAGTGATTAAATTTTTTTGTTCCTGTCCATCAATCCCTTTGATGTTCCTCTTGCGGTGTGCGTGTATATGTTTTGGGGGTGAAGGAAGAAGAAAGAAGCAGAGAAGAAAGTAGAAAGAAAGAAGGGAAATGGCTTCCCTTAAGAGGTCTGAAACTCTTTGTGGTATAGAAATTATGTTTGCAGCTGGTGAAAGGTACTTCTGCTAAATAAATGATGTCGTACTCTTTTCTGCAAGTTTTTCATCAGGAGAGAATGGCTTTAGTATTTGGTGACTGGTTTTAGAATAATGTTGAGAGGCTGTAATCTTGCAGAAAATACAGCTACTTTGAATGGACAGACATGTGGAATAAATGGCTTATAGATAATCCCCTGTGAATAGACGTGGCATGTCTAAGGCTGGTTATGGATCTGCTATGTTAATTGGTGAGAATGAAGTCGAGTTCTCCAGGAATAAATCAGACCTGTCAAACAGTATCTAAAATGATAGTCATTTCCTGGTTGGCACAGATAATAATGCTAATGGTTGTCAGTGGAATCTTTGTACAAAAGATATTACATTTCCCTACTATTTTATCTCTTGGTAATGTCCTTATTTTCTTTTCACTGGTTACAATCTTGAAAGATGCACACTATTAACCCTCAGCTATTCACAACAGAATTCACTACCAGAATCCGCTAGGCAGCTCTGAATAAAGCAGCGACTCTTCCTGGATAGGTTCCTTTGTCAACCATTTAAGAACATGAATTCTGAAATGGAGTTAAGCTGAGCCAGTTTAAGACCAGCACATGTTTCCCAGCTCTTCTTGAAAGTTTTTTCCCAAGTTATTTCTTCCCTTGTTGGAGGTGAGTTCTGAAGACCTCTGGCCTGCAGGGTGCAAGAGGTTTACCTTCCATTTTCCTCAAGTCCTGCAAATGGTGGGATACGAGATTTATCTCCAAGACAAGGTGATTGCATCTAAAACTGAAGTGGGAAAGGACAGATCATTCCCACTGACATTGCACAAAATGATAGTTCAATGAATGGTAAGCTCTATAGAAGCACATAGAAAAGTGTGAGATTACTCTTTGTTCAGGATTCTACACAAACTATACATTTTATTTTGTCTATCACTGTTATTAAAAGGTTTTTTTTATTAAAAGTTTTCCTGATTTCATGATATTTTGCTAACATGGAATTTTCTAAGATGAATTCTTTGCAGTCTTCAAATTTATTTCTTTGATTGTTTTGCACTTTTGCAGAAGTTGTGTAGCTAAACTTGTGTCTATTGACTACAATCCTGGGTAGACAACCAGAAAAAAACTCAGAAGAATTGAGAGAGAAATTTTTTCATGAATTTCAATGGGACTTGCCCTCCTAAAATTTCAGAGACTTTCCCAAATCCTTTTTGCCTACTGTAATGTGTCCAAGACCCTGGATTTCTTTCAGTCTTTGTCTCTCAACTACCATGGAACCATGCTATCTTATAATTACTAACACTATGACAGACTTGGGCTACTAGAAACAGATTTGGAAAAAAATCCAACTTTAGACTGGCTAAGTATTCAGAAATGTTTTTATTATTATTACTTATTTACTTAAATACCTTAAATTGCATAAAAATTCAGACATTACTATTTCAAACGTATCTGAAATGCAGTCATATAAAATTTTATTATATCTTCAGTGGTCTAAAATTAAGCTAACCTATTGGAAAGAAGGAAATTAGAGTTAGCCTTTATCTAATTTGTGTCAGGCCTCCATACTAGTCTGGCTTAAATGAAAATAATGTGATTTAGATAACCTATTGCTCAAAGTGAGTAGGAGATAATACAGTTATAGATTAAAGGTTTGATTTTTGATGTCTCCTTTTTTATACTCTTTTAATGGCTTAATTTCCAGAGAGTTAAAAACCAGCAATTTCTTAAACAAATGAATATAAAGAAACAACACTTGACCAAGGACAAAAATTTGCTAGACATCTGTGTATGGAAATGTGCCCAGATCTACTTAGGATGGAGGGGTTATGATTAAGATGCTGCATGCATACCTGTAGAAGCCTATGTGTGACCAAGGTGTTAAAACTCCCATTACAGTCAGTGGAAATCTGTCTATAGGTGTCTACTGCCTTTTGGCAATCCCAAGCTTAAATACAGTCTGGGCTGAGTATGGGTTGAAAGCAGTCCTGAGGAGAAAGGCTTGGGGATGCTGGTTGAAGAAAAGCTCAGCATGGGCCAACAATGTGCAAGTGCAGCCCAGAAAGCCCCAGCTGCATCCTGGACTGTATCAAAAGAAATGCAGCTGGCAGGTCAAGGGAGGTGATTCTGCCCCTCTACTCCACTCTGGTGAGACCCCCAGCTGGAGAATTGTAGCCAGCAAGGAAGCCCCCAACAGAAGGACAGGGGCCTGTTTGGAGTAGGTCCAGAAGAAGGCCATGAAGATGATCAGTGGGCTGGAGCAACTTCTAGTAGCTGAAAGGAATCTACAAGAAAGTTGGGCTGGGACTTTTTGCAAGGGTTTGTAGTGACAGAACGAGGGGTAATGGCTTCAGACTGGAAGAGGGTAGATGTAGATTAGAAATTAGGAAGAAGTTCTTTACAGTGAGGGTGGTGAGGCACTGGAACAGGTTGCCCAGAGAAGTTGTGAATGCTCCATTGGATGTGTTCAAGACCAGGCTGTTTGGGGCCTTAAGCAACCTGGTCTAGTGGGAAGTGTTTGTATAGCAGCTAGTAAAAATGAGGTTGTTGTCCACCACTGGGGATACCATATACTAGTAATACTGATTAAGAGCGTGCATTATAGTTATTAAGACTGTTTTAAATGTAGTAATTTGTAGACTAGTGTGTTATGGTGAAAATTGTGTGTTAAAAGACTGTGACTCACTCTGATACTATTGAAATGGAGGCTTCATAAATACCTAAGTGAAGCATATTTGCAGAAATCAGCTTGGTTATGAACAAAAAGGAGCTACATTAGCTGAATAAATAATTTACTGAAAATAGTTCCCTTGGTTTTTATGCCAAAATTGATTTACACAAATAGAGCACATTGTAGGAAGATGTTGTTCTGTTCTGCCACTTACTCGGGAAAGCATTAGAAAAATGTTTAGAAATTAAATACTTCTCATACAGAATATTTGACTTCACTCTAGTAATCACAACATGATTTATTTGAAGTTCTATTTAGTGGAGGCATTGCCTTAGCATAGGCAGTTGAAATAAATATGTTGAGAACCTGTCTAGGCTGTTCACTTCTGACCCTTCAGGGTACACACCATGAGTCTTTTCATAATTAATGTTTTGTTGCTGATGAAGAAAGCCTGTATTACTCTCTGAATACTGCGTGTTGCATGACTATGGAATCTTTTTTTCCATATCAAAACTGGAAGCAAATCTTTGCTTACTCAGACTAGTGGGGTAGTTCTGCAGCTGGGCTTCAGTATCGTTGTGTCCTCAGCTGTAGGTAGCGTTCACAAGTAAAATACCATAGTATCCTGGTTTGAACTAGAACAGAACTAATTCTGGTTGGTGATATTACTTTTCAGCTCAGTTTCTTCTAAGCAACCTCACAGCATATTTTTTGCAGACAGTGTCTGCTTCTAGCAGTGATAACACGATGTTTACAGTTACTACCAAGGATTGGTGTTCAGGAAGGCTCTTGCTTACATTTGCTCCTGTGTGGACCAAGGTCATTGCTAAATCTTGAGCACCACATTGGGGATGCAATAAGTAAGAGGTTGCACCTGCAAGGAGATGTGGACAGGGCAGGTGACCCCAAACTGACCAGTGATGTATTCCATCCCATATACTTCATGTTCAGTATAAAGCTGAGGGATCACGAGGGTCAAGCCACTTCTACAATGGCCAGCATCTGAGGACGACTGTTCTATCTTTGATCCAATCTGTGTGTTCCTCAATTCAGTTCCAGAATCCAGCTCCTGAATCCAGTTCCTGTCTGCTGCTGAGTCCAGGCTGGGACTTCCCCAGTGCCTGCTCCACAGCATCAGTGGTTATGGTGATATAATTGCCATCAGCAGGGCTGGGCTTGATATTGTTCTTGCATATATTTGTATACATTTGATGTTATTATCTGCATAAAAGCTGTTGAAGTTTTCTAATCTGTAAGTCTCTCTGTTATTCCGTTTCCTTCCCCTTTTGGGAAGGGAGATGAGTTATTAAAGACCATTTGTCTAGTGCCTGGACCAGCCCTAACCCTTTACCCATATGATACAGTATTGTCCTCAGTGTGTCAAAACCAGATAGCATAGTTTTTGCAGCAGTCTTTTACTGAAAAATTTGATTTCAAATCACTAGTCTTCACTGTTGAAAATGTGTGCTGAGCTCATCAGACATTACACGTGAAGAATTGCTTGGACTGCTATGAAGAGTATGAGCATCTTAAACACTGGGACAAGCTGTAATTCCACTGAAGCCCGAATTCAGCCAGGTTAGAGCTAAATGAGACTTGAACTAGGCTTTTTGTGCTAGTATTTGTACCTCTTGTGTTGGATGGATGTCTTGTAAGATGGGCTCTTAATCAGTACACCAGTATAATTACATAGTCGTGGGGTATTGGGGTATTTTGCCTACAGATACTTACAGTTGATTTCCCAAATACAGCAGATCCTATTTGGGTTTTCACCCCCTTATCACCCCTTTTATGGCATAACAGCTAAAAAAATCTTAGAGAAATCTGAGACTTAAACAACAAAATCCATAATATGTTGCCTCTTTCTAAATGATAACTTTAACTTTCTAATATGACACATATGAAATGTGAGCTCAGTTTCGCATTAGCTTCTTTCTAAAGAGATTATGAAAGTTTTATTCATGCAAAACCTGGTGTTATTTATATCTGTCATATACTTATTAGTTCATTGAAACATTTTTCCCTCAAAAAGATTTTTAATTAAGGGTTATGAATTGTAAACTTTGAGGGTTTTTCTTTCAATTTTTCAGTGATTATCATATAAATATACATGCATTTAAGATGAACACAATTTGGAAATATGTTTTTAATTTCACTGTAATAGGAATTGCTATGTTCAGTAAGGTTCTGCTACAGCAGTTTACTGATGATAAACCTGTGCTAATTTTGGGAGACAAAATGGTATTTTCTATATTTGATTTGACAGTCTTTTATCTTGGATGCCTTCATGAAGTTTTCAATCAAAAGCTACCCTGTGCTGTTCAAATTGCAACAAGTTGAAAAGATAACACACTCCATCAGGAATGTCCTGTAATACACCTGACACTCTTGAAGAGAGGCCATGAAAATGAAATGTCAGTTAGAGGAAAGAAGTTTCCACAATCTAACTTTATTAAACATATATTCTTATGCTTACCTCTGTGTATGTATTTTATGTGTAAGTGCTCACATCTATCCACGTATGTTTTATATCCAGATGCAGCTTGTAAAGTTGGACTTAAACATTAGAATACACATTGGAAAATTTAGGTTATAAACTGTAAGAAAACTGTAATGATTCCAGAAGGAAATGTTGTTATTACGAGACATTCAGAGCAAGAAATCTGAATATCTGAAAGGTGGAAACAAGGATGTTTGTGACACTGAAGACAGCAGGATTTATCCTTATCAGACTTTTCCAGCCCTCTAACACACTCTGAGCCTTAGTTCCTTGCTGTTTTGAGATGGTGGACTGTACCAGCACCCAGCCAGCCACCATAACACAAGAAATACAATACACTTATGTAGTAACCCAGAGTATGTTGTCATTCCCACCAGCATTATTCATCACTGGGTGGATGTGTATGGGAAAAGAACAAACTCTGTAACACTTATCATGTAGAGGTGGTCATTTTAGTTAAATTTAGCTTATTTTAAAAAGTTGTTCCAAGTTTTTTAACTTGTTTCAAGTTTCCATTGGAATATCACTGAAGTTTGGGTAACATAAACTATAGGTCACAGAAAGATGTTACTGACTTGAACCCCTTGCATACCTCATGTATGCCTTTATTGGTTTGAAATCTGATATATCGTAAGCAGGGAGATGAGCAGTTAATGTAAATCCTTGAAAACCCATGAGTATTATTGATTAATGCATTCTTAGATTTATTATTCAAATATGGTGCTATTGCATTGTTCATTTTCTTAAAATGGCTAATCAATTTGCAACTGACTTTAACTATGCAAATATATTAATGTGTTCCTGGAAGACAAAGGTTCAAAATTATTTTCAAATACTAAGCATTTAGATATCACTGATTAGAAGCTTTGTACATGATTAAGATCACGCAATGAATTACTCAGATTTAAAAATTATTTTAGATCCACATATATTAGATGCTTAAATATCTCTCTATAAAAACTGAAGGACTTGTGATTTCAAATCACACCCAGTTTCTTTTGGTCCTAGTTCCAGAAATACCTTTGTATATCTTGTAAATTCCATGTCTTCCTATGTACTCAAAATACTGAAAGATATCTATTATTCATGGTTTTGTTTTTCAAGGCATAAAGGAAGTTGTACAGATATATATTAACTTTTCAGTTGCAATTAGAAACCAGACTAGATAAAGAAACAAATGTTTCAAATCCTTCTGTTCAGAATTAATCATTATACTTTGTAAAGAGATGAGTTGAACTGAGGACTAAGAATAGCTTTTAATGTTGCAGACATTTTTGGTACCAGATATTAGCTAAAGATATTAATTAAATGGAAGTGAAAGCTGCAGCAGCTTCTCCAAAAAGTAGTAGAAACAGGAATGCATAGGGAAGAAAGGAATTTTGACCATTTCTAACAATGTTCTGTTTGAAAGTTTGCATAGATTGTGCTAAGGTTATGTTGTTGAGTTTTTATAGGAATTAGGACATCAAATTTTCTTTGGATAAATAACTACTATTTAACTAAAAATAATGATAATGTTTCAAGTAACAGCTTCTCTTAAAAATTGTCTGTAACAGAACTGTGAAACTTACACAGAAATGAGATGAAAACTGAGTGATGACTTGAAATCACCCTTTTTTTTATCAGATTTCAGATTAAATTTTTTTGAAACTCAGAATCAACTTTTCAACTGTAAAATGTATATATGTGGAATCAGTTATTGTACTAAAATGTAGATTATGACATAAATAGCTGCACCTGCAATGTGTAAAAACTTTTTTAATCGATTTATTATGCAGTAGGATTTGGAAGGGAGCATATTCCTGTGGTTTAAAGTACAGAAATGAGATCAGAGCAATCTAAATTCTCCCTGTAGCACTCTCTCAGGTTTATGTGAAATAAGACTCTGTTTCCCTATTTTTAAATACCTTACCAAAAATATTGTAAGGCTATATTGACTAATACGAGAAGCTCACTGAAATCCTGAGAGCAAGAAGCATGTAGCAGTAGCATGTAGCAGCTACTTGATGCTACTTTACACCCAGCAGTTTGCCAGTGTTGACAGCTGCATGTGCAATACTGTATGATTTGGAAGTTGGGGGTGGTAGTCCACTCACAGGTTAAGTCACCTGTACTTAGAAGTCTACACAGGTCCATCTGTAAGATGACTCATTTAACTTCCATTTAATTCAAGGGAGATGTAGGACAGACATTCCTGAGTGTCTGAAACCATGGAAGATAACCTAATGCATCTGCCGAACCTCTAGCTGCATCTACAGATCTATGCAGGTTTTGTACAGATCCCACTTCATATCTGGCAGCTGCATGTGGATCCCCAAAGGCATTTCAAAGCTGTTAGATATCTGTTGACAAACTTCTTCATCCTTGCCCATGGATAAAGCCCTGAGCAACCTCGTCTGACCTCCTGAGGTGCCCTCCAGACTGCACAGCCTTTGCCACTATGGTCAGAAGAGCTGAGAGCTATTAAGATCACCAAGTAAGTGTCTTTACAACAAGATACGGTATCTATTTAGAGACATCTTTTTCTGCATAACAAGCTGAGGGTGATTCACCCGGATTCTGGCTTAAATGTCTTTTTTTTTTTTCCATCATATAATGATAAATGGAATAAAGCCTACCTAGTTTCTTAGTTGCATTTTTGTTCCTAAAAAATATAGAATAACTCATTGCCTTCAGTTTATTTACATTATATATTGACATTTCAGCTATACAAATCAAAGAATATGGAAATAAGATGATGTAGAAGTCTAGAGCATTGGGAGAACACAGAATATATTGGCCATTAAGGTATTTCAGAGTTCTTGTAGCTGCCTAAAATGGGTGCTGTGGTTAAACTGTTTTGGTAAGAAGAAAGTAAAGAAAATTAAAGAAAGTTGTGCAGAACAAAACAGAAATACCAATAAAAGTTCATCATCTTCCTGGAATAACTCAGTTTGACAAGTCATTTAGAATATTTGTTTTGATTTAAAAGCAGAAGTACTTAGAGGAACAGAAATGTAACTGGTTTGTCAGAAAAGAAAATAAAATCTGAAATGAGCTCATTAATTTTACTGTAATATCTGAGATTATTTGGCTAATTGTATAATATCACTGATTAATTATTTACTTGCCATGGGAAAAGATCCTGTAGACAGAGCTGAAGAACTGTCTGCAGCCTCATTTAAACTCATTAAAATGCTGTGTTGTAGACACATTTGAACGTATCTCTGGAGAGAGAGAGCAGAGACAAATGGAACCAAGGAGGTTTACACCTCCACAGACTCCAGTTCAGGTCCTTGTCTGCTACGTCCTCCAGAGCTCAACAGGAGAAGTCACTGATTTCCCAGTTTCTGTCAATGGCAGTATAACACTNAGCTCAACAGGAGAAGTCACTGATGTCTATATTCTTGGCTTTAGGATTTCCCAGTTTCTGTCACTGATTTCCCAGTTTCTATCAATGGCAGTATAACACCCTCAAAGGGTAAGATTCTGCTTCAGATGGAGGCATGAAATAGTAGAATTCTACATGCATTTACATGTGGGCTGGATATTTGAACTCTCATTGTAGTCTCTGCACAGCTCATGAATGAACCCTAGAAAAAGTTTCAGGTCATGCTGAAATAGACACTTGGTACTGCATTTCTTTCCCCCATAGATACCTCCAGCAGCTTGGGATTCCTTAGGGTATCTTGCCTGGATTCCAGTTGCCACTCCAGAAGGATCCAAAAGGCTTTCTGTAGGTCCCAGGTCACACCTGCCAATCCTGTGTGGCTCGGTGTTACTCAATGTCTTGGAGCACCCTGGATGCCTTGTCATGTTCAAATTTGTGATTTGTGAAAACTGGAGCACACTCTGTATATGGATCCAGGAAGCTGTTGTCAGTCTCAAGTAAAATAAGACCACAGCTGGTCCAGCTAAATGACATGCTTCTGCCAATTATACAAGTTGTTGAATTTCAACAATTTATGGGGATGAAGTTAATAATGCAATTAAGATATACAGGCTGTATCTGCTGAGGAGCAGCAGGGCCAGAGCAGCTCTGCCAGGGGGTACAAGCCAGATGCCAGAGGTGAGCCACCTCTGGCTGTGCCCTCATTGAAGGGGGCTGTTCCAGAGCAGGGTGAGCAGATCTTGGGAGGCAACAGAGCCCAGACCGTAGTAAGTTTGCTTTGCAATTAGAAGAAGCAGAACAACTTGCAGTGTATAAATTGTTACAGTACTTATTTCCCGACTGCAGGACTCTGTGTGTGCAGCAGAATAAAGCTCTGTAGCTCACCAGACAGCAGCTCATGTAGCTCCTAGATTTAGGAGTCATTACTTAAAGCTGCTCCACCCAGTGTTTCCATGTGACAGTTGATAACTCTCATCCAGCAGTAGGACTGAGATTGTTGCTAATACGAGTAAACCTCACATGCCATAAGCAAAGTTTGGAATATTCTGCAAATATCTTGAACAGGCTGTTGGGAGAATTTTCTTAAACTTCTCTTGCCACCAGTGATTGAGTGGAAAGAGAACTTCTACATCAGAGCTAAGAATGGAGATCAAATAGTTGGAAATTTATGTCGTATTCAATTTACTAATAGTTATTAATCTTCAGTGTAATTTGAAAGCTAGTCCCATTTCCTTGGTAAGACATTCCAAATTCTAGATGAATAAATGGTCTGGGCAGAACTGTGTGATTCTGTAGAACAGTGTAATTATACAGAATGTGAAATTCAAAAGCTGTTAATTCACAGAACAGTTGTATTTTACTGCAGTACTTTGTGTGGCTGTTTGATACAAACACAGCGTGTACATAAGAAAAAAATGTGTGCATAAGATGTGTAGATATGTACTTGTGTTATGAACATTGTGTCACACGTTCAGGGAATACAGTTAAAAAAAAAAAGAAATTGCTGTGCCAACGTTTTTCCTGCCCTCTCAGACTTAGCAGGGCACATATTTTTATAGTTTAACAAGCTTTCCTATTAGATTTTGAAAAATGAATCTTGTTATTGACATACTTGAAGTGTATTCAATTAGTCTTGATTTGGTATATTTGATTTAAAGGTTTTTGATTATTTGTTCCATGTTCTAACTTGACAACTTAGAAATGGAATGAAATTAGCCTGTCAGGAAGGATTAATGAACTGATTTTGTTCACTAGTTTAGATGATTTACACGAGTTCCACTGCAGCTGATCTTGCCACTGAAACAATATTAATTTTTGAAACTGTATTAAGTCGATCTTATGATATCCTATATTCTCCTGTACTAATTAACATTTATTTATCAGAGGAGTGAAAAGAAAATATGTAAAGCAGTGAACTGCTCTGTAGTTTAGTTACAACCATATTGTTTCTTGTGTTAAAGAGTGAACATATTAATAGATTATTAGTACATGCATTAAATACCAATAAGCATAATTGATGGACAAAGTAATTAATTGGTGTTAGCTGAGCCTATTTTTATTGCATTAACTAGGCTGCAAACCTACTTCTTATATGAAGTACAGAACTGTTGATTGACAAGATGTGCTTCGCCAAGAAGCCTAGTGAGCTATTAATATGAAAAAGCACATCAAAATGCAGCAAAAGATACTTCCTTCGTCTACTAGTAAGCTATGAAAGATTTCTTAATTCTGAATGCTCACAATTTTTCAAACTCCACTGTGCCCAGCTTTGGAAATCTGATAGATGGCATCAGTGGAAGGAGCAGGTTTGGTTGAACCTGAAAAATAAAAGTGCCTTCATTCCTCCCCTGGAGCATCTTATGCTCCAGCTGAGGGGGAGTGGGTGGAAGGCATGGACTGAGCATCTCATTTTGTTATAAAACACATTTACTCAGATTGACAAGGAGGAAGATCTTTAAGTTGTAACTTCACCTGCAATAATTTTCTTCCTTCATAGCGTATGTAAATGTGGATTATAACAGAGCAGAAAATGTATGTATAATTTAACCTTCTGTAAAAAGGCATGGAAAATACTTGGGTTAAATATTAAAAAGAAAATTTTCTGCCTATTCATATGAAATATACAATATCTTCCTGTTTATCCATCTAAAATGGGGTAATTGCATGAAATTTGTTTTGCAGTCTGATTTTGATTGAGGTAACCAACTGGCTTGACTGAGATGCCCCAGTGACTTGGAAGTGATTAATGTGAAATAGATATCTTATTTCTTTGTTAGAATTAGGTGACTAGAGAGATGTCTGCTTTCAGCAGATGCACAAACTCAATCAACTGCGTAGGTGCAGTGCCTCTTCATGCCAGTGCTACTGTCTAGATTCTGTTTAGATACTGTTAGGGGCTGCATCAATTTGTGGTGTGGAGTCAGGTGAACTGCAGTATAGAAAGGTGAGGAAAAAATGGTACAACTGGGGTGAATAAATTGTTTGGCAATCAAAACAGTGGACAGGGATTGGTTCTAGAAAACAAGAGCAAATGGAGAATAAGAGCTGAACTATGAGATCTGGCTGGTAAGCCAACAAGGGATACATTTTATCAAATAAAGGCTATTTACTGCTGTTTCCCATTACAGCTTCGCTGTTATCGTTACTTTGCTTTTAAGATAAATTATTATTTTGGCATTTATTATTGTTACACAGCCATTGTTTGAATTGAGAGAATATAAGAAGATTTAATTGTCCTCTTTTCTAAGTAATGCAGAATTTTACCTAAGACAGAGCCTAAATTTACATCCAAATTAAGTGAAAGACTTGTACTGGTCCTAGAGCACAAGAATTGATATGTAGGTTTTAAAAGCACTAAGGAAGTTATTTTTCAATTATTTAGAAAGCATCACATGTACAATGCCTCTGTACAGATAATACTTTTCTATTTCACTGCTGCGGGGTAGTACATCCTCTCCCTTATCATGCTATACTAGAAGGTGTGATTTTTTTTATATATTTTTTTTTTTCTAAATCACTGTATCTTAAATAAGGGCAGTGCAAAACCAGTGATTCAATTATTCAGGAAACGGCTGTAAATCTGAACAAGCTGCGTGTCAAAGGTTATGTTAACTTTCTTATAATCTACATAAGAGTGAATTTCATTTTATGTGCAGCATGTTATGGTAGGGATATTTAAAAAAAGACAGTTCATTAAATAACTTCAGTATATTGACAAATGGGTAGGATTAAAGACCATTAACAATGGCTCTTCAGTGCATTGTTCCCACCACAATTCATTTTAGTATTAAGAAGACAACTCTAGTTCTCTAATCAGGGTGACTTTTAGAAGTACTCCAGGACACTGCATCTTGTGAATATATCTTCACAGGTAAGATCTTGAAAGTTTTAAAATATAAGTTATCCTGGTTATTTAATTGAAACACGAAGTAACATGTTAATAATATTGAGAAAGAAAAACAGCGTAAGTGGAAGAGGCAGGAACTTGGTAAGATTTCACAAGCAATTTGCACATAAGATTATTACTGTACTTAAATTATAGGCACTTTAATACTAATGTTTTATCTTGAGTAACCACAGGCTGGAAAAGCGGCTGGACAGGGGCGAAAAATAAACTCCATAGAGCCGATCTGCTTTGCAACATAATGATTTCAGTTTCTACTGAATTAATAACCTCTTCTAATCATGGTGAGTTGCCCCTCTCTGTAATCCTTTACCCTACAAATGGTCCAAGTTCCCCCAGGTCTCTCCAGTTACTTCTGTGGCCAAGTGGCTTCATTTTTTATGTCCTTTTAAATGTCTGCCAAATGAACAGAAAATTAAGAACATCGACACGTGCGCTGGTTTCCCTGGATCATACTCAGGCAGACAGGGAAACCCAAGAGAGAGTTTCAGTTTACTATTTCCCTCTGTAAGCCACACTGGGATAGTTAGCTACAATTTAACTGCTCTTCCAGGTACCTCGAGGTACCTTCACTAGTCTCAGCAGATCTTGCCTGTATGTATTTCTGAACCAGCAGCTCCCTTCAGTTTCCTCTTGTCCTGTCCTACCTTTGCTAGTATCACTGCTATTACTTTTTCCCACTGTGGCAGTCCAGAAGTGCCCACAAGGGAGACATGCTGAGGATATGGATGCACAACATCAAGTTAGTACTTCCTGAAGCAAGGCCTGAAAAACCCTTCTTCCATTTGCCATCTTACCTTCTAATTGGCCTATTTTTTTTTTCCACTCAATACAAAATTTATACACTTTATAAAGTGTTTCTTACTTGCACCAGCCACTTCTGAAATGTTGGTATAATTTGTATCTCATAACAAGGCTCAAGTGAAAAATGTGTCTATGATTGATTCTGTGCTCATTTTAGTATAATAAGATGGGTTTGATCTACATCAGATTTCTGTTTATAGCATATTGAAGTTTTAAATGTGATTTTACTTTGGGACTAATTAGATGTGTGAAGTTAAATATGTTTGAAAGTCTTTTTCAGAATGAAGTCCTTGCTCTGAGGTTGTTTTTTTGTTATTTAAATCATCTCTACCTTTTTCTATCTTCAAGTTTACTTAGCATCAGGATTACGAAAGTGAGGGTCATGCCCATATACAGGCAGACATTCAAGGTGGGGCTGACAGAGCTCTAAGCACCCTGCTCTAGTTGAGGATGTCCCTGCTCTCAGCAGGGGGGTTGGACTGGATGACCTCTAAAGGTCCCTTCCATCCCAGACATTTCTATGTTTCTATATTTCTATAGATCTCCTTCATTAAAATTGCAAAGATTCCTGGGGCCGGGAATGCAATTTGTGAAAGCACAGAAGTAAACATTTAACACAAAAGAAATTAATAAAATGTTCCCCAGTGGTTCTGAAAAAAGGTTGCTAAAATATTTTCCTTGCTCTGCATGGGATACTGAGGTCACTATAGCAGAGAGAGAGTCATACACTTGGGCCAAAATGGCACTGGGCTTTCAGCATTGCCTAGCAGCTTTTTGCACCTCTTACCAGGATTCGGGGGGCCTGCAGAACAACAGCTCCCAGCCTCATGCCTTTCCCATGGAGGGGCTGCCACCGTTGTAGCCATAAGAATTTGGAGCTTCCTTATCTGGCTGCACACCACTGGAGGTTTACATGCATCACTGGCATGTAGGCTGCAGTGGGGAATATCACTGTTAGGCTTCTTACTCCTGCCATTCCAGGTCTAAATTTCCTTCCATTATTCACTTACATCCATATCCAAAAGGAAACATGCATTCTGCTGAACAGATGCTCACCAAAGTTTTCACAACAGCTCCACCAAGCAAAATATGATCACCTCTGCAAAATGCAACTGGCAATAAGTTTTAAAGAAAGCTTGTGGAATAACAGTAAAGCATGTTCAAAATATGTGGAATTTCAGGGTGAAAGAGCTTCAGTCCTACTTGCTTGCTGTCACATGCTTTCACAACATGTGTGTTGAGAATTCAGGTCGCTAAAATAGCCTTCTTGTCAGCGTAGTTGCTAATAAAAGAAGGAACTAAAAAAATTACTTTAAATTGTAAATCTTACCTTCTAAAAAATTATGCCAAATTTTATGTTCCTTTTTCTTGAAAAAAGTCTATGAAGACAAAATTTGTATCAAAAGTCTTAAGTTTCATGCATTAAAATGTACTTGCTATTGAGTGCAGGGAAACAGAAAGGCTTATTTTCCCCTAAAAAAAGTGCAGTGCTGTTATTACTTTAAAATTTTTATATTGTAAGTAGGCTAATGCTAACCTGGGGAATAGAGAAGGGAAAGAGATGGGTGGAAACTTGCAAATTGGATGAAAAGAAATCTTCTGCTTTAGGGAAAAATGATATAGAAAGGAAAATAGAAGAAAATATCTAAGTGGAAAAAGAGAAAGTAGAAGGGAGGTGTGTGTAAAACTGTAGACAATGAAAGATCTGTTAAACAGGAAATTTGGAATAGACAAGCATGAAAGCCTTGATTGTTTCTAACTTACTGTGGAACCAGTCTGCTGGAGATCAGGATTGAGCAGCTTGCAGTCTCCCTTTGGGTTTTACTGAGTCTGCTTGGACAAGCTCAGAACACTTTATGAGTCCAAGCTTTCTCTGCAGTCATGCTCACTGGAATAATTAGGAAATCACATCTCAGAATTCCAAAGCAGGAACAAGTGACTTCTTTATTCAGTATCCATTTCTATGCTATTGACATGCTAAAAATTGTGCAGGGGAGTTTCAGTTCTTTCCTAGAAGTGAGAAATAATCACTTGGCTAGAAAGTGATGAAATGTTTACCCAATCACCTCTCTCATGCTTGCCTAGCTGCAGGCCAAAACAGTGTTAAACTCCTTGAAAACTGTAAAAGAAAAGAATCTGTTCCTATTTTACCAAGAGGACACTGAAAGAGTCTCTGGACTACGTCTCCTTTATATAGAATGCTTTATTATCTTCTTGCATTTTCACTTATTTCAAACAAAATCTTGAATACTACCTTAATTATGATTTCTCTGAGCGTGAGGTGAGACGTTCAATCCTACAAACCTATTATGAGGCAACTGTTACATCACCGTGGCACATGAGAGTATGTTACATATTTCTAATCAAAGCATTTGGTTAACAAGAAGGTCAGAGAAGCAATTAGTGGTGGAATACAGTTCTATTGTGTGCCATGTACTATTTGACTACAATACAACCTGACACCAGGGCGATTTCTGTTATTGGAATCACAAAGGTGACCTAGGGCACTCTATCAAGCTTAGTTTGACCCTGACAGCTTTTGACCAGCTATTTGTTGTCATATCTTTCTGACTGAACAAGATGACAAATATACACAAGACCTTGTGCTCAAATGCTGCATTCTGTGAAGTGAGACAGATTTTGACCTTTAATTGGTAGAGGTCTCTGGGTCTTGTGACTCCACATCTGCTGTCTTTATTGTCTTAGAGTGGACAGAAATTCTGTTAACTACTGTAGCAGTATGTGCTTCCAGAGTAGGAAAAATGTAGTTGCAGTTAAATGGCATCAGAAAATGTTATTCCACAAGACAGTCCTTTTCTTTTTGAAAAAATAGATTTCTCTGACTGTACAGAAGAGCAGGCTTTTTTCTGAGTAATAAGCCTCTAATGCTTCGTGTTATTCTGTACTGATGCAGGGGCCTAACCTGACAAAACAATAGAAAGGATTTGGACTGAGATTGAAAATAGATGAATAAATAAACAGGAAATGTGTCCAGGACTAGAATATATGAATAAATATATATTTGCACACTTTTATGAAATAGAGGCCTATTTGTATAAAATAGAGGAGGAAGAAATTTTTGATCATTTTCTGTGGCAATAACCAAAATGAGAACACTATTTATTTTTTTTTTCTACAAAGGATTAGAATTTTTTAGTCAATACTTAGGAGATTGCATAGGCAAAACCCTCTACTGCAGATGTCCTCTATTACCATCAAATAAAAGTTGGCTAACCTTTAATATGTGAGTTCTTTACTTGATTTCCTTCTTTTTTTTGTGTTTGCTCACGTTTCCATGCATATGAGGTTGGTACCTGAGTACATCCAATTTTTTGTGGAGTACTATTCTACCTTTCTGCAAACTACATGCTGAGAAAAACTGCCTCTGAGGATTTAAGGAGTATAGAAAGGTCTTCACTGGAGAGATGACTGTTAGAAATAATCTGTAAACAGTAAGTATTTGCAATTATTGCTAGTAGCTGGATTTTGTGTTTTTCTAGTTTACAACTACACTTGGTTCAAGAATGATGTGAAAGAAATCATCTACTCCAGCAGTTTGACTTCTTGTCCCATTTAAAACTCCATGGAAATAACACCACCTCCAGATTTATGCTGCTTAAAAATGTAAGTTTAGGTGTTCTTCGTTTGTTTCTTTATTTGGTTTTGTTTGTTTGTTTGTTTGGGGTACTTTTCATTTGGTTTTGTTGTTTTGTGTCTTTTAATGAAAATCCAAGCAATTAGGCCATTGTGTTCTGAACACACTATCTGCTTGTTGAATCCTAGGGATTTTTGTTTTGAAATATCCAGAGCTTTATTCGTCTTTGTTCAATTGTTTAAAGACAGGTTCCTATTTAGGATATTTTGTTTCAGTTAGCCTCATGGGGCTGGTGGATGCCCTATGGGATACCTGCATCCCTCTGAAAAGGCAGCTAGCATATGTCATAGGTTTCTCTGGGTCTGTGTCAGGCAGTTAGGTTGTTTACTCAGAAATGCTGAATGTGGAAACAATCATACCAGTAATGTGTCTTCAAATGAAATTAAGATTTTTTGTTTATAAATTCTGATTTTACTTTCTGTTAAAATGCTCACACTAACACAAAAGACCTACAGGAGTAAGGATTCCTTGTGTAGGTGTAAATGGAAGCATGCAGGTCATGCTGCAGAGAAACCTCAAAAGATGGGCTCAAACTGGATTTTTGCCACAGCACTTCATCAGAGTCCATTCTCAAATTGACCAGAAGAAATGGGCTTTTGACAACAGATTTCCTGGCTAATTGATGACCTCCTTCCCGGCCAATCCTCCCCAAAGCAATGCTATTTCTGTACAGATGCTCTGGGCAACAGATGTACCCCCTGCCAGTGGTCTTGTGAATCACTAGGTCTACAGTGGCTGTGCAAGTAGGTCCCCTTGTGATGGAGTGGGAATAACGTGGTCTCTGCAGCAGTAAAAAAGCTGAATAGGTCACATGTTTTGGTAAGGCAACAGATGGGAGTCCAACACATCTATTTCTCCAGTAAATTATTGGCCCAAATACTCTCATCTGCACAGTGCAAACTGTGCCACACTCAAAAAGTTCAAAATTCAAAAATTATAGCTCACACAAGGGTTCCAGGACACATACTGTTTAGTATTTCAGGTGTGAATCTATGTTTTGCTAATTCTGTATTATACATCTAATCATAGCAAGTTCACCTAGGTCCCAGGAATATTTTACAAACTTTACAAACTTCTCCGTCCATTGGTAACTTTGACAGAAAAATAGGATCCCCCCACACCCTTCATCTCCTGCTTCTACCTTTCTGTTGGATGGAATTTCCTGGTCCTGTTATACCATGTGCCAGGCCTTACACACTCTGCTCTTTAGACTGATTCCCCCTCCAATAAAAACATGGAAAAAAAAAATGGTTCTCAAGAGCAGATGGTTTATGACTTAATCTTAAAAAATATATTTTAAAAATGTATTTTTCAGAGAGACCAACAATTAACTCTTTAATTTACCTATGTATTCTTAATGTTACTGCTCTGTTTCATTTAGCCCATGAAAAAGAGTTGCAGTAAGAGTGGCTGCCCCTTGACTTATGAGTTGCTCCTGCTGCTTATTCCATTTTATCTCATATTTTACTTAGATTTGGCAGAAATCAGTTTAGCAGCCACAAATGGCTTTGATTTAAGATCAGCATTCAGAATAGTAGTGCAGAAACAAATTATAATATATTTTTCCAAATGCCTTTTCTCTCGACTGCAAGAAGTAAAGTGTGGCTGCTTGTCATTCCCCACCAACTAGCATTTTAGAACAGAGCAAGATGTGAGCAGAAATGTTGCACTTCTACTTGCAGTCAACATATGTAAAATCTGATTCTGGCTAGTGAGGCTTAAACACTGAAATAGATGCCCCCTTTGGCTGTGACTGATGTTCAAAGATTAGATAGCTTTGTATTTACCTTGGTTTCCTTTTGCTCTGTGATCCCACATCAGCTTCTGCTCTTTCCCATTTCCTCAGATATTGCCAAAGCAAGAAGGTGCTATATATTGATCCAAGAAGGGTGACATTACTTCCCCTGATACCATTTCAAAAGGAAGTTTACAGTGGTTACAATATTTGGCTTTCCTCGGGTAACATTTTCAGTTTTTAGTGTAGGATTTTGTGGGCTTGAGGCTCAGCTCTGCATGCCCTGCCCAGAGGCAGGTCTGCCCTTGGGGTGGGGAGTGGGAGCTATTGGGTGCAAGCCCCTGACCTTCCCCAGCCTGGCTTCCTGGGGCTCCCAGAGTAAGAAGGCTCTGGGGGCATCAAACCCGTACCTACTGCTCTTTAAATGCTATGCACAATCACACATCCACGTATGATTTATTCAGGATTCAGAGCTTCTTAGGCAGAACCGATGTGGCAAATAAAGACAGGAAAAGCAGATGCTTTACTCGATGTTTAATACTACTCTCAATCTCTGGCTAATCAAAATCCCTCAATAAACAAGACCAATTTGGTGCATACATCTGTTCCACAGCCAGCCTATATTGTCAGTGGTGTCTTGCTGAATTCTTTGAGGCTCAGAGCATTCACCACCTGCAAGATCAGATCCCTGGCTGTTACCAGATGGTGGCATTGTAGCATTACAGCAGTTTTCAAAAGTTGTCATAATTTCACTTGGGGTAACCCAGAAGGCTATGAAAAGCACAGAATACATTTTGAAGTGGAATAGCTGGAGAATTTTGTACACTAAAAATGTGCTTGTGCATCTGGAGCTGAAAGAGGATGCAGGAGCAGAGGATTCTTTTAATCACCAACAATAATAAATAAAATATTATATTTAAAGAATAGTCAACATTTAGGAAAATCCAAGCAGGCTGTGATGCTTAATCTGTTCATGGAGATCTTCTGTAGTTTGGAATATTTATGAACTATTGGTTGGCAAAAAAAATCTAAAATGGGGCAAGGAAGGGAATTGTACTGCAAATGTCTGAAAATGTCAAATTAGAGAAATAATGTAATTTTATTACACATACATGTTTTATTTTGGTTTTGTTTTGGTGTTTTTTTTTCTGTTGTTTGTGTGTGTGTTGTGTTTTATTTTGTTTGGTGTTTTTCTTTTCTTTTCTTTTGTTTGTTTGTTTGTTTTTCATTTGTTTATAACCAGGAAAAAAATGATATGCAGATTGTGGCACAGAAGCATGAAGTGGAAACATAACAATTGTAAATCTGACTCCACCATGTTATTTCACTGTCATTTTCTGTAAGTTATTAATCTTTGCTGCTTCATTCTCTTTAGTTCTGAATCAAGGGGGATAATGCTGTAATGCTTTCAACACTGAAAGGACTAATTAGTTAATACCTGCAAAATATGTTGAAAAATGCTGTGTGCTAACAGCATTTCATCATGTTGTTCAGAAATCAAGGTTCCAGGGGAACCACTGTTAACCCCTTCTGCAAAGCACCTATGTTTTCTGATTCCTCAGTACTTGCCTGCGATTAGCGTTATGCTTGCAGCAGCTGCATTTCCATTTGTACCCAGAGGACAGCACTCAGACCCTGTTCTGCCCAGTTCAAACCTCAAATTTATTATCCGAATAATATTCCCATGACCACCCTTTCTTTTTTACTGTGCTTTCACCCTGATGAGCCCTGAAAACACACTACAAATCTCAAAACCAGGCGTGCAGAGAGAAAGCTGTTTTTACAGGGCTGAGGGTGCACAAAGCCAGCAAAGCAACACAGCAAACTGGGAGCTAGGCACCAATGGCACCACATTAGTCTTTCCTGGGGCAATTTTCCCTGAATGTTTTCTAAACAATAATTATACCTCAGCCAGACTGTGTGAAGTCATGGTTACCGGCTCCTAGTGATTTTGTGAATGGTGGGATTTTACACAAGGGCTTGATAAGAGAAGAAACTTTATCTCTTCCATTCAGCTGCAGTCCTACCTGTCCTCTGATCTGCTACCTGCATCACTTGCCTGTTTCGTGGCAGTTGAGCAGCTAACCAAGGATGCTCAAAATCAGGGTGTACATTGGAGGGAAGGAAGGAAAATATAGAGAGGAAATACTAGTAAGAGTCCAGCAGTTTCGAGCAACTCAACCCACTAATTGTTACTCTCTTTATGAAGTGTCCAGATGCTAATGAGAAGATGAGGAAATCTCTGTTGCCAGCCTCTGGAAGAGGGGGAAAGAACACCATGGAACAGTGGGACTGAAAAGGGAATAACTGGGAGGGAGGCTGAAGGGACAGGGCTGATTTTGAGCTTGTGATATCCTGCAGAGAAGGACAAGACATGCTGCAGCACCAAGGACACAGATCTGCTGTCTCAGTAAGTCTGTGAGACATGACAGTGAAAGTTTCTTCTTGCTTTCATGGGTACAGGCAGGGTGGACAGGAGCAGAAGGGAAAATGAGGAAATTCAAAATTTTCTTAATTTTATTAACTTCTGACTGAAGCTACCAATTCTGGAAGGGACCATCTCCTCCTCATCACCCCTTTTACTTGTTCTTATTTGTACAGGAGTTTAATGTAGTTGTTAGGTGTACATTTACTGCATCTAGTCTGAATTTACTTACAAATGAATAGTTCCTCTCAAGTAAAAGCAGTCTGAGTGAAAACACTGTCAGTGTGAAATACCACCAGTCTTTGTAATAAGACTAGTGGCTGTACCACTGGTGTATGAAGTCTGAGAGCTGCAGGGTAAATCCCACAGCTTTTTTTCAGATGCCATATTCTGATTTGCTCTATAGGTTATTTCCCCATGCCCCATGACTCCAACTTCGGCAGCCCATCTAAATTTCCATGGTGAATGTGGAGTTTCACTAAAAAACAATCAGGTAGAAATAACCTCTTAAAGATGTGGCATGTTAGAATGAATTTTAGCCCATACCCTCTTTGGAGAGTGAGCTCGTGTTAAACACATTACCTTGCCAAGCTATGGAATTTACTGTGTAAAAGAAACGTCTCAGGGAGTACTATAACTCAAGATAATTTTGAAGTGAAGACAGTCTACAGACATGGTGATTTTGGCCAGGATCACGTTGTTAGGAGTTGTGACAGACTTGGTTACAAAAACTGGAAGATTTGGCCCTAACTTCTTGGTTTAATTGTAATGAAACATCATTCTCTCATAAATCATCCTAAAAAAATGAGGGAAAATAAAAATCAAGAAGAAATATGAAGAAAAATAAAAATATGAGAAGTATGAAAAGGATAAGAAAGATGAAAGAGAAAGAGGAAGAAAAAGAAAAAAGAAAAAAAGAAAAAGAAAAAGGGAAAAAAAAGAAAGAAAAAAAAAGGAAAAATGAAAAAGAAAAAGAAAAAAGAAGAAAAAGAAAAAAGAAAAAGGGAAAAGAAAAAGATGAAAAAGAAAAAAGAAAAGAAAAAAGAAAAGGAAAAAAGAAAAAGGGGAAAAAAGAAAAAGAGAAAAAGAAAAAAAGAAAAAGAAGGAAAAGAAGGAAAAAGGAAAAAAAAAAAAAGAAGAAAAAGTTGAAGAGAAAGAAGGGAGGTTTTCAATCACTTCAGCAAAACAAGGGGTAAGCACGTGGCTTGAGTTTTGTCATGGATTTCAACAGCAGCTCGTTGAGCATGTATTATACCCAGAGCTGTAAGCTCACCACTTGTTCAGCTTCTCATTTCTTGTGCTTTTGGTCCAGGACAGTGTTCTGTGATCTGAAGGCATAGATGGGGACCCAGGTGTTGCTTCTGACTAAAAGCCTCTCCACTGGAACTTCCTGACTCATTTCCCTGATTACAAAGACAGCAGGTGTCAAACAAATTAGAAAAAGAACAAAGGACATTATCTATCCATACTTAATTAAAGGCAGAAATGCACTCAAGCCTGGCTGGCTGAACTAGAAGGCCATGAGGGCGATAGCATTTTAATTTATTTTAACTGTTCAGGAAGAAAAGTAAGGTTATTTCTGAGACCAATGTAATTAAAGTATGGAATTATTTTACAATTTTTTGTTTGCTCCTGTTTTTATTTTTTAGAAAAGGCATATATTTGGATTTCCTTAGTTACTTTATTTTGATAGGTACTTTTTGTAAACAGAGCACATGACATCCATTAAAAATATACAGGGTAGCCTGATAAATATGCAGTCTTATGTCACCTTAGCTTTAGTTTAAATGTCATTGAAGGAACAGACTTTCAACTCCATCATCTTCAGTGCTTACATTATTGGATTTTTTTAGCAGTTTAAATTTTCTATTACATGAATCCTATCTATTCATCAAGTAAAAATGTGGCTCACATATCTTATGGTTCACCTTGCTACTGTAACGTCTGCATGAATTCAGTCACCCTTTCAGTTCTGTAAAGATTTGTAGGATAAAGGATTAGGAGAAGAGATGTAATCTCTGTTTATAAAAGGCACTTGGATACATTCCAGTGAAAATGACTGTCATGTGTTAGTAGCTTAACCATATAATAGTTGTAGTGAAATATCAGTGATTTTCACATCTAGCTTGTAATATTTCTACAAATTATCTTACAACAGAAACAAAACTATTCCCACCTTAGAAAAAATCTGCAACATACATAGTTGTAGTGTATTCATATTATTTTCTTGTATCAGTGCCATTAAAAGAATTAAGATTGCTGCATACTGCAGTGTATGCCATTTTCCAGGAAATCATTCAGAACTCTTATAGAGTGCTTTTATAATAGTAAGGAAAATATAAAGGATCTGCTAACCAGCAGAGGTGTAGCAGGGGAGTAAGAGGAGATACTGTTTCAATAAGGCTAGCTAAATAACATTAAGGGACTATTCAAAGGTGTAGCATGAACTGAAGGTTTAAGATGCTTTGAAAATGACAATTACCTTAGAATTAAAACTGCTTAGGCTTTAGGTACATTGCTTTACTAGGTTTGTAATCATCCCATAAAGACTCAGATTCTGCTTCCTGTTCTTAACTTAAATAGTTCTTAAATCTATAAAGCCCTCTCTGAATGTTTCGTTTCTTCATTATTTTTACTATGCTGAAGTGTTTAGCACCCAAAAGCATCCTTATAACATCCTAATTCAAACTTCAGCGACCGTACTGGAAGGGATGCTGACAGACTTTGAATAAAATTCTGATGCTCTAATATGGATTAAAAGAAATATTTCAAGTGTATCCTTAAAAATGTGCTTATAGCAGAGTCTAGTAATCTATATGGGACTTGAACATTTGCTGAGCTTATTTACAAAATTAAACCTTAACTCACAGCTATCCCAAGTGTTATTTTATGGCATTCTCAATGAAAGCTTTGCAGTTAGATACTGTTGGTTAACATGCATCCAAAAAGTTGGTATAGATTTCATTTGACTTGTCTTCTATGTTTAGTAGCAGTTGTGGTTAAGATGTGTTGGAAATATTTTTGGTTGTTCCTCACCATCAATTATGGGAATAACTAGGAGACTTCTTACTGAAGTAGTAAGATGTAACATAAAGAATACTGGTTAGGAATCTCATTTACTTGTAATAGAGAATGTAATGCTTAAAGCTTTTTTTTTTTCTTTCGTGTTTTGTTTTTTGAGATATATATATATATATTTGAGAACACCAGTGACATCACTTATGTCTTGTTTTCAGCAAATTTAAACAGCTGAACTATTTCTTGATATTAAACCTTTAAACACCCCCCACTGGATTTCTAGAATTTTCCTGTGTCAGAAAAAGTTAACGTAGACAACAAAGCATTGTTCCCATGTAGATGAGTATCTTCAATAGTAAAATTCCCAGGTTTGTATTATTTTACTCTTTCAATGATGCCACTATTTAGAGTCCTTGATCCAGGGTTTAAAATGCTGCTGCTGTTACACACTTTCAAGTTTGCCATGATATTGAATATAAAGTGGGCAAGTAAATGCCAGCAACAGATTACCCTAATACTTGAATGCTACTAGTATCTGTATTATAATAACAAAATAAAGCTTAACCTAGATGTCAAAATAGCAGCACAGATTTCCTAGAAAAATGAAGTGAATGCTGTTCCTAGGAGCATGGATTAGAAAAGCAAAGCAAAGTGTTATACTTCCATTCAGAATAGAAAAGCTGGGAAAATGGTAGAGTTGCCTACACTTGGAATATATTTCATTCCTCTGATGCTTTGGCTGAAGGCAAAAAGTCACCACAATTATTAAAAAGAAAACTTAAACTCCAACAGTTTCCCAAAATATAGTTCTAGAAGAACAGCATGAGACCAGTAAGGCAGTAACCAACAAGCATTAAGCTATACCAAGAGAAAGGTTGTGACTAAATTTTCCCACTAGGGTGCCTGTGATTGGGCAGCTGAAAACATATTTTCAGTTAATCTCATAGGTTACAGGTCAGGGAATATCTTCAGTACTTGCTGAATCAATTCCTATTCAGGAGGACAGTGGGCACTAGACTAAATTTAAGCACGCATTTGAATCCCATTAATCTCAATGGGATTTAAGCACAGCTATATAATACACATCTGTTTAAGTATTATCTCAAATAAGGATATTTTCCCTAATGGACACTCAGGTTCAAAACTATTAGTTTTGTGTGTTGCTTTAATTCATTTAAATTCAAGAGACAAATAAGGAATTTTCCTTGTGTGGAATGTTTTATGATCACATTATTTCATAGTCCATTCCAACAAATAACAGTCTAACTGTTTTCCATTCAGCAGTTAAAATGCTTGGTTGCATGAAGCTGAGCAGGACCCTGGAAAGTAGTTGTGGAAGTGTGGCTGCCAGCCACATGATTGATGATTTCCAGCGCACGCCTGCTCTCAGATCTGCATTTCTGTAAGGAAAAAATGTCTATATTATAAAACTTCATGAGTGGGTTTCACCTCAGTCACCTTTAGTTGTTGCAAGTTGTATGAAAAGGCTTAATGGGTCACACTGCATTCTTGTAACAAATGGAGAGACATGGTTATCCTTGGAGGATGATTCACCTGATTTGTCTTAGACAGGCATTTTAGATGTAATAAATTGCCCCTGGGACGTGGGGGGCATTTAGCTGTTTATCTCTGGAAACTGCAGGGGAATGTAAGGTGATGCCTTTAGACACCCACTTCTCAGATGTCTAAGTAGGGTCAGAGGACTCTCCCTTCATGTGCACATACATGTATTCACACAGTATCGTGCATTTAACATGGGCATTAGCTTTGCAGTGTGGTTTTTATTTTGATTAAATGCATATGTGGAACAGCTGTCTGTCTTTAGTTCGCCTGATGTTTTTTGAATGATGCTAAAATTCCAAATGCTGGGAATTTCTGTAAACAAATTGCATTCATTAAAGATATGTAGAGAAACATTTTCTTCTGGTGAGTTATAACTTGACTTCTATTGAAGTGCCAAGGTTTTTGCATTAATTTTAATTTTTTTTCCTGAAATCTTTTGAAAAATAACATTTTTTTTTTTAATTGACCAATCTTTTACATGGGTCTGTTTAAAAAACCAAGACCAGATCTAAGATGGATCCTCCCATTTTGCTGTCTACTCACTGAAGCGGTGCTCAAGTGCTGCAAAGTCCACACTCCTAAACATTACTGGAAAAAGGGGAATGGTGAGAATGTGCCACTAAGATGAGCAGGTAGGCGTGCACTTCTTGCTATTCAACAGCCTTTATCTACTAGTCTTAGATTAATCTTCCCTCCCTTGCCTTGTCCTGATGTTCTTCAAAATTAGAGCACAGAGTACTGCTTGCACATTCTCTGATCCATAATAATGGTATGACAATTTCTTGTAAGAGTCTTTCTGTCTAAAGATGATATATATATTTGCTTTTCCTGAACGAATCAATTAATCACAGAAGTGAGAGGTCAGTGAATCTATTTTCCTCACTCTTGAAGGCATGGAATATATTTACTCATAACCAATCCCACAATAAATTTTATCCAGAAGCTCAAGAAGTAGGTAAACATTGACACATTTGGCAGACAACACATTTGGCAGACAACAGAATAGTTCGGTCTTTTAACGTTGACATCCTTTCAATTAAACACTGTCATTGTCTTAAGAGAATTAACTTCAATACAAGAAAATTATGAGAAATATAGAGCTTGCTCAAATTAGTTTTTAATTAATCAAAGAACTTCATACAAGGTATGTCTAAGAACAAGCCATTTTGCTCTTGCCTTTCCAGTATATGTAGAGTTTAGATATATTCCTTAAAAACATGCTATATTCCTTAAAAAAGATGTTCCTTTATATCTTTGTACCCCTGCCTATGTCAGTATTAAATAAAACTGTATTCCCTTTAATTTTAAGAATAAGTACATTGCTTTACTTGAGCAATGCATAATGATGTGTTACTATTTTTGGTGGTGGATTGCCACCTGGTTCTTTTTGGCAGAGTATTGCATTCTACACTCCTAAGAGTTAAAATGCATTTTCAATTTTATATAGCTTACATATTCTGCAGGAATATGCAAGAGGTATGTAAGCACCATGCAGGAGCATATAAAACCAAGGGTCCTGATAAACAGTCTGTATTTATTGTCATGAAAAGATAGTGAAATATAACCTGCCTCCTGCAGGACAATCTTGCCTTCACAGAAAAAAAATAGAGGTTTCCTTTTCAGGATTAGGCTCCCATTCTGTCTAACTCCTAACTTTTTTTGTGTCAAATGTTACTGAAAGTTCTCATTGAAAGACTAGTCATTGCTATCCCATGGATAACTTATTGTCCCCCAGGACTCCCAGGTCCTCCTCCATGAAGCTGCTTTGAGTTACTCCTCCCCAGGTGTAGGACTCTACACTTGCCCTTGGTGCACTGTTTGGTTGCCCTTTGCACACACCTCCAGTCTGTCCAGATCTCAGTGGATGGCAGCACA
>VWZY01003603.1:0-75425 GCA_013399075.1 Chloroceryle aenea | reverse complement strand
AAAAATGCCTTATCTTTTCCGTGGACATGGAGGTAGTAAATAACGAGCAAAAGCAACACCTCTCCCCCTCCACCACCAAAATCATGTCAGGAGACTTTTGGTGATGCATGGATTAGTTTAGAGGGGAGAAACTGCTGGGACAGTCTCGTGGTCTGGCACAATGCCAATGACAAGCTTATTTGTTACTGCTTTGTTATGTTTTGCTAAGCAGGCTGAGGACATCTTCTGAGGCAACAATGACATCAAGGTTTGGTGTGAATTACCACCAGACAAAAAGCCTTAATGAGAGCAGCATTTCTGTTTCCTTTCATGAGTGGGCTCCGAGGCTACGGGATCCGGGCTTCCTGACTCAGACTTGCTTCTCATGGCTGACCAAGAGGAGAGTTGGTGGAAATAGAAGATTATCTCAGGTAAATGCAGTCATAAACTGATTATTCAGATTGCACATCCTCACAACTGGTTTTTCATTTGATAGCAAGTGTCACCCAGTTCCCACTGAAGCCAGGGAAAAGACACCCTTTGAATTCAGCTACTGTTGGATCAGACTCCGGGTGTAGAGCACTGGCACTTATTTCAGCTGTCAAAAATTTCAGTGCCTGTCATACAAATGACAGGAGATAAAGCAAGATTTGAAGACTGAGAAGGAAATTTAAGTATGTTTCAACATTTGCTGCATTTGGAAGCTGAAATGCTGCCAAAAATTTGATGGGTGTTTTCATATGCTGTACAAGTTTACATTTTTGTTTGTTTGTCACAATAGAACAATAATCAACAGACTGTGGCCTTAGATTCTGGCTCTAACAATTCATTCCACTACCACTTTTTTTATGCACCCAGAGTTTCACAATGAAACTATGAGGTGAAAAGGCTGGTGGGCACAGTGAAAAGATGGATGAAGCACAGTGTGACAAATTTATTCCGATTTTTCACTCCAGCACAGGGAAAAATGGACCAGCTGTTTTGTTTATAGGCAGGTGTAACATCTTTCAAAGAGGTACAATATTTCTATCATCTATTGATTAGCAGAAAAATTAGGAAGCAAATTCACTTTCCAGAAGCTTGCAAACCCAGGAGCTGATGTTAGGAGTTTCACACAAAATACCAGAGGCTTAGTTTAGGGGAAGGCAGAAATATCAACATACTGATCACCAACAACAAGGCCAAACACCCCAGCTCTTTCAGCCTTTATCCATAGGAAAGGTGTTCCAGCCCTCTGATCATTCTTCTAGCTTTCCTCTGGACCCACTCCAACAGGTTCATATTTTTTCCTGTGCTGAGGACTCCAGAGCTGGACACAGTATTCCAGGCAAGGTCTCACAAGAGCAGACAGAGCAACAGAATCGCCTCCCTTGACCCTCTGCCCACGATTCTTTTGATGCAGCCCAGCACAGAGTTGGTCTTCGGGGCTGCAAGAACACATTGCCAGCTCATTTCCAGCTTTTTCTCCACCACTATCCCAAAGTCCTTCTCAGCAGGGCTACTCTCAATCCCTGCATCCACCAGCTTGTGTTGATATAGGGTAGTGCCTCAACCAAGGTGAAGGACCTTACACTTTGCCTTGTTGAACCTCGTAAGGTTTGGATAGGCCCATTTGTGAGCTTGTCCAGGTCCCTCTGAATGGCATCCCATCCCTCTGACATGCTGACCACACCACTAAGCTTTCTACTGTCCCCTGCTATATAAGACAGTAGGGGAAATGTGTAACTAGGATGACATTAGCTCCTAAATTTCTTCTGTAATATAATTACATGGATAAAATTGTTCTTGTTTTGAAATTGTAGAGGTAGATCCCTGCATAATAAGCTTTCTCAATTTGCATGCAGATTAAATTGACCTATTTGCCTCCCAGCAAGTTGAGTGTAATCCTCTGTGCACAAAATTTGGGAATTCCTACCGTATCAAATGTGAGGGAGTGACAGTTGCATACTGTGCTACTGTGGGGCTTTGAAAGCTGTTCAAAATGCTATGTACCTTCAAGCTCCTTCAAACTTAACTTATGGTTAAGTTTGCCACTCCCTCTTTAAAACCGTGAATCATCAGCTACACAGAAACTGAAGAAAATTCATCTTGAAGTGATCTTTATTTGGGAGAAGGAAAATAGTTTAGAGGGAATTAAAAAATAATTTTGGAAAACTAAAAATAAATAAGAGAGTTGGTTTAAAGAAGGTCTGAATAGGGGGGTTGGCTGGAACTGGTAGCCTGGATACTATTTAAAGAAAATTCTATTGTACTTTTATTTCTGTCTGGATCAAACCTGAAAAGGATTAGAAATATTGGAGGAATTGGACCCCTGCCAGCCAGGAATTTATTAAGAATGACACTTTATTGTGCTCTTTGGTCTTTTAGATTATATTTAGAGACAGATTGATTTAAAATGCTTTCTTTAGAAACTAATGGTAGGAAGTTTACTTCATTTTGCCAAAAAGTTGTATGTCTGGGAAGAAGGGGGAATCTTGTAAAGTAGGGAGACTGGTGTATTGTACACAAGGACCACCCTTCAGTGAATAAAAAAGCAAAAGTTTAAAGCCTTTCTTAGAGAGGCTATGGAGCTGTCAGCATTGTCAGTACAATTTTTTTCACACAGTTCAAGTGATTATGAAAGCTCCTGAGCAGCTTGATCTATAAGTGACTGAACAGACAATACTCTAGAGCTTCGAGTACAAATAAAAAAGCCACTATTTCAAGCTCCATGCATCACTACTAGTACTTTCTAGGAACACTGCCAGTCTAAATAAAACACAGTCTTGCTATAAGAAGACTAAGACTATGCCATGCCCTTCATAAATGTTTCTCTATCCCACTTTTCCATAACCAAGTGATAATTTGAATTGACAATGTTCATGCCAGATTTAATTATGCTTTCATATTCTGCTTTCCATTGACTGTAATACTTTTCTTTGTTAGCTGATTATGCTACAAAATTTCACCTTATAATGCCAGGGTTTCCTGATGCCTCATTTATTCAGTTGATTTGAAAAAAGAACATCTCCTAACTGAGGTGTTTGATCCAATATGCACGCAGGGAGGATATGTGCTATCCAAGACACACTTCATTCATCGGGTCTGACCATTACTTCAGTGTCAGGATGAAAGTACAAGTCCTCTTCAAGGCTGAAACAGACACCAGTGCCCATCCTTATATCTCTGCTGGGTGCTTATAGTACTTTGACTTGAGGTGAGGCTGGAAGAAGCCATGGAGGGCAGCTCTTTAGCCCTCATTCATCTATAGTGGGGAAACAACTCTCTTTAATCCACATAACTTACTCTTTCTGTAACACCTTTCTGGCCAGGAGAGCCCGAGCAGAAAGCTTTTAGCAACCTGTGCAGAGGATAGTAACTTGGTGGATGACATGCAACAGTTAATACATTTGATATCTACAAAGCTATCCACTGGAATACAGCAATGGCATGTGTTATTTTTATTTCAATTGGTAATACAGAGACTTCATTTGCATACTTACATACATTTGTATTAAATTTAATGGAAGATTTCTCGAGTAGAAGCTTCGTGAAGTTCTCAAGATTTTGTTTACTTACATTTTATGTCCAAGCCTTAGAATTTTGTCAGTGTCATGTAAACATGTATTTTTACTGTTGAAGAATAATTTATCTGAATAATACACTCTTTAGAAAAATATTTTCATTGGACNCAACCCCTGCCATTCAGTGATTCTGTGACATTCCAAATTGCCAGGGTTTAACCTGTCATATGTATTATTTTGCCAAGTACAGATCTTCAGAATAAATAGTTTAATCTATGAAATATCTTTTGATCATATATTGACAAAACCAACACATTTCTTACATTTTTTTTCCATTTGAAATCCCCAGTGTTAAAAAATGGTGCTACTGGCTTAAAAATTATGAGCTCAAAACATAAACAAATTGTAGGCTCTTTTTATTTAAATTTTGTGGTTTGAGCATTTAAGATTTGCATTTTCAAGTGTTTTTTCTCTGAAACCTCAAGTGTGGCTGATTCATTTTATTTTAGCAGAACAAAGATGAGAGGAGATAACCATAATAACAGAACTCCAGGAGGAGAAAACAACAATTCTCATGAGGCTAGATATAATAATGAAAATTTGCACTGTTGGATTCTCCAAAAAGGCTGCATTTTATTATGATGCTGAAATAAAATTATTTAACTGTAGCAGGAATGTAGTTTTCTCTGTAAACCAGATTAAGCTGAAATTGGCTTCCATTAAAGTAAGCAATGAGCATCAAGACTTACTGACATGAGGGTTAATATTTTGCTGAGGTAAAGCTAAAGTCTATATTTATTTTGAAGGGCACTAAATCTTCACTTTTCCACATCATTAACTCCGTGAACGCCATGTATTAATTTCCTTTATTTATCTTATTACTACAATTACTAACTAAGAAGAAAATACAACACCTAATGGAATCAGGTATTAAAGTACTTCATAAACATTGAGTAACAATAAAGTAAATAGATGGTCTTTGAAACAACTAAACAAAAATCAGATTCTGCTATATAAATTTGCACGTAAGGGAGTGAGATTTTCTCCACTAGATAGCTAACTGTTATCTGCCAGTGAAAATGTATTTCTTTATGCTAACTGTTGTTGCAGTGCTGATGACAGGATATTTCTCAGGTCACCAGGAATGGAGTATGCACTCTTCAGTGATCAACACCACCTTGTGTATGCCATGAGGAAGGCAATGCAACCCATGGAAGGCTCCCATTTTAGGTAGGGGAGATCCAGACAGTGTATTAAGTAGAACCAAGACTATAATTCTGAGTTTAAAATGGTATTTAAAATTGCTCTGAAATGTGCCCATTGTTATCACTGCTTGTAGAGGGAGTAGCTGGATCATTTCAGAAGCCACTGTTTCTGTAGTCAGATATAGAAAGTCAGCTAAGATTACTAACTCTTCCCATTCTCAGTCTCTTTTATTATGGTCTGAATCTGGAGGGATCCTGAGCAGCTGAGCTAAGTGGTTCATTAGCTAACTGAGCTCATATCAACCTGGCCTGACTGGGCTAGAACACCAGCTGGTCTTTGGTATTGTCTAGTGTTCTCCTGTTAAAATAAGATTCTTTGTGTATTCATTTATTGTTTAAAATTGAATGGAAAAAAGTGGGTAGAAAAGAAAAACTATTGAATGCCTTCTGAATACAGCCTAATAATGGTCAAACAAATAATTTCTGATAAAAACCAGCAAATGTTGACATGCTAATATCAAAATTTCTCTCCCTCCTCTTTTTAAAGAGAAACTAATTATTTACTGTTGACTTTTTACTGACCTTTTCATTCCTACATCATTCCAAAATAATAGAATAATAGGAGCTATTGTGATATAAAATTATTCAGGCTATATTTTTATGAAAATAAAGTTCTTTAAAATACTATGATATAAAGTAAAAGAACAGGAAATATTATATGGCACAATTTTAGCCTTTTGAGTAGCATTACATTTTCATTGCAACAAAATTCTTAAAAATCAAAGGATCTTATGGTCATTTCACCTAGTTTAGTTGCACACCAGTATAGGTGTCTACAATTTCAAACATTTTCTTAGCTGTAATCTGCAGTACTTAAGTACCACCTCATAGCACGGCCAAAAATCTCCTATCTTGTCTAAATTTCACCACTTCTGCAAAAAGTGTCCATACTGGAAAGAGTTATACCCTGAACTGAAAACAATATATGCACACCTTTTGAAGCAGAATAATTAACAAGCTTTACTCAAACTACTGGTGCTTGAGTAAGCTGACCGATGATGTCCTTTTCCTCTCTGAGGCTTCTTACATCTATCTAAACACCTGTCTAAAGCAGTTCTGAGAGGAACCCTTTTCTACTCCTGGAAAAAAAGATGTATTTTTTCCTCCTAACCATGTGTTTTATGGTTGGTCTCTGGGCAATCCTTCATCAGTGTGTTTCCTTCTCTGTCAAGTAAGTTTATCCACTACAGCATAAAAGATTTGGAAACCTGAGGGAGTGTGGGAGAATACCATGCATTCCCCATCCTGAAAAAAAAATAGTTTGGAGAGGTGTAGAAAAAGGAAAAGGACATTTCAAGTGAGAAACTGTGGCTTATAAAACCAGAGGATAATAAAGAGGCTACAGTAACAAAGGGTTGCTGAGAAGGGCAGCACTGAAGGGAGGAAATTAAGAGCTGTGTAAAAGGAGGCATAGGATATTTCTTGGCATGGGACAAGAAAAATCATTTGGAAATCTTTTCTTTCTGTGAGCACCAGGACTGGCTTTGAGTCCTGTTTTCACCCAAGGAGTGAAAACAGGAGAAAGGGAGATTTTAAAATCTTCCTCATCAGGAAGAAAGAGTTCAAGGTTTTGAAGAAGACCCTATGGCCTGTTTTGATTTGTTTGCTTGGATGTGTGTAGATGATTCAAGTAACCTTGGTTGAAAAGCTAGACTAGGCAGCTCATGCAAGTGCTGAGGCATAAGCATAGGAATTTGTGTACTGTCTGTTTCAGATGTTACTCATGGACTGGTTGAGGGTAAACTGTACTGTAGGCTGTACACTTGGGAGGAAGATTTATTGTTAAAAGGTTATTAAAAACATGCTATCCTCTCTAAATTCAGAGGACATTTATAAGCAAGCTGACTGAGAATATAATTGGAGGTGACCTTCTCTTATCAAACACTCGTGAGGTAACAGCTCTTAGTGTCATCAGACTAGGACTTCAAACAATAAAGTATTCCAAGAGAAGAGGAAAAAAACTTGCAGACAATCACACAAGCTACTTTGGAATAAAAAGGAATGTACTAAAATAGTTGTGGGTTAATATGATCACTCTACTGAGTGATGTGAGGGCTATGGAGGAACTAAACAGGATGAGTATTCACTGTTTCTGTGACAGGAAAATATGTGGACTATTCAAAGCAAGTACAAGCCAGCAAGCCTAAAATTAACAAAAAGAAGCATTTTTTTTTTCCCCCATAATATGTAATTAAACTGTGGAACTCATTACCACAGCATGTTGTGATAGTCAGAATATAAACTGATTGAAAAGGGGATTAGCCAAATTCATAGAATACATTTTGGCCACAAAGGTCAAGATGAAACATTGAGATTAGGAACTCAGAAACATCTGATTTCCAGAAACTGAGAAAGTAAATGAGCAGAAGGACCATTTACTACCTATCAAGTTTCTGATTATCTTTTCCAGTGCATCTGCCACAGGCTAGTGTCAGAAACAGGATACTGAAGTAAACAGACAGTTTCAGTTTAACCACCATAAAACTCATTACACATTGAAAATAAAAATGGCAGAATACCTTTCTCAAAACAATAAATCCATAAACACGGAAAAAGAAAACTCTAAGAGATGAAACAAATGTTCTTTTTCTCAACAACTATTTTTCATGAAGACAATGTTCCTGTATGTTACTGACCTGACAATATATAATTTTTCCTCCTCAGCTGTGGTCAGATGCAGTAAAGCTGAAATAAATCATCAGTTAAAATATTTTCTATGGATTTATTCTCTGTTAAGAGAAAAGAAATGAATTGCTTGTGTCCGTTACAAAAATACTGGTCAAGTAAGAAGGTTAGCAAAAAGTGACCATCTGTCACATGTTATTTTAGTGTTAACCTCAGCCTCATAAAACAGGGCCTTCTCAACTCTCCTGTGGCAGTGTAAAGCTATTTCAATTCTATTCACACCCTCTGGGCATCAGCATGATTTGGAAACCTAATAAAGTAAGTCATCAAAGAGCAACCCATGTGTCCAGAATTTGTATTACTACATTACAGGGAACCCAAGTGGTGCTATCCTTTAAGCCATATGTCTTCTAAAGCTCCCTTTAAATACATAGAAATCAATGTTGTTTTGGTGGAAAGTACCAAATAAGACTAAGTAAGAAATGGCATAGAGGATGCTGATTGTACACTAAAGTCTTTCTCACAGAGAAGCAAAAATGTCCCGGGATGCTCCGAGGGCTGGTTGCCTGATCTTGAATCAGAGGAATCAGTGTCTGTCCATTAGTGTTATATTCAAGAATGCAAAACTGAAACAAGGCTTTCTTCCCCTGCCCCACATCTGTACTTATTTCTAGGAAGGAGAAAAGAACCCTTTGTCTTCTGCCTGGCCATGTGGCAGTTAAAAGAGGCTTTGCCTATTATCTGTATAGAATTTCTTTGGAAATTTGCCCTGTCCAGAAGAGATCTGAGATGGTCCTGTGCTGTGGGCAGCAGTCATTTAAAATCAGCACATAGGCTTGGACTTCCTTTCGACAGCCATTGGGATCTAGTCATTTTAGCCAACAACAACCACCATTATTTTTGTTCAGCAGTTTAATAAAGATTAAACGAACTGTGACAATGTTAATTTCTCTTCATCAGCTGTAATGGGAACATATGATGACTAGCTGTCATGGAGCTGTGTATGCTCTGGATGCATAAGAATAGGTGAAATAATAACAAAAAGAAGCATTTCCCATGGCCACCTTATGGAGCACACAAAAGCTTTCTTGTGATTGCATAAAGTTTCAACTTTATGCAATCACAATTTACTTGAGTCTCTTGTTGAGCATGCACCCAGTCAATAATAGGTATAAAGATATGTCTGGAAACAAAACTGAGATATATTCTGGTGAACAGCATCATCCCTTTCTTTGATCATTGCTCACAGCTGCTTTCTTTAACTGTTGCCATTTTATCCAGTGGAGTGTTAGAAATATTGATAACTGTAAGACTCTGCTCCTCTGTGCTTCCTCTGCCACAATCGCTATAAAAAAGAAGACTGCTAATTTCTTTTAAGGTGGTACTGAAGTCTCCACATCTTTTCACTACGTGACAAGAATCACAAGAGGTCCAGATTCACAGACAATTCACCTATGATGGTGATGACAGATATATCAGTACTTAGACACAGTCCAAGTCTCAAATGAGCCTTCAAATTAATTGACTGAGAACTGAGCACAAGCATAGATCAAATTAATAGGTAAATAAGCTGCAACATGCCCTTTAATTTAGTACAATTGTGAAATAGTCCTCAGAATATTGTTCCACTTTCATTACGAATTCAGCTGTAAATCTTTAATGAAAACACATGCATTCTTCAGACTGACATTATTATACCTGAGCTCTTTGAATACATTCATTTATAGAAAAGATCTAATTCCCAAGGAGAGCATCGGAGCTCTATCATTCTTTTTGTATGGTACACAAACATTTCTGAAGGAATATAATCTCAATTTTCTTCATAAATATTAAAGGCAAATGTGGAGCATTGCTAGAGCTGAGTGAAAATACAGACTCAGCATTTGTTATCTTTTGTTTGAGCTCCCACAGACTGTCAGGTTTAACAGTGATTAGAGTAGGAGTCTGTATGTCCAGAGTTATAGACACTTTTCGGTAACATTTACTTAAAATCTCTTGTCTTCTATGTAGAAATAAAATTATTAGCTCTCAAATACAAGAAAATCATGTGAGGGAACCTTAAGATAGCACCGAGTTTAAGTGCTGACTCTTACTGGCGTTCATCATTTTTGACCTTTCTTTGATCTTCTTGTTTTCATTGAACCTGGGGATTTTTAGTATATGGTCCTAGGACAATGACAGTACCTTTTTCCTGAAGACCTTCAGAGATGCCCAGGTTTCTATCATCTTTACAAAGGGAACTGAAGCAAGAATTTAGGAAGAGTTGGTTCATTAGATACCTAAAACTTAAGGGTTAAATGAATTAGATCCTGTCCTAGGAATCCATCTCACTTAAAGACTTTGACAATGCTGCTAAAGGAATCTTACTGTTATTGAAATGCTAAGTCACTTCTGAAAATTAAATTTATTTTAGTAACTATAAAATGTTACCCTAATATGCAAAATAGTGAACTGAATTACAAAAACATCAAAAAGAATTTCTGAGAATAAAATCTTGTGTGATTTTGCCTGCAAAATTACATAAAAACTGTACTTCAGTACAAATTAGGGAACCTTTTTTTTAATAGAAAGCAATGTTTTCATCAGTTTTTCAAAAGGTATAACGTTATTAGTTCTGATCTGCTGCTATATTACTAGCATTCAGAACAGCAAGAGTAACACTGAAGATCATAATACAATGGAACCTTTATTCCAAAATAGGGAAAAGTTGTGGCATTAGCTTTGTGAAGTTTACATTGGAACCAAGACATTTTTTTTTCTGATTAAAACAAAGAAAACTAGAAAACCTGCATGTCTGTGGTATTTGATTTTTGGCTTGATGACAGCGAACTCTCAGTGATACAAGACAAACAACGAAGCTCTGTTTAAACCTTCTTTCCTGAGCACTGTGTTTCCTGAGACCATAAACTGTAAACATTTCATAATCAAAGCAGTTGACATATAATTTATCCTGGGTATTTTATCCCTCTGTCTGTGAAGACAGATTACTGGGAGCTGATTGAAAGCCTACTGAAGTCAATACAGGTCTTTTAAATGACATCAATAGGATGGGAATAGGTTCTTACTTCAAACCATTTGTGGCTCAGAGGAAAGTGTCTACACTTTATCATCACAAACATGTCACGAGTTTGAAAATGACGTTTGCCCAGAACTAGATCTTCTGTGTCACCAGATAGAAACTGTGTTTATATTTGGCAGGAAATGCACAGGCTGGATAGAAAGAAAAATATTTTTTCCAGAAGATGAGCTTTTTGCTTAGGAAGGCTTTTTTTCTGACTATCAAAATCAGTTTGGTGAAGGTGGACTGCTACAAGGGGAGCAGGAAATAGAATAAAATATAGCGTGGTGTGTTTAAATTACATTTATGCAATTTATAGCATTGTTTAATGCAATAGCATCAGCTTTGTGCAGCTGTGACTTTTGCCAGTCAGAAATGATCAAAAGTTTGCTGATAATAAATTTTGCAATGGATAATAATAGCAATCTGTCCTGATGGGGATAATAAGAGTTGAAAACAGATTAATTTAAATATAAATGTTTTCTCTATAGATGAATCCTGCAGAATACAGCAGAGTGTAAGAGTGCAAAAGATTTTATGACCCTGACAAGTGATACTGCCACTGGCTTTGAAAGGCTGATCCATAGGCTTTCAGCTAGATTTCTTCTGTGGGAGAGAATGTCTTTTTATAATTGTTCAAGCAAGACAGTCAACCAACTGTGAACCGCTGGATGCTCCAAAGACTCATATGTTCTACAAAAGATGTGCAAATTATAACATGGTCTTAAAATGGTCTCTAGGGTTTAATCATAATAGAGGTAGAGGAATCAACAGCTTCTGCTCTTTGTTTTCAAATCTCCTTAAATCTTTTTCTGTAGTCTACAGTATATGACCAAAATAAAGTAATTTGTATGGTGACAGTGACAACCAAAGTGAGGAGAGAACTCTACTTATTACAGGGGGAACTCCTTCTACCACTTTTAGAAGATGAAAGCAGTGCTTGTTAGATGCCCTTTAACATGACTTGAGATCCTTTTCATTTCAGCCTGTTGTTCACTGTTTCTCAGATTAAAAAATTACAGAAATGGAGTGGTGGAAAGAGGTGCCTGTGATAAGTGGCATGTTTTAGTTTTTGTTTAGAGGAATCTGAGAAATTTGCCTAAATTCAGAGATTCAAAGTAGGTAGTTAAAAAGGCTAAATTTGTGAAGCTTTTTTTTTATCTTCTTTCCATTTAATTAAGCTTTGCTGCTTTAAAAAGATATTTTGAAATTCCATTCTAATCTAAAGCAGACAATTAGTTATATCTCTGTAATTGTGTGAAATTGTGAGTGGGAGAACAAAAGCTTAATGTTGTTTTGGGGGAAGCAAGCCAATTGTAAATTTAGCCCTGCAGCTGATTCCTCAAGGGCATTGGCACGTGCCACTGTGTATAGCAAAAGGAACATGACCCACCTAATGCATGCATGATCTCCATAATGGAAAAGAAAAAAGACGAAGGTCTACTGAGGTCTAACAGAGGGCAGAGACCAGAATTTTGAGCAGATGGTATTCAGGGGCCCACCGGCCTCTTGAAAGCTAGGGAGTGGAGAGAATAGGCAGATAGTAATTAGCAGAAGGTGATAAAAAAAAAAGGGCATCCAGGATCCCCCCAAACATCTGTTTAAAAGAATAAAGAGCCTGGTCTGACCCTGAGCCTTAATGATCTTAAAGGATACAGTTTAATTGCTTGGAAAAAAAAAAATCCATGCACACCATGCTGAGCTGCTGTGAATCCTGTTTTGGGAGCAGTGAAGGAGTTTGTGTAATTGTTAATTTGGTGTATTTGTTTTAGAAAGATTATATACAGCATTAAGCCAATAAATGAAGTAGTTATAATCAAAATGCCAACTCTCTTTTCTTGGAATCAGCAAGCTCTTAACAGAAATTTGAATTTCAGATAGCTTACAGATTGATATTACTTGCTCTGCATTTTAAAATGGCTATTTTGCCTGCTTGTCATGTATTTATATGGCTACATCTGTCTTTTTTTCCTATTTATTTACACAGAAAGAACCTAGTTCCTTAGTTTGTTTATCTGAATTGAAGTATTTTGAGTTCCACTCAAATAGCTGCTAATTACAGCACCAGAGACCTGACTTCAGTTGTCATCATTTACTAGTGACCCAGTTACTTAAGAATTACTGCTGAAAGTGCTGATTCACAATGAGATTTCTCCTATTTTTTTCCCTTTGTTTCATTCCAGCAATAATTTGATACAAAAGAAGAGGACATGAAGAAGGTGACCCAAGGCATTATTTACATATACTAGCATGTAAATCCTTTAGTTTAGACACTCTTTTAATAATGTCATTTACAATAAGTTAAAATGATCCCCTTTTTTTTTTCTTTCCTTGCCATTTGCCAGAATGAATAGCTTAATTCAATGTCATAAAGAAAAAACAACACAAACCCCCCCTCCCAGCACAACCTTCCCCTTTGCAAACCAGTGGTAAGCAGCAATGCACTGCAGTTTGAAGACAGAGCTAATGATTTTCTGGAAATGTGTGCTTATGTATTAGTGTGAGTCCATGGGTGAGAAGATTTTAATTTGCTTTCTGGAAGAGATGGTAAAAAGCACTTTGAGAAAAATCACAGGTGATGCTATATTGGAATATTCTGTAAACATTAGAAAAGATAGAAATAAATCTAAAGGGACCTGAAAGAGCTGAGAAACATGAGAAATAAATAACAGGGTGTGCCTTAAGGAGTTTGAAGTACAGTGTGATTAGTAGATGTAGTGCAGGTGAAGTCTTTAACTGCACAGTTAAAGCAGCTATCATATAATGCACAGCAGAGGTGTGTTCGTTCTCTGCTTAGTATGAATGAAGTCACCTTAGTCCTGCACAATGGTAAAAATAAGTGCATTTTAAAATAAGCATTTCAGAAACCTATAAAGTCTCCAGTGGTGTACGTGGAAATTAAGGATTATCAAGACAGCAATTTAAGCATTCTTCATTAAAGCTCTGTGCTGAAAATAGTGTTTGTTCCTCTTTCAGAGATGAATGTATATTAAAGATTCCACACGAAACTTGCTTCAAGACTTTGACATATCAGATTTATGGATTTAAACTAAACTTTCATTATAAGTCCCCTTTGAAGCCAACAACATTATGATCAGTTTGCTGTTGATGACTCAAACACATTTTATTTGGTAATTGTTAGATTCAGGCCAAAAGCTATGCAGTGAAATCCTACTAGGTTTTGCAAAACTCTACACAGAGATCCTAAATATGTTAAGGAAATGCCTGCAAATGTGAGTGGCTTGTTTGAAATATCTTAACCTACACACTGTTTCTTTTGGATTATTTTACTAAGTGACTGGAATAATGAAAATAGATTCACAGCTACAAACTGATCTTAGCGTTAGTTAGAGAAGACCTCAATGCTACAGGGCTCTTCTAAAAGCAGAGTAACATCAGATATGAAGGAAAAGGGATTGTGGTACTATTTTGAGCTGTGATTCATTACTTTTGTAATAAGACTTCACCACAATCAAAGGAAAATAAATGGAGAATTTAGCAATACGAAATATTAATGAACTGAGACCTCAATTTTGCATTGCCATCTGTATGGATACATTCCACAGAGCATCCTTTCCTTCCTCCTTCTCCTTCCAACTCAAGAAGATATCCTGCTTAGGAAACTACAACTCTATGCTCTGTGCTATGAAATTATGTGAGCCACAAATTGGGTACAAGTCAGTCTGACAGAGCCCACTTCAATCTCATTTACACTCTCCTGTACTGTGCCCTTTGGCTGAGTTAACCACGGGCTGAAGTGATAACTGTAACAGCATGGTTTGCATGGCAGAAAATATAGGAGTGCATCTGCAGACTTGCTTAAAAATTACACAGTTCTTCTTTCTTTTTATTTGTGGTTTATTCTGTCGGGAAATTTTAGTCATCTCAAAAGACAAGGAAAACACTTATTTTCTTAAGAAATGAAAACTGCAGTTCTCATGTAACACCTTGGTTGGGAATCCAAGGCATAAAGAGAAATATTAGGAATGGTGAAACTTATTAAACTAGGGAATCTGACCACAATGTATACATTGTACAAGAGCTCGAGGAGAACACACACTAGCTCCTCTGTGTAAATCCTCTATGAGTTTTCTTCATATTTTATGAAGTCTTATTTCCTCTGTATTTTTTTCCTATTTTTTTTTGTCTAAGAATTATTACATTTTTGGCCTGAAGTCCTTAAATAGTCAGGTTTTATAACATAAACATAAAAACAACATATTTTTTTTTAAAAAAAAATTAATAATATTGCATTTGTTTGCTCCAATTGCAGTTCAGTGGTCTAAACATTTTTTATCACTTGTATGAATTTGCACAAAGCTTCTAATTTCTCCTGGAAGGTTTGGGGTTCTTTTTTTTATGATGTGCTTGCACTCTGTGTGTGTGCCACAAAGGTGTGTGTCTCACATCCCTGGGTTACAAGCACTGGAGCTGCAGGTATGATCTTTATCAACTTTGCAGTGTTTACATAATAATCAACATTTTTGGTGAAAAGCACTTGGAATGTATTTTGATAGTCACAAGAATACTTGAAATGATGAAGTGCAAGGCTTTGATTAAAAAACAAAATGTAAGAGCCCCTGATTTTAATTTTCCATCTGCCCCTCTATATCACTTTGGCAGTGAACAGTTACTTCCAAGCCTTTTTCTACTTCCAAAGCCCTCGCAAAGCACAGTTGATGTAAATCTGCTTCAGAGTACCTTGGAACACTTATTTGTGCAGAAATGTGTGAAAATGTGGACATTGCACAGTGTCAAAGGCATGCATCCCTTTGTGGGTGTTACTCCAGCTAAAGCTGGAACCAATCCTGTCATTGGGCTTCTGTGTTCGATCCTCAGCTCAGTGTCAGTGAGAAGACTCCACCTGAGGCAGGGGTGGAGAGGAAGGAGGGGTACAGGGTATTGCACCCTCTCCACCTGGAACTGGGCTGCAGAGATGTGTTAGCAGTGGGAGGGTTGTGCCTGCTGGTGGCTGTCTGAGGACTGCAGGGGTGTGAGAAGCTGGGCTGAGGCAGGGGTGGAGCTTTGCTCCTGCACCCAACAGGAAGGGACACAGAGGGGGATGAATGTGGAGGGCAGAAAGATGTTTTCAGGGAGAGCATGGGCTCTGCCAACCAGTGTAAAGATGAGTAAGAAAGATGCTTTGTAGGTGCAGTGTGGACCACCTGGGAAGAATACTAAAGGCTGGGCTGGCAAGTGGCCAGGTGAGAACCATGGGTCAGTGAGTGCCTTGAATACCCCCAGGCTCCGTCCTGAGCCTGGGCTATCTGACTATCTGGCTGGCTGCCTGCCTGCAGCTTGCCCCTGGCTTCTGCCCAGTGGGCAGCAGGCGAGAACCCTCTGAAATGTAAGTAAATTTTCAATTTACATAATCCTCTTGGCTGCCTTGGTGAATTAGACACACCTAATACAAGTAGGCAAAGGCTGTCTTGGATTTAGTGGGTCAATTTACTGTTATTAGCTAATGACCAGCTAATGACTCTGACTTCACTCTGCCCTGCCACATGTGACTGGGAGCCCCGTGGTTAGAGCACCCCTGGCAAGGTGGGCAGCAGGGAACAAAGTCACCAGTTAAGCACAGGGGGACGGTGCTTAGGCACCCCTAGTTAGATGAAACACCCTCAGCTTAAAAAGTAGGTCACACCTAATTTCCCTAAATTCTTCAAAATCAGTGGATCAAAGTCAAATGTGACAGATAAGAGGTAGAATGAGTATAACTCATGATGAAAGGAGCATCATCTGAGAGACCAGCTATGTGCAGAAGGGGTTTTGGAAGGTTGTTTATGCTTCATTGTCTTAGCATGGATGGGACCCAGCATGAGCTATGGGAACAGACAAGGATGATGCTAACAGTAAATATTAAAGCACCGTTTGCACTGTAGCTCTGCAAATGGAACTGGCACAATACAGTTCTGCTGTTGTTTTATACATATATATGTTATAAATATATATATTTATACACAACAACAGCAGAACCTTATATTTGGTTAGATAGCAGAAATGTACTTATGTATGCTCCTGCTTTCCAAAATCCTGTTTAGAAGGTGTAGCACTACCTTTGCATTTCAAATTAATTTAAATTCAGTTCCTGCTTACTTGTTATACTCAGTACTTGGGCTTCTGTGTTTTCCTCATACCTGCTGACGACAGCACTAATATAGCTAAGAGGAGTTAAAAAAAATAAAACCCACAGAAAAGTGTCTGTACTCAGATTTGTTTGGGATGTCATTAGTCATCAGAGGAAAGTGCAAAATCTCCAAAGTGAAGGTGTAATTTTGATTAGTCCTTAAATAATCTGAGAAAAATCTAACAAAATTTAAGTGCTATAAACAGTATTAGGATGGAGACACCAGGGAATAACTTCAGGGGTTTCAGTAAGCTTGGATTTTAAGAGTCCATTTGTATTTCTTATCTCTTTTACTCCACCTTGGGTTTTTTGTTTGTTTGTTGTTTTGTTTTGTTTTTTTTTTACCTGTTGAAAGCCACAAAATGTTGAATTGCAGTATGTTCCAAGTGACCTACTGTAGTACATGCCACTACTTTGTGTAGCTGTGTTCAGAAAACCTATCTATACATATGATCTTAGGGATGTACTTGTCTGACTCCTTGTCATGTTGGAATTATGTGGAAAAAAAGAGGAAGAAAATAAATGCACCCCACCTGCCCTGGGCACTCTGTAGACAGTGACTCTGTAGAGAGCGAATGTGATATTTATGGTGGCTGATAATATAGCTCCCCAGCATGCCAGACTGAGTTGGGTCCTAACTTCAGCTCACTCAGTTGCTGCATTGCTTGTGTAATTGAGAAGCTGTACATGTGCATTGGGACTATCAAATGTAGCAGGCATCTCAAGCTCATAGGGCAGACAGTGGTGAGAAGGCCCCTTCTGAACAACATGCTTTGGCCCCACAGACCTGTGCCTTCATGCAGCTCTAGGGCAGACCCTCTGTGTCCACAGTCAGCCCCATCTTTGAAAGTGTTCTCTGGAACATCAGCATGTTGAGGATGCATTTGCATTGACACTACACTGCTGTCCAGAGCACACCCAGCTCTGCAGCTTTCCGCATCCTTGATCTCAGTTCCAGGCTTCAGTGCACTGCCACATGAGCCTGTTCTTGGCAAGATCTGTGAAGGTCACCATTTCTGAGCAGAATCAGGTGATGAAACTGTGTGTGAATAGGCTTTGCTGGGAGGAGTGATGTCTCCTTTCCAGAGAAGGCATGCAATGACAATGGATACAAGCTGAGGAGAAAGAGCAAGAGAAAAAGACAGATATACTGCTAGGCTTTTGTTCCTCTGCTTTCAAAACAACACAATCAAGGCTGAAAAGCATGTGGCTCAGACTCTGTGGAACACCTGCAGCCATGAGAAAAGCAACGTTTGTGCAGTGTCATTCTGGAGTATGGGAAGATCACTAATGAAAGGAGAATGCTGAGGTGAAAAGGCTATGTTCATGGAGGTCTTTCTTGACTGCATCTGCCAAAGCAGCAGAGAATTCTAAGATGCTCAGTTTAGCACTGAGAAGAAGACAGTCTTTTTCAGTTGGAAGATGTCAGCTCCTGACTTGTACTACTCCACTTCTGCCAGCAGAAAGGTTTGGGGTAGGAACGCTGGCATCTGTGCTATGCATAAGGAGACAATATTTACCTGTTATAAGGTTCTTGTTTCATGCTACCCATGGCTACACGCATTAGGAAGTCAGTCACATCCATCAATCACCCAGGCATTTCTTTGTTTGATAGGGTCATCACCATATCCACTGCCCTTTTCCAATTCTTAATTTACAAGGAGTGGTTCTCAGTTGTGCTGATGGCCATTGTGATTACCAAAAATGTTTTACTATTGTTGTTGACTGCTGGATGACCCTAACTTTACTGATCTTACGTTTTAGGTCAGTACACTGCTGCTGATGGAAGCTCCTGAAGACAGATGGTCTATCCCTAACCCTTGATGACTCTTTGCTTCCTGATGCACTTGTAAACGCAGTTATTTGTCAGGAATCTGGAGTGTTGCCAGAATCTCTTCCAAAGTTATTTTTATGGTATCTGTACAATGATGTTGAAATACGTTTTTATCCTGATAAAGAGAAGGAGAGTCACATGGTCAAATTAACACAGGCAGGTTAAGCCTGGTCATGGCTCCCACACCAGGATCCTCTTTGCTTGCCATGGACTAAACAGTATTTTTGTGATCAAACAGGTGAACAGAAGATGGAAGTGGAAAGCCAGCACAGCTACCATTGCCTGCTAAGGATTATTCATCTGCTTCTGAGAACAGGTAATACCAAATTATAAGGAATATTTTTCCAGACCATTTCAGTGCTAAGTGTTTGATTGCTGCTTGTGACTTTACCAGTAAATTTATTATCTCTGAGTTCTCACAGACTTCCTCAGGGCTCATCTCTGACCATCCAGGTCAACACACATTCATTCCCCCAACACTGCCTGCCCTTGGTAACTCTTGCCAACAACTCTACTTATTCATTAGGCTTCCATATTCCCCTCTCTAGGAACGGAAATAGAAACTTTTTCACAGATGAAGGCATATAGTATTTGGTTCAGAAAAAAACAGTATTTTTACACATGGAGATGATATTATCATCCAGTTTAAGAAAGTAAATATGTAGGGTTTTTGCAATGAAAACTAAGGGAGAAATAGAGGGAAATAATGCATAACAAGAGGCATAAAGACAGCATACTTTTCAGGGTTCCTACTAGAATTATGGAGAACTATTTTTTTTATTCACATCTGAAGTGGTGTAATGACTGTTTAAAAGAAGAGCAGAAAGCTGGGATGAGACTAGGAATTATTATAAATGTGAAAATTATCCCATACTGAGACTTACTTCAAAATACTCAACTCCATTTCAGAAAGATGCTTCAGAGAAATTGTAAAATACAGCCCTTACTCCAGAATTTTAGAGGTTTTCTAAATCGTGTGCTTAACAGTAGCCACTTTATATCTACTGGCTTAGGAACAGACTGGATCTTTGCAGGATTGGGACTGAAGGCCATAGTTCTGCAAATGTTTATGCATGAGTAGATGAAGGACTGAGTCCTAAAAATCACAGTATGCTGTGGGTGAGGAAAAAAATGTTGAGGAAAAGCAGAGGAGAGTGATATTTTTCAACCATAAATAATAAGGTATCCGTCAAGACAACTCTTTCATAGAAGTTCTGTGTTGAAAAGAAACTTCTATTTTCATAAGTGAATGGCACTTTAGAAATATTAAAATATGGAAGAGAAAAATCTGCAGCCATTCAACAACTCTACAATGTTATTGAAATAGTATTTTAATCTTAAAAAATAGAGCATCCCCCTCTCGCCTGCCCTGCTCTCGTTCTGAGAAGCACTCTCCTTGCTTTCATGAACACAAGCAAATCAACACTGTTAGCACAAGGTAGCTCTTGTTTGAATGGTGTACCCTGGAGATGCATAATGAGTGCAAAGGAACTGTTCCTAGGGGGGTTCGTGTTCTGAGAAAGGAGAGAAATTGAAGTGCCTTGCATATGTGGTCTGGATCCTGTGAAGGAGGTGGGATAAATTAAAAATAAATCAATTTTGTGAATTAGAACTTGATACATAAAAGTTGGGCCATAAAACTATAATTTCCTTCACCCAGTATTTTTAATAGCTGAAATTTCCATCTGTGGGGGAGATTTTTTTATGGATAGAAGGCTAATGACATTCAGAATAGATTCTGTTACTTCCAAAGAGGTGCATTCAGAGCAGTGCATATGGGTCCAAAGTTATATCTGTGGCTCCTCAGAATTAGAGATAGAAGAATATATAATATTTCAGTCCAGTAAATTAACCAGTAGTGAGAATACATTTCAGACCAAGGTGAGGTGAAATAGAAATTGCCAAATTGTTTTGACAAAAAACTACAATAATAAATTTAGTTGGTCTGAAACTGAATTTTTGCATGAATTATGTTTTTTGTTGTTAGGATTTATTTGCCCTTTTTTAACCTTTATTTGGTTTAGATTTATGACAGTTCCAGAGGAAGAAAAAAATCTGAAGTAAGAATTCAGAACCTCATTTTAAAATGCTAGAATATAGAAGAAAAATATGTTGAAAATAAAATAGATTTTTTAAAATACTTTTTTTTTTCTCTTAAGATTTTATATCCACTGATAAATATTGTGAAAGTGGTCTGTATGAAGACAAAGGTACATTTCTGATAACTGAATTTAATATTCTAAAATCTTTTGACTTTATTTGAAAGAGTCAACAAATCCATGTAGTTATTACTTGAATTTGCCAGAGCTGTTAACCTTGAGTGAAATCTTGGGCCTTTTGGTGTCCACAGCAAAACACTGATTGACTGCAGGTTTTAACTGTACCCCTGCACCTGCACATCTGCGCCAAAAATAGTAATTTGTATGTGATAATTAGGCTGATGAGAGGAGACGACGATTCAATTAAAGGAACTAATTGTTAGAGCTGGTCAAAGGGAGGGGAAATTATTTTTTAATAAATTAATTTTCTAAATAATGGCAGGTAACCTTCTGTTTGCTACCTGACTGGTGATTTCTGTGGTAGCTTTATTAAATTCAAGAGGGAGGCATTAAAATCTTTACACATTGGGGATCCAACAGACACATAGGGTGCAGAGAACGACTCAAAAAAGTCAGGGTGAGGAAAAAAAAGAGCCACAGGTTTCCACATCCAATGTGTAACAGGATGGGCAGGCAACTATGTCCTAAAGTGGGACAGTGCACCAGGCTGCTGGCTTATTTATTCCGCATCCTGTGGTTCAGTTCAGCTCCAGCAGCAGTCTTGCTAAGGACTGCCTGGGAACTGCAAGTGACATCAGCTAGCCCCAGTTAACCTCAGGAGAAAGCGTGCTTGTGCCACTGCTTTGTTCTGCTGGTCTTTTTGTCTGACCAAGTTACCTTTGGAATTACTGGGTAATTTTTGATGAAGGCTCTAACTGATAAGACCATTCCGGTGGATTTATTGGCTTAAACAAGCCCATGAAACCTTCTTTCCTTGAAGGCAGAAGAAACAGCCAGCCAACAAATGCAAGTCTGCCTTTCTACCCTTGTTCAAAGCAATCTGCTCTGAATCACTGCTCTTTTCCATACTTTATTTACCTTGATTTATAATGCAAACTATACCTCAAACAAACCTTTACCAGCAACCCACCCTTTAATTCCTTTGGTTGCAATCAGTTTGTGCCTTTTAGGACACTGAGTCCTAGGGACATCTCCCAGCCCAAACAATACAGCCCTACCTATGGCTCATTACATCAGTGGCTTCTTACGGACTCCAATTTGCAATAAAACCAGAGGACATTCAATTACTTCAGCCTCAAAGAAAGGTGCTTGGAAATTCCTTGTCTCCTAGAGGTGCGGATTGCTTCTATACTGGGCTGCACTTTTAGCCTGAGTTCCTGTGCATTTCTGCAGCTTGTATTGGCTGCACCAGGCTAGTGTAAACTAACTAGTCAGGGTAGTACCCTGGTGTAGTCGCTGGGGTAAGTCCTTGGGCACAGAGCCCTGTGGTCCATAAGTATCCATGCCATGGCAAGTCACCTACTACCAGAGAACTACCATGAATGTAATGACAGAAATTACAGTCTCAGCAATGCTACTGCCCACAGATCTGATTCATGACACTCAGATATACTCTGGATTATGTTTGTCAAGCAAGCTAGTCCCACATCATCCTCTTAAGTGACATGGCTCTTCTAAATGTCAAAGCATCCCTCCAGTAACTTGCACTGCATGATGCAGCCACTGTCACAATTAATGCCCATGATACTTAGCATGTACTAGCATAGAAATACCTGTCGTGAATGGAGTGGTGAGTATGGTGCAGTGATGAAGGCTCATGTTTTAGTCTGATTCAGCACTCCTGTGGCCACACTTATCTGGTCCTGACTGCAAGCGTAAACCAAGCAGAAAGAGCAATGGTGGAGTGTGTCATGAGAAACAGATTTGACTCTGGAGACTGAGGAGTTGCCATTACATTTTTGCTCTGCTGCTGTATTCTCGTCTTTGGCCATCCTTTCTCTATGTTTAACATTTACTCTGCTAAGATAATATTTTAATGTGTGTCCTTAATAGTGACTCCATTTTCATTTAAGGGAAGTGTAGTGAGTAAAAGTCCCTGTGGTCAGATTCTTAGCATGAATAAACATTTATACTTAATATTCATTCCACTTTGGGATTGGCAAGTGCCTTCTCAAATACTCAGCAGCTGCCTGAATAGTCCATGGCTAAAAGTTCAAAGTGATGACCTTGTAGCTCTTAAGATTGACACACAAATGGCACAGTTCTGACTCTGTTGGAGGTTAGAGTACAAAACATGCTAATCGGTATGCTACAGCATCAGATTTCTCAATACTCTTTTTATCTGTTTATTAAAATGTCCAGGCTTTCTCTATTCTCTATCAGTGAGCTTGTGATTTAAAAAACTAATTTCCTTGCTGTGAAACTCTTCACATTTTTATTGCTCACTTTTATGCAGAAGAACTGGGGAAGCTGGTGATGTCTCCAGGGTTTTTGTAGCCCTCAACACATTGGAAAATGTCTGCTTCACCCAGCTTATGGTCACACAATAAACAGTCTTTAAACATTTTGCTGTGCCTAACATTTTGCTGCCATAGGCAACCATTTAATCTGCCTACACAGTCGAGCTAGCCCTGAGGGGATGCAATATGTGTTGGAAAGGATAGATTTATACTAAAACATTAGTTTTCAGGACTGGTAGAAAAAATAGCTGTTCATTTGAGATTTCCTGCTATATTCTCAGCTGTTCCAATAACAGAAGTGTTAAAGATTTCTACAATCAAGGTTCCACATGGATTGCTTCTATAAGCAGATTTGTTTCCACCTCATAATCAGTACTGTATTTCTGCTTGAGGTTCTACCCTTTTATCATATAAGCATCTTCTGTATAAACCAGACTTGAAAGGTACCCTTGTGAACCATGAGGAGACCAAAGTGAAAACCCATGACAGCCAGTTGGAAATGAATTCAGCTCTCATGGGCTGACTCTCCTTTTTGTTTACATTTGCATTAAGTAGCACAGCAGAAGGAGGCACTATGCCCAGGGTAGAGGGGGAACCCCTCTCCTTTGGGAGGCAAAGTAGACACCGAGTCTCCATTTAAACCTCATTATGACATCAATTCATGTGAAAAAAGAAAAATCACAGGTTTGCGGTTCATGCCTGTAATAAGCCCTTTAGAAACAAGCTGCTCTGGCAACGTAATTTAATCCTTGTGACTTCCAGGTTTTTTTATAATTATATATTCCTCTGCCATAAGAGAACCACGATTTGTTGTGAATCAGGTCACCCTGTAGCTGTTTTACTTGAATGAAGAACTCACACTGCTTCTTAGAGTCTGTTATGACTCCTCTAATTTAAGACTATTACCTGAAACAGACCTATTTTATTTGGCTTTTTCCATGTTGACTGAGTGTGAAAGCTTGCAAAATGATCTCCAAGTGCCTCTATAGAATAAGACTCATAAGGCTCATTGTGATAAGTGAAAGCAAAGTAACCATAAAACTTCTCAGGTTGTCTGTGCTCCATGTGAGATGCTTGGGTCTCGGCGGAATTGAGCACCCCACTCCTCCCACTGAGTGAAGGAGAAAACTTGATAAAACTCGTTTATAAAAGATAGATTTGCCAGGAAAGCCTTGTTCTCCTGGAGGCATAGTAAAACAGCTGTGTAAGACTAGAGCTACTACAGTCATGTGTCTTAATAAGGGGAATTCTTCTTGGAAAAATAAGAGCTTTCAGCTCCACAATGTTTTATATGCCCTATCCTTATCCAAATCAATTACTGTTATGATAGCTAATAAATATGCAGAATGGGCAGGAAAGATGTTCAGTGGCAAAAAAATGGCCTCAGTTTTGGGATTTAGAAAGAGCTGCCTTGAGCTCTGGGTAGTGAACACACTTCTCTCCCCTGCTCCACAGGATGTAGGTTTGATTTTTAGTTCAAGCTGAGATACAGTCATTAGACATGAATGAGAATGTGTGGGTTTAGGCCACCTTAGTGTTTGGTTGTATCTGCACTCTGGCTGGTGGTGGAGTTGGCTGGAATTACAGTAATCCAAGGCTAATCTAATTTACACTTGGATTACAAAAAATTGTTCTGGAGTTGAAAACAGTAACATCTGCCAAGGGTGCAAATGCAGCCCTGTGTGTTTTTTTCTGATTGTGTTGCAGGGTATAAGAGCATACACCACATCAACTGCTACTAGTGGAGACCAAAGACATCATACAATGGATGCAGTAGTCGTGAGATGCAAAAGTCTGTGCTGGCTTCATCTCATTCAGAAAAGTTTCACATAAACAGGATATTTCTAGTGTTCAGACTTTTCAGGCACGTGTGCTCTTGTGATTGAATTAGTATAAAGGAACCATTGAGACACAGACAGCTAAGAAAACATTTTCCCATCTTGAATGTACAAGTAATGTGACCAGTTGTCTTATATGCCAGTAGGTGAAACTCTTTGTATGTATTAACAATACTTTGATGTAAAAAAGAAATTTAAATCCTTTCATCAGCAAATATTATTTCTCTTTTATCTACTTCTCATTTTTAATTCTCCTCCCAAAGTGTATTTTTGTAATGTATGTAATGTCTGAGAGCTTGCTTTGGTCATTTTGGAAAGCTAATGCATCTAAGCTCACCAATGCTGCTAACACACATGGTTCAAGCTTAGCATATGTGTTAATACAGCCACCATTTTCTGAGTTTGGAGATTTGGCAGAACAAATCCATGTGTAATGGGATAGAGATCTGTGAAATCATGAGAGGCGTGAAGAATCTGTATAAGGATCAATCACCTTCTCTTCCAGTACAAGAACTAGGGTTTATTCTATTAAACTAGAAGGAGGCAAACTCTGAATGAACAAAGGAAAGTGGTTTTTTTCACAGTGTCTACCTAAACTGTGGAAATCCCTTCCATGTGCTTTGGGTGTACTAAAAGCTTACAGAAGTTCAAGGGGAGTCCGGTGAAGTTCATTGGGAAAAAAATAAAGGAAGTTACTAAACACATAGAAAAACATCTAGCTCAGGAAGTCACTGAACCGCTGGTAGCTAGAGGCTTGGAGGTTACTTGGATCAAGTGTCATTTGTGGTTTTTTGTACTCTTCCTTAAACATCTGACTTGGACCACTTCACAGGCAGATGTTCGATTCGATGTGCTTTTGGGCTGATCCATTGTGGCTGCATTATGTTACATTATGTTATGCATTATACTCCAGATGCCTGCAATATGTTTGTGAAATATTCTGCATTCCTGTATAAGGGACACGCTATCTTCAAAGGACCTGCTTCTGCCCATAGACTGTGGGACTAGCCTAAGGTGACAGACGGAGGTTTTCAACTCTTAATTACCAAAAATTAGATGAAGTGAATCCTTCCCTGCATGACATAAACATTTCCCAGAGCAAAGAGTGTTTCTAGTTAAGGGACATTTGGCTAAGAAAGAGATTGCTCTCTTGCTGTGTTCATAAAATTCATTTGCACTCATAGAGCTTTGCAAGTAAGAACTTTCTCAAAGAATGAGCCTTAAATCATTCTAAATAATCTGGATTAAAAGGTGTATTTTAAGTCATCTATCTGTTCATAAGCAGATTTCAATACTACCCAACCAGCTGTAGACTAATCTGAGCTTTTGGATTTTGAGATATATGAGGGATATATAGATATGAATGTTTTAAATTTGTTTATGTCAATATAATATCCATCAGTTAGAGATACTTTTCTAACAGTCTGAAGGTGTCTGAAGGAACTGCTTGGGTAGCTTTCTTTTATAAACATATTTAACTGTTTTCAGAATTAGAAATCATTTTATCTTAAATGAATAATCATGTATAATTGACAGTAAATTAGAAATTAAGTAAGGCTACTAAAAGAAATCAGAAAAATCTCCTTCACTATACTTAATAAAGTACTTACTAATTACTTAAAAGGGAACACTTAATAAAAAGTTCACATGACAAGGGGACATACAGTGTCTTCACACAGCTTGATTGTCATAGATTTATGATATTTTATGTCAGCTAAGAGCAGAGGAACACCCTAGATCTTAGAACATCTTGGAAATGCCTTTTGATACACCTAGCTAACCCATTCTTTGCTGATGGCCTTAAGAGACAGTGGGGATAATGCTATTACTGTTTTCATTAAAGGTGTTATAGTAATAGTTGAAAGCTGACACATTATTGAGGTTTAAATGTGGATGGAAAGACTTCAAACTTTGGAGATAGCATGAAAACTTATTGGCTAATTAGGATACTTATCTTCCTGTAATCATGCAGCCTTAAAGCTAATGCAAGGCAGACCTAGAGTGGGATGGGATGTACTTCAGTGAAGATTTTTTGGCAGCAGTTTGCTTTGCAACTGTTCCAGATGGTTTACAGCTCTTGCTCTAGCTCTTTAAGTTTAAGAAAGTGTTGGATTAGCAGAGAATATTACACATAAAAAGTGTGTTAGAAGCCTGTTAAGACTAGAAGCCAGGAAAGACTCAAAAGTTAGGAAATGCTGGAAATAAGGTTGTCTTGCATATTTTTACTGCTCTTTCTCTGTGTGCACATTACACAGTCCTTAATTATAGGAACACATTATGTTTTCATAAGATCCTAATCTTACTCAGTGCTCACTGGCTGAGAAGCTATTCAGTATATTGTTTTCATTCTTCAATGTCTGGCCTCTCATTTACTTCACACTACTAAAAATCCCCTCTGGAGTTCCCTGTTGTGCTTATCAATACGATATGTTGTGTTTTCTAGACAGTAATAAGTCTGTTTCACTGTATCTGTGCTGAGACAAGTGATGCAATTCTCTGTTTCACAGATGAAAAACTGAACAGAGAGGCTGTGTATGAATGAGTTAGCCAGTCCAGAATGCAGTGTATGCTCTCCAGTTTTGTATCCGTGACTTGGTATTTCCCTTGAAACTCTTCAAGGGAAATTGACTTCCTGGGTGAAAGATGCTTATTTATTCCTTTGAAACAGGAAATAGCATAGCCCTTCTAGAAGAATCTGGATGAGGTTGTTGCTACTTATTGCCAGTCATGTCCCATCACTGGCTATGACTATACTAATAAATGGAGCAGAACCAGAATATAAAGTAAAACATGGGCTTGGCTTGGCTCCAAATACTCAGTCTTTCAAGGGCAGAGGACTGTTCCCACCAGAGACACCATCCAGTGGTGGGAACAAGAAAAGTTTAGCTCTATGGAAGCAAACTGCACTTTGCCAGTGGATATTACAGTCAGGCAATGGGCCCATTTTGTTCAGCTCTCTTACTACTACTTCTAACTCATGGCAAATGCAAACCTTTCATAAACTCTCCGTAATAAAGGCATTTGAATTTTTTCTTGGTCTGGAAGTATGCTTTGGGAGACAAGTTTGGTGCTGCTCTAGTTTACAGATTAAATTAAAGAGAAGCAATTTTTCAAGCTTGGAAGAACATTTTCCCTTGTTAGCTTATTATATAATTTTCCATCATAGAGCATTTATTGTTTCTTATGGAGAAGCTGGTACTCCTCTTGATAACATAAGAAAGCTTATTTTTTTAAAATAAATAAGTTTATCAGATGAAAACTGTAACACCATCAAACATTTCTGTTTTTTTCCCAAATTCCAACTTGAATATCAAACAATACATTTAGTTTCTAATCTTTGATATCTTGTTCATAAGCAGTGAGACCTACTATTTACCTTCCTTGCTTTTGGTATCCTCCTGAGAGTTGCAGTGGAAATATTTTAAGGCTTCAGGAACATGAAGGACTAATGCCATTATTTTTTTACCTATCATTTGTTCAGGTATCATGAGCCATGAAATAGAACAGTCAACTAATTCCTTAAAGATGAATTGAAGACATTTTTTGGTATATGACACACTGATCAAATTGTACAGCACTTATTGGACAGTAATGCATCTGAGCAAATCAGTAATGATTTTGTACAGCTCCCATAGAAAATTCAATTTATGTGTAGTGCTTCTAAATAAATAACTTAATAAAATTAGAATCTTAAAAGGAGCATATTAAGGTATTTATTTCAGAAAAAATTAAAAAATCTATCACAAAATGATCACTCCTGCTATCTTTCCTTGGGTAAGTTTTTCTAAACAATAAATCTTAAATTCTGGTTAGACAAATACCAAGTTGAAAGGACTTGGGACATGTCCTGTTTGCTTCTATGCAAAGAGAGGTGTGTTCCCCTCTTGAACAGTGCACAGTTTCCATGTAATAACTTCATAATAAATCAGTAGCTTATTGAACCAAGGAAAAGAAAGTGGTAGTGTTCTGTTCTATGAGACTGACAGCAATCAATTTCTCCAAAGGCTGTGTTGCTCCTGTTTCAATTAGATACTGATTTTTTTTAATCTGGGGCCAAATGTTTTATAAAAGGGCATGTGCATTTTCACAGTTGTATTTTTGTGTGCCAAGAGTTCTTATCTCTCTAACATATTGTTTGCTTGCTCAGATATTACATATGTGAATGTGGTTGCAATAGCCATGAACATGTTTTTTAGCATAGTTAAATATGTCTCATTAGTTACTTGTCCTTAAGGAAAAAAATCTTATACTTTTATACAGTGGTATTTTNTTTTAGCATAGTTAAATATGTCTCTGTATTCTTTGCATACTCTTTCACACAGAATACAACACATTTCTTCTTTATTAATCCCAAACCAGGTCCATCTATCTGGTGCTGTGTTGGTACGTGGAAAGTGGAAAAAACAAGTATGTATCACTGTGGCAGAGTGTTGATGACTGCATGAACAGTCCATGACCACCACAGATTAGTCTGTCCACTCTGAAGTACCCAAAACTGAAAGACAAGAACTGGTTTTTTAATGCAACAGTGTGCTCTGGCTAGCTTGGATTTAATGATTTTACACATGATTTACTGCAAAACCCCTTGTGTTTATACTAGCACAAAATACTGATCTCACACAAATACAATTTCAGAACAGCAAAACCACAGCTGGCCTTGGGGGTTTAGGAGATTTTCAAGATATCACAAAGAGATGGCATTTGGAAAGGCAAATATTGAGGGTGTTTGAAAAGATATCTTTAATGCTGTCTTAAAAATGCCATATTTAACTTCATGGTTACCTTTTAAATTCCTGTCTACTGCAATAATATGGTCAGTGAACACCAACTGGATGCATTACTTATGCAGTGTTCAGCCATGGTATGTTCTGGGATATAACAATGTCCATCACCAAATAAACAGCCCTTTACTTCAGGGAGACAGCTCAGTGGAGAAGTTTCTCATGTTGCATGGGCTATGCCACGTAGACCAAATGTATATTGCATTTGTCAGCTTTCAGTTTGGGTTCAGCATCTGACTAAAAATAGCTATAGCAGATGGGGCTCAAAAGATATCTCCCTGTCACCTACGCTGTGGTGTTTGTGTCGTGGGCTCTGCCAAGGAAATGCAAGAAATGCAACTCTCTCAACAGAGTGCTTTGCTCTGCAATGTTTCAACAAAAGGCTGACACAAAATTGTCTTTCCTGCTGGCCTGGGATAAACTTCATGTGCAAAAGCTTTTAAGGAGGAAAGGTGTGACTACATAGCATCAAATAAGGATTTTCTCATTTAAATGGAAATTGTGGCTTTTGCAACTACAATGAACAGGAGTGGCAAGACACCTGGTATACTGCTTTATAGCAGCTTGACCTTAGGAAAAATATCTCAATTTAATTGTGAAAGAAGTTAATTGGCTCTATTGATTAATGTGCAGCCTTCATTATGGACAATTGCTGAGTACCTGCTAGTACCAAAGGATATCTTTCTCAGTGGAGGAAATTTCAACATTTTTCAAAGCTCAATCAATCATGCAGAAAATGCTCCCTGCTACGTGGAGTTACTTGTGAGGACTGTGTATCTTTGAGGCAGTGATTTAGCTGATTCAGCAGAAAAAGTGGGCTTCAACAGAGGAAAATTGCTCTAATCCTTCTCTTTTTATTTAGTTGCTGAATTTTAATATGAGACATGGGGAAATGCAAGAAAAAAAGGACAGACTATTATAAGTTTCCATATAAGATAACAATGAAGATTGTAAATATTTTGACAGAGAGATGTTTACAATGCAAAATGATGAGAAATGTTTATTTTATATTAACTGCTCAGTGGTACTCATTTTAGAGAGTATTGGTGATCTTACTCTTTTTTATGCCTTCTTGGAATAGACTGATGTGTAACTGCTGCCCTTAGTATAGCTTATTTGTCATCTACAACTTTATGCATGAGCAAACTAATGGAGTGACAACAGGAGGATGATTAAGCATTTTTTACCAGGTAGAATGTGATCCTTCATCATAATTTATCCACTTTCACTTCCGTACTGGCTTCCCCAAGACAAATAGACATTTACACATGATGCAGTGGATTGTGAAGTGAATGGGACATTCTTCACTTATCTCAATGATAAATTTACTCCTGCTTATGGATTTCTACCGCTTGCACAGCTTCAACAGTTTTGTTCTCCTCTGGGATGAAATGTTTATTTAAGTGTACTAAGAATAGTCCATACTCCTTGAGATTAGTTAAAAAATACTCAGGATAATTTTGTTTATTGCTGATAAAATTATAGCTGAAGTTCTTGGCCTCTCTTTTTAATTACATAACAATTATACGGTAGTAGAAATAAGAGACTTAGTCAATTCTGATGACAGAGGCACTATTCAATAAATCAGTAAATATTACTTACATTAGGGAGCTTAAGCACAGATTAACATAATATTAAGATGCTTACTTTCCTTAGAATCCCTAATAGGTGTCAGATTTAGCTCACAAATAGGACATCTGAATTTGTATATCTGCATGGACATGTCTTCAGATGTGAGAGGTGCCTCCACCTCACTGTAACTGTTATCATTGGATATTAGGTGTATGCCTTGGCTGCCTGACCATGGACACAAAGTACCACTTGTGAGGATGTACAGTATCACAAGTAGGCTCCATCTGAAAACGGAGGGACTCAGACCTTTTGTAGGAAGGAGCATATTGCCCGTGTTTTGGAGCCTCAAATGTGTTAGATGGCTTGGTCCTCCCAACCTTAGTTATCACTGCCAGTGGGTTACAGAGTCATTCAGCTGACAAAATTTTTGTCAACTGAAAAAAAAAAGCTGTCTTTCATGGGGAAGGTTTTTAAACTTTTTTTTCTATCATCTTAATGAACATAAGGGCTTCTACATCCTGGATAAGACTTCTAAAAAGTTAATATGAAGAGATATTAAACTGCATTATAAAATAACTATATAAGAAATGTGAAAGGTGCAAGCTGTTCAATTGATCATTCAATGAGTACAAAGATAACAGTTTAAATAAATTACTTCACCTAAGACTTTGTTTCTTCATAAAATATGGTATATGCAGCTTAATAAGTAATAGTAGAATACATAGTTCTATGTGCCAATATTTAAACATTTTAATTAGTACTTACGTATAAGTATACAGATGAGTCATACAGTTCCCATGCTTGGAAGTATATGTGTGATTTTTTTTTATTAGACTTTAGTAGAATGGAAAGAAATTGTGAATCTAGAACTGTCTGTCTTTGACAGGTTTTTTTTAAGCTAAGTATGAATTCAGGTAAGCTAAATAAATTTTAGCATGCCTATTTATCACAAATAAATATTGGAATGTTACTTTCTGAGACTTTTATTTGTACTTGGCACCACCATATTACAGAAGAGGCTCTATGTACTTAGCTTTGCCTGTAGACTATAGTACTATTTAGAGTGAGTGGTCCCCCTCTGCCCTAGTCTCATTTTTTTGTCTGGATGTAGAACTATTTATTCACTCAATGTGCATTTTGAAAGTTCACTTTGTTTTCATTATCATGGTGTGACTGTTTGACATTAGTGTGGTGCTGCTCTGACTCGTGTACATGGTGACAGCCTTTGGAATCTTCTCTGGAAAGTAAAAAATTATGCTTTAATTTCAAAATAACTTAGAATTAAGATCTCAGGACAATAAAAGCTTATTCTAAAAAGATTGGCAGCTATATTCCATAGTTAAACTAAGCTTTAAAGTAGTAACTTCTCTTGTTTATAGCCGATGGATAATAATCAGTTATCTAAGATGCTGTTTAAGTCCTTAAATAATGTGACTTTCCTCTATCCACCCAATCCCACATATATCTCGTGTGTTCTTTCACCTAATCCAGAAGGATTTTGCAGTCCCTTTAATTTTAGACTGTGCTTTAAACTGTAGTGCCTGGGTAGGCAGCACTGTTGTTACTGTAGGTTCAAGTGAGTTCTGGACTGTGAGACATTCAGACATTATTTTTTGTCCTTTACAGCAGAAAAACTCAAACCAAAAATATTTAAGGAAGAAAGAAAAAAAAAACCCGACCAGAATCTTTACAAACATTTATATCTACAGTTTTCTATCATATGATAAAATTATCTTCCTCTGTTATGATCCTGTAAATTACTTTCAAATAACTAGTGCAGAACAGATGCTTTAGTTCATTATTTAATTAAAGAACCAGGTTGTGAAGTACTAACACAAAGATTTTCACCTTTGCATTAAAGAAAAATCAGGGTACATTTATCCATATTTTTTTTATTTTTAATTTTTTTTTTGACTGATTCTTTGCTTGTGCTTATAACAATGTGTGCAAATCATTTTATTTAGCTTTTATTAAAAAAAAAAAAAACAGATTTCACACACTGGTATTTCATGGACCACCTTTTTATACCATACAAATATCAAGAACTCATTGGACCAAATTTTAAAGGATAGTGCTGTACAATGGGTGTTACAATATACAGTAAAGAAAACAAGACTAAAGTAATAATGAACTTGAAAATAACAAAGACAATTGTTGTGGAATGCTATTCAGGATCCATAGAGGAAAAGCAACATCTTAGCAGGGACTGACACCCTTCAGCTTTGTTTATATATGTATGATAACATATTACTCTGTACTCCAAAGAAGAAAACTGCTAGCTTAAAATAAGAAGTAAATTAATAAATGTCATGTCCTGCTGGTGTGAATGATGACATTTACTATGGCAGTGAAAAGACACAAATCTCTTCACCCAGAAGCTGGCAAGTAATACTTTTTATTTACTCAAAAAAACTTAATTTTCACACCATATAACTAATTTGCAGCACCACACTTTCAATTAGTCTTCCTCCCCCCAGTTTCAAAAAGGTGTTGGAATGGTAGGTTCAGAAATTAATGAATTTCCATGTCTAATGTAACTTTAGGAATAAGAACAAGATTTATATAACCAATTTTATTTAAAACTGAAGACTATGAGCTATCTGCTCCAAATTCTGGGCAGCTTTTTTCTGTTTATTGTGTCAAAACCACTGATTTTTGTTCATTTCCACAACAGTCTCAGGCTTCAGTTCACTTCTCGTGTTGTTTTGGTCCTGGAAATACGTAAGGGAGTTAGCACCTTATAAGAAGGACCTTTTCTGTATGGAATTTTGTAGTGGATTCTATAAGATAGAAAGTGGAAATAAAAATAAACAACCTGTAGCTAAAGTATTTGCCATTAATTTATTAATTTGTGACAGGTTTGTGACATTTCTTAGCTTCAAACAGACTTCTGAAATATTACATTAATTCTTTGTTGGTGGAAAGGATCTGTAAATAAACAAACATAAATTTCCTTACTTCCTATTCCATACGTGTATATTTAGCCCTTTTAGAGAAGATGTTTCCTTGGGAATCAATGTTTGTCACCTTTCTACTAGACCAGTGCTACGCATTCTGCTCTGCAATTGTATCAGTTGAGTTTGAAGTAATTGGTAATATTTTTTCTGCTAATTCTTATTTGCACATTAAAATAAGATAGAGTAGGCGTTTCTGAGAATTTCCAGATGAAATTCACTACACTGCAGGAACACTTGAGAAATTACTGGGAAACAATGTCACAACAGTGAATTTACATGTAATGGTACAGCAAAGTTAAAACACTGGAGATTGGGTATAATCTCATTTAATGATTTTGATTGTTTCATGGGAAAAATATTTCAGAACTTGAAAACATATTTTTTGTTTTGGTTGAGTTGATGGTCAATAAAAATTCTTCAAAGCCAGATATCCCATTGTAGCAGTTGCCAAATCTCAAAATATGAGAAAATGCATGCATGTTGCAGACTTCATGTTTTTACTATTTGCCTATAATTTGAAATGTAGGTACTCCAAGCTGGGATAAAAATAAAGTTTGTAGTGGTGTATTAATGAATCTGTCCCGAACAATTATCTTAAAGTGATGAGGATATAAATTAAATTCTTCTCTACTGTTTTGGAGGAATCTTCCACTCAATTCAACTGTCAAATCAAGTCAAATGTCAGCATAATTGGTTGCAAAGTAGTCCTTAATAAGTCCTTAGTAATCAGTATTTCAACTGTCAGTCTAATTTAGTGTGACTGCAATGCTCATAATTATAATAAGTTTTAGAGCTGTAGTTAGCAATTGGAGAGGCAGGGGGGCCCACAGAATGCTTCGGTGAGCTGTCAAGAGATCAGAAACATTTTAAAATTTGAATGTGCTTTTAACCACTTTACTGTGTAAAAGGAGTATGTTAAATGTCATCTTTAAAGGCATCTCCCTGATAATAGCATGGACCCAACGAGATGTGAATAATACAATAATTTGCTGCCATTTTACTAAGTGATATGATAATAGCATTGTGCCATTACTTGGAATACTTCTTATTAAGTGCTTGCAGATTAAATATCAAATGCCCTATTGTTCTACCTAAACAACTTATCCGTCAATTTTCTGATATTTTTATCCAAAAGAAAAGTAAATTTTAAATGTTACCATAGGTTTCCTATAGTAACAGTTTTGAATGGAACACATACACTGTACTGATAACGGGAGAAAACAAGACAAAACAAAACAAACATCTCTGAATTAACATAATAGGCACCAAGCAGCAGGAAGATTTGTTTGTGTGACCTTGGAATCACTGCCTGTGACGTGCCTCATTTTAACCCATCACCAATTCAGGAAAATAAAGTATAGCATTTAGTATAATCTTAAGGAAGGTTACAGATGTGATTAATGTATGGGTCTGTCTCCCCTTCCTTTCTTCTGGTATTATTTAATACTGTTTAGCAATTGCATGCGATAGATGATTCCTTGTATGCACTTCCACAGCACCTAGAGCAGAAACATTCAATTAACTGTTGTCACGCTTTCCTGAGATCTGTTAATTTTTGCCAAAGCTTCCTGGCTATTTTAGAAAGTCTGCTCCTTCAGTGATTGGGAACTGAGGCCTGCTGGTTCCCAGGTATCTGGGAGAATATTGATAATCAAGTACTTATTATGGGATGAGGAGGAGGATTCATCTGATCAAACTTAAACCTCTACGATGTCTCACATCATTAGGTTCTGGAAAAGAACTCACACATTTCTAGGGTACAATTAATCTATCCTCTTTAGTTGTCTACTTACAGATGCAGTGGACAGTTCCTTAGCAGTAGATGTTCTTTCCATAAACTACAACACAGGTAAGATGAGTCCTACACCAACCTGTAACTTTTGTGATGCCTAGAGAATACTTTGATTAACAGATGCCTCAGTTTGTTCTTTAACTAGCTCCAGAGGGTACACCGCAAAAATTGCCAGGACTGCATCACAGACACACAAGGGGACATATCCACAATTCAGATTAGGCTACCTGTTGCTGGATAGGATGTGATAGATTAAAGAGAGACTAGTGTCTTTAGATGAAGACACAGAATGGATAAATTAGACACCAGGGTTGATTTGTTTGTTTTTTTTTTTTATCTCTGAGCAAGCTTATCTGCCACTATTGAGAAAAAGCCTTGAAAGCTCATCCTTTGAGTTTAGATATCTGGTTCATGGCCATAGATTATGTGATGCCTCCTGTATACAAATATAAGCACCTAATTTTCTTCCAGCATTCATAGATACATGTACTGTGTTGGAAGCAGATGTTAAACCTCATTGAAATTTTTTAAAATAAGGTATTTTTTTAAAGAAGGTACTATTGTAGAAGTTGAATATGAAAAATAAAACTCTGAAGAGAAAGGTTCAACTGTAGCATAAGCAGGAACATACTATGGCTGCATCACTGCCACAACACAGAGGCTGTGACCTATGAAGGTGGCAGACATGTATTCAGCATTTTCTCCCTCCTATTAAAAAAAAAATTAAAGAAACTTTAAAAATAACTTTCCCCACTTAAAAGTATAGGTATAGTAACTTTGTATTTCAGACACATAATAGTCACAAGACAAAAATAGGCAAATATTTAAAATTGTCTGTTCATAGGTTTCAGAAAGACTTAATGAACTTTAAGACTTGGGTTATGGTCTCAAGAAAGTTAAAACCCACTAACTCCTTACTTGTTATAATCGTCTACATTAAATATTTAAGGCTTTCTTTTTAATAAGTAATCAAACCCCCATGAATTTCTGTTATGACACAGACTGCAAATGGGAATCATAGCAATGTGAATCAAACTGGTGAGAGCTGTGGATGAGTTGTGAAGATAGTGAGATGTCCTTGCAAAGTGGAAGAACTTTCTCTTTAAAATCTTATTCAGCTTCTGCAGTAACGATTGTACTTTCCAAACGAGACCATTGACACCATGGTTGGTAGAAGTAAGAGCAGAATCTGGCTCATCCCTTGTTTTTAAAAGTCTCAGTCTTAAAAAATTTCTAGAAATGTTTGGTTTAGCCTCTAAATTCTGCTTAGTCCTTCTAAATTCATCTGAATAGGCTGCAAAAACTAAAAATAAATCATTTACTCTACTAACATAATAATTAATAATTAGTAATGTTTGATGCATCTTTTGATGTTTTCCAACAGTAGGTTATGTTTGAGAACTGTTAGAGCAAGTTTAGCACACAGAGAGAGTAGTAATAATTATCCTGCATTACAGACCTTGATTTGCTCAAAGGAAAAAGTCTCAGTGATAGTGGAATGCACTTATCTCTAGTTAAAAAACTACTTCTTGTGCTTTACTTAAAAGACTTGACTGCTTTTTTTTAGACACTATGGAAAGGATTTTATTTTAACTTGTAAAGCCAAATACAATACAAATGATACAGTTTAGAAACTGAATCAGACTTAATTGCTTTTGGTGCCAGATGGAGTAAAGCTGTCAAGTTTATGGCTTTTTAGAGTAGATGTTTCTTTCAAGCTGATAATATTATCATATGAAGCCATTTCTTCCTGATTGTCAATATATCTATCTAGACATTACTGCACAGAAGGGTATTCTTCAGGCAGTGTGGGGCAGAGTCAGCATGGTGGGAGTCTGTCCATGCAAAAAACAGCTGGCAGCTGAGGCATGTTTTTTTTCTAACTCTGCTTTGATGCATTATAGCAATTCAGCCTAACACGCCTACATTATACCACTTAACTTTTTGAAGACAAACCTGCAGCATATAATTTCCAGCTGTGAATCTGAGCTTCTCTCTGAGATGGGAAAACAGGAAAAGAAAACAAGATGAGAAAAATCCTCATGTATGATTTAATATTCATAAGTTTGACGTTTGAATCACAGGATTTTAAAAGAAAAAGAAATAACTGACATTAAAAAAAAGGGGGGGGTGGGGGGAGGAAAGCCTTCTTCAGGTGACTTATGCTGTATAGGCACAAAAAATCAAGAAAACCTTGCTCCTGTAGATTTTGTTGCCTTCATCCTGAACTTTCTGTTCAGTGTTAGATTTACTAAACATGTTACCATTTTGCTTTATTTAAAAGCTTGGTATACAAAGGATTCTTACCTTATATATATATTTATCCTATATCATCTGTCATAGCTCAGACAGATAGATAGTAATTGTCTATCACCATTCATTTTTACTGCAGAGGTGCTATCTTTCCCAGAGATACCTTTTCCTTTCTATGTCTTTGTGATTTGAATAGCTGTATTTATGCAAAGTTTTACATGGTCAGAATATGGAGGGATTATTTTTTTCCAAAATCAAAATAGTAAGTCACTGGAAGCAGAAAAGCAAAACTCCAGTCCTCTGTGGTGATTAATGCAAGTGAAAGCTGTATTTGAAATAAATCTTATTGAAGCCAAGAATATTTTTATGGTCAGAAGGTCATTCTGCAGCCCACATGGTTCTCAATGTGAGGTTGTTTTGCTAGATTTTAAGCTATATAAAACAGCAGTGCTGTAGAAATATGAGCCTTTTATAATTAACATTGTGTGATATTGATATATATTTTTTTACATGTAAGATAGTAATAATTTTATTTCATTACTTTTCTGTTGTTGTTTTTGTTCTGTGCCATTGTTAGTACCTTCTTTCTGCAGTCAAAAATAGTTCATTCTATAATTAAGAATTGTACCAGAGTGCAGATCTTAGGGTGTATGAGCTTTTAAGTAACTTTATAACTCACAAGTCCTTTCACTTCCATCTAAGGTTTTTCCAGACATTTCTATTAAGCTACTTTGAAGATAACCAGGATAATGTCGTGGATTCCTGACTATTTAAATGGTTATAAGTTAAATCAAAGCATAATCAGGGTATTTATAGGTTAGGTTTCTTAATTCTCAAAGTTTATGCACTCCATTGCTAGAAAACCTACCAGGAAAAAGTTGAGGCTAAGGCAAGAGGCCCCTTCTAAGCACGTGGATTTGAAACCATAGGGTTTCCCTCTCTCACTCAGAGACACGGTAGTGCCACAACCCTGGCATCCTGCACGAGACTTTCTGCTGATGGCACAGGCTCATCATCTAGGGCTGCTGGATGACACCGAGGCACATGGCATGGCACTGCAGGAATGTGTACACTGGGTGATCATCTCTAGTGGAATGTGAGGAAGGGAGCAGTCGTGTGTATTTTACAGCAGACGTGTGAGAGCTGACCTGTGACAGGCAATAGTTTCAGAAGTGTGGCACCCACTGGAGGTACTCTTCTGGGGTCAGGCCTGAAAATCTTTGATGCTCTTCTTGATCAAGCGCATGGTAAGATTGTGGATTAGGTCAGGTTGGATGGGACCTCAGGAGGAGTCAGTTTGAGCTTAGACACAGGTGGATCAGGGTCTTATCCATTTGAGTCTTGAAAATCCCCAAGGATAAAGAGAGACTACACAGCGTTTGTGGGCAATTTGTTCAAGGCTTAACTATCCTCATGAGGAAAATAATTATCCAGTCTGAACTTCTGTTGTTTCTACTAATGCACATCGTGTCTCTTCAATGGGCTGAGCCCAATCACATGGGCTTCAACAAGGCCAAGCGCCAAGTCCTGCACTTGGGCCAACAACAACCCCATGCAATGCTACAGGCTTGNTAGATGTGGTGCTTGGGGATATGGCTTAGTGGTAGACTTGGTAGAGTAGGGTTAATGGTTGGACTCAATGATCTTAAAGGTCTTTTCCAACCTAGATGATTCCATGATTTTATCATTCTGTGATTCTATGACTATCTGCCCATTATGTCCCACTGTGAAGACCCTGGTCTGTCTTCCTACAACCTACCTGCAGGTGCTGGGTGGCTGCTCTTTGGTCCACTCAAAGCCATCTGCTCCAGGTTGAACAAGCGCATCTCCCAGATATCATGGCAGACCTTTGCTGAACCTGATACAGACTATGGATGTGTTGACCTTTTCTTGGGTAACCAAAACTGAGCACAGTGCTCTAGCAGTGGTCTAAGGAATGCTGAGTAGAAGGGGATAATTCCTTCGTTCAGTGTACTGGCTCTGCTCCTGCTAATGCAGCTCAGGAGGCTGGTGGTCCTCTTTGCTGCCAGAGCACTGCTGGCTCACGCTTAGCTTGCTGTCCACAAGAGGAGTTTAAACAGCAAGGAAAAATAGAAACCTGGCTTATATTTAACTAAATAGTCTGTTTCTAGCTCTGTCTCTTACAAGTGTGGTCTTGCAAGAAAGAACAGGCTGCCCAGGGAAATGGTGGTATCACCATCTCTGGAGGTGCTTAAAAGACATAGCTGTGATGTTGAGGGACAGGGTTTAGTGGAGACCTGGCAGTGCTGGGTTAACAGTTGGACTTTATGATCTTAAAGGTATCTTCCCACAAAAACAGTTAGAGACAAATGATGTCTGGAAGCTGAACAGAGGAAAGAGCTTAATTTATGCCTCCAAAGCCTGAGTGCTGCTATTTATATATCTATTTAAATGTCTTCCTTTGAGAATCAGGTTATATGTCACCCACTTAGCTATATGTTTATTAACTTGGGGGCTTATATTACCCAGTTATCACTTTTCCACTGCCTTTGTGAGAACTTCATATGATGGTTTCAAGAAGTCATTTATGTGAAGAAAAAAAATGGTAGAAAGAAAGTAACTTCCCAAATCATCCTAAAATCCTCAGACTAGGTCTGCAGTTTGCAGCCTTGATCTGGTATCATTCCTATTTTTCTAGGTTACAATTTGCTTTGCTTATTCTCAGTATATAAAGAAATACCAATTTCAGAAAGTGATTAATAAAACCTGCCGAGGAAAAAAAAAGCTATTGCATATTTTCAGTGGAGTANTCTTTTCCAACCTAGATGATTCCATGATTTTATCATTCTGTGATTCTATGACTATCTGCCCATTATGTCCCACTGTGAAGACCCTGGTCTGTCTTCCTACAACCTACCTGCAGGTGCTGGGTGGCTGCTCTTTGGTCCACTCAAAGCCATCTGCTCCAGGTTGAACAAGCGCATCTCCCAGATATCATGGCAGACCTTTGCTGAACCTGATACAGACTATGGATGTGTTGACCTTTTCTTGGGTAACCAAAACTGAGCACAGTGCTCTAGCAGTGGTCTAAGGAATGCTGAGTAGAAGGGGATAATTCCTTCGTTCAGTGTACTGGCTCTGCTCCTGCTAATGCAGCTCAGGAGGCTGGTGGTCCTCTTTGCTGCCAGAGCACTGCTGGCTCACGCTTAGCTTGCTGTCCACAAGAGGAGTTTAAACAGCAAGGAAAAATAGAAACCTGGCTTATATTTAACTAAATAGTCTGTTTCTAGCTCTGTCTCTTACAAGTGTGGTCTTGCAAGAAAGAACAGGCTGCCCAGGGAAATGGTGGTATCACCATCTCTGGAGGTGCTTAAAAGACATAGCTGTGATGTTGAGGGACAGGGTTTAGTGGAGACCTGGCAGTGTTGGGTTAACAGTTGGACTTGATGATCTTAAAGGTATCTTCCAACCAAAACAGTTAGAGACAAATGATGTCTGGAAGCTGAACAGAGGAAAGAGCTTAATTTATGCCTCCAAAGCCTGAGTGCTGCTATTTATATATCTATTTAAATGTCTTCCTTTGAGAATCAGGTTATATGTCACCCACTTAGCTATATGTTTATTAACTTGGGGGCTTATATTACCCAGTTATCACTTTTCCACTGCCTTTGTGAGAACTTCATATGATGGTTTCAAGAAGTCATTTATGTGAAGAAAAAAAATGGTAGAAAGAAAGTAACTTCCCAAATCATCCTAAAATCCTCAGACTAGGTCTGCAGTTTGCAGCCTTGATCTGGTATCATTCCTATTTTTCTAGGTTACAATTTGCTTTGCTTATTCTCAGTATATAAAGAAATACCAATTTCAGAAAGTGATTAATAAAACCTGCCGAGGAAAAAAAAAGCTATTGCATATTTTCAGTGGAGTATAGTAGGCTGAAGAAAACTAAAGGCCAAAATCTAATGTGAGGAACAGACTCCAAATACTTGCTCAATATTTGGCACTCTAGAGATGCATATTTTTGTCAAGAGACCACAGCCTTTTCTTTAGAAACTTCTGAAATGGTTTTGTAGTTGTTAAAATGGATCATTTGGGTTTGGGCTTTTCCTATTTTTTAAGTAGAAGAAGAAGAAAATCAATACTATAATCAATCAGAGAGGCACTGACTGATTCCTTTGGTAGTCTTCTACAACAGCAGTTGATGAGGTCAGATAAGGACATGACAGACTGTCAGTGCTGGATAAACCGTTTCTCCTGGGTGGATTAATACAATATTTGTAGCTGCAAGGAAAGACTGACATTTCAGTGTTTCTTGAAGGGTTTGGGAGGAGGGTCAAACAAAAGTTATTTCAATCAACCCTACAGTCAAATTACTAGTCAGTTAGATGATCTGAAGCCAGTCAAGATAGTAAAAACAACAACAAATAAAAACCAAATGTAAGTGTGAAATTCTGGTTTAGCCGAATTCTGTCTTGCCCTCCTTTTACTTCTAGTAGTCTGGTTTTTATGTGCAGTGTCTATTTGCCAGTTATGAAAGCAATGTGGGAGCAGTGTCAGTCAGTCACATCAGCTGTAGGCTCATAGTTTTCATTACAGGTTGCCTATTATGCTATGAAATGTAAAGATTATATATTAAACAGCAAAGATAACTCTACTACCATTTGCCTTTATTAACTTGGACTCTTATAAATAATAACGATAGTAAAATGACAGAATCATCTCCCCCACATTTTGACTGAGCCTGCTCAGAAGTCCCTTAATCTATCAAACCCTCTCAGAAAAAAAAAATAAATAAAAAAATCCTGGAGCATAAATAGGAGAAGGCCTTTATGAGATCCTGGCTAGACAGCTACAGCTTTACATTCCAGTTGACCTTTATTTATAACATTTGTCCATTTATTTATGTGTGACAGCAAGAGAATTACACAATGACAAGCTAAAACCCTGCAGCTATATGTGCTCTGTGGAGTTGAAAGGCTTGCAGTGGACTTGATGCCCCAGCTGAGCTGGGCATTAGGAGAGGGAGGTTATCACAGGGCTGTTATCCTCAGATCTGTGGCCATTAATGAGGAGGGCTCCCTTGTGTCTAGTTCAGTGAAACCTGCACTACACTTATGAACCTTCCAGGTCATTGGCATCAGGGAAGGAGCTGATGGGATGTGATTTTATCCTCAGCTATCTTGCTTAGTGAAACGGAATGTAAAAGTAGCAGGTGATGTCTCAGTCTAAGAGCAGGTGTCACAGTCCTGATTATGTGCAAATGGTGACTGGAAGGCCTTCTGCGGCTTTCTCCTTGGTAAGATTAAAATGTATGCTGAGGGCTGACTGAAGAGCAACGGGTTTAGGTACCTGTGTTTCTAAGAGATCATCTTTAAGGACACTGCTGAACCCGAGTCTCGGTGCACTGAGGATTTTTTTCCTTTTTTCCATACTTAACACTATGCTGCAAGGCTGTCTCACACTGATATTTGTCCATAAAACACCACCCTGAGATAATTCGATTCATGAGTAGAAATAAGGCTCAAAAAGAAGCAACAAAGTGAGTGTGCAAAGTTGTCTTTTTTAATTGGTGTTCTGCATTTCCTTCTGTATCATAAGGACACCTGAGGAAATTAGATCCTTAGGCACCTGAAGTCTGGTGATATGAAAATCCTTGTTGGTGCCCATGGTGGGGATTTCTGTGTTCCGTTATGGGCATCTGAAAATGTGGAGGCAAGTCATTAAGCTCCTTTCACAGTCAATGAAAGAAACACCTAAAGAGAGTGATCTATCTTATGGTACAATATCTTATCCTAAATTAAGCTGATAAATCACCCTCTGGAGGTGACTGATTCACTGATTAATGCAGTGAGGAAAGTCACGCTCTTGATTCTGACTTTACCTAAAAAATTCTTTTTGGCTTCAACTACTTGTAGCTAAATGCCTGACACCTCCATGATCTGAGCATTCCCCAGGCATCATAGCTAGGTATTATGTGCTTGTATTTCTGCCTGTATATGTACCAGCTTGATCTAGACATCTAAGTCCCACATATGGGAATCTAAAAATCAAGGTAAAAAATCCTCTGATGCTCCACAGAAGGACCACTGATGGCCAAGAGTGTATGTTCATTTCCATTTCTGTAGAAAATCCTATTCAGTTGAGGTGCTTTATTTCTAGCTCTCTCTACTCCAAAGCTGGCCATACCTCAGATTTATATCTTGGATGCATTTAAATATGAGTGAATTGCAAGGATCACCAAGGTTTATATGTAAAGCACACTGAGAATCCAGACCATCTGAGAACCCATGTCACATCCCATTCTAAAACTATTCTTCCTTACCTGTCACTCAAATGGTCAAAATAGATCATTCCTGCAGAGGTCAGTTATGTTCAGAATGGTATTTCTTTTTTTTTTTTATTCAGAGCCGAATTAAAATGCCACCCCAGAGACCCTGCATAACATTTGGTGGTTAAAATTCTTAACTAAGTGTAAGGAGGAAACACACCCTTCTTTGTCAGCTGCAGATGAGAAGTAGTGTCTAGTAGGTGACAAATTACATGAGGTGATCTAAGTAGGCCAGCAATGAGGAAATGCTTGTTACAATAAGAGAATCTGATTATAAATCAGGAGAGTGTTTTCTGCTTGTCCCTCTTGGTACCATAATTTTGCTGCTGTCAGCTTTTCTTTCAAGAACTGAGATCTGAGCTGCCCTAGAGAAAAGGGTTATGCCAATACTAATGAGGAGGGTAGGAATGTTTGGGACTAACTGGGGAATAATTCCTTTTTGTTTTGTTAGCTTGTGAAATAATGGCAATAAAGATAATGCTAATGAGGTACAAATCTTCTAAGCATTAGTCCTATTTGACCTTGGCTAATGAAGAGCAAACAAATCCTCTTGAAAACTGAGATACAGAGATTGCTGTCAGATAGTGACCACTCCAATAGGTTAGCCTGAGTGGTCACACACCAGGATGCAAATAGAACATGTGAGACAGACTGGTTATGAAATCTAAACTTTTTTTTTTAAGGTTAGTTATATTTCATGCAGTATCAGAGACAGAAAACCAAAGCACTCAGACCAGACCAGCTGGACATCACTGCAAAGCTCAAAATCTCACTGTTAAGGGGTGTACAGCATTCATTGCTGTTCCTCAGGATTCATGAACCACTTGGGACAAAATTAATTTCATCTATGTAAGCACTTGAGTGAAAAGAATAGGAAGAAAACCATAGAATCATAGACTGACAGGTTGGAAGGGACCTCACAGTCTGGTGTTGGGGAAAAAAAACTTCCAATGTCTGACTGTTTTCATTGTGAATTTTTTTTCTTCTGTCCACTTCTCTCCCCAGGAGTCACTTGTACCCATTACCCTCATCTTTTTCAGATGACTTGTTATAAAAATGGGTCTCAATCTTCACTGTCACCTCCCTTTAAATACTGGAATATGGTGTTAAGTTTTCCCCTAAGTCTTCTTTTCTCAAGGCTGAACAAACCCAGTTCTCTCAGCCTTTCCTCATATGGTAGCATCCCAGTCCTTTGATCATCTTTGGGGCTCTTCTGTGGACTCTTACCAGCCTGACCACATCTTTGCTTAGTGAGGATCAAAACAGNTAATCACTGTGAGGTGCAGCTTAACCACCAAGGCACCAAATTGCACTGGTGCACCCTGGGGTTTTTGTCTGCTCTGTCTGTCGGGGAGGCTCCATCTGCCACAATACTTCAGGACCANGGTCTGACAAGTGGTGAGTAGACTGGGACAATAACTTCTTTAGCTCTGCTGGTAATGAATCATCAACCCATCCAACAATCTTGCTGGCTTTCCAGACAGGTAGATCTGGATCTGTACTGCACTCCTGGATTTTTTTTCCAAGTGCAAGGCCTTAACATTTGTCTTTGTTGAACTTCATAAGTAGTAGCTTTTTTTACCCTAGTGTGTATTTTTCATGATTTTATTCCTGTCATATCAATAGATATCATTCCTCAGAATGATATCTAAACTGTGTTTACTGTCATTCAAGGGGGTGCAGGGAAAAGCGAAGGATCAGTTCAAAAATTAAATTAATTCACTATGGTCTTTGGCATAAAGTAGAAGAACACTGTCCTGCTTGAGCTATGGTAGTATTTTGGTATCTTGACCATGCCTCCTTTTTTTTCTCTTTATGATCTCTGTCTTTATGACAAGGTAGAGAAGTAATGTTGGAGTATGCCAGTAATATTACATAGTCTCATGATTCCTTCAAGCAGAGAATATTCTTCTGATCAAATATACTGGCTTCATGATTGCTTTGTCTGTTGCAGTTGCAGAGAGCCATCAAAAGCATACAAAACCACATTTTTCTGTCTTGTGATTTTGGGGTTATCTGGCTTTTGTTATCATTTCAGTTAGGGATTTTTTCAGTTCAGCTCCTTATCCATGTGTATATAAGCATTTCTAAACTTGAGCTGACTGAGACTGGCTATTTATAAAGACAGGCCAGAAAGTTCATGTTTAGACATATTAGCTTCTTCTTTGTTTGCTGTGTAGAAATCCTTTATAGTATTTGAATAAATAGAGAGGATGGGTAATCCCTTGCCATGTGTCCTGAAGTTAGACTTCCTGATTAAGCCTGACATTATATAAGATTGTCACTGAAGTGAGACCTGGGAGCAGTAAAGTGGGTTCATCAAATTTCCCTAAACTTTGTGGATTTCACTGCAAGCACAGGTGGGTTTTACATATATGGATAGGATTTTCTCCAACAATTTTCAAAAGAAAACATTTCTGCATTGAAGAGCTGCACACTTAAAGCCATGGGGGAAACCATAAGCACATAAAATTGAAATAAGTTTAGTTCCAGATGAAATACAGGCTTTAGCTTATGCTCAGAGCATACTTAATTTTTGCTTCTTTTCTCAGCAGAGAAAAAGTAAAAGAGGCATTATGACAAAGAAAAGTAGAAACCAAGTGCATGGAAAGCTGACTATTAAATATATATTTGTCAAAAGTTTTTCCCCTTTGAGTCTTTATTATGGCTTTTAGTTCATTCTCTGTTACTGCCAGGGCTTGCATTTAATAATATGAAATTGTAGAATAAGGAAGACAGAAATGCATTTGACTTACAATTGTATGTCAAGGGTAGTGGTTTCAAGACGCCCTTCTATCCTACTTTTTTCCTTAGTAATTTTAGCCTCTATTAAATCAGAAATTTCATTATGCATATTTTTTATCAGTGATTAATTTCACAAAAGGATATACTACAAAAGGATTTTAATCCTTTGTATACGGATCATCACATATCTTAGTGTTAAAAGGCAGAATTAGGGAAGTGAAGAGAATCTTCCAATTATTGCTTAATCACGACACAATTTGAGGAATGAATCTTGTGAGAGGAAATATTTTAAATCAATGTGACACTTGAAAATTGCTTTAAGTTACTTCATGCATTTTGATGTATGAAATTCTTCTTGAGGCACAACAGATGAAAAGAAATATTACATTAAAAAAAAATTCAAGGAGCTTATTGTTTCATTAAATATTTACCAGCCATTCAAACTTTAGTGGATTTACTCTGCAACTGAGCAAGAGACCTTAGGGTTTACATCTGTAAATCTTTGTGCTGGTGCCTACCAAAAGTGATTAAACCCAAGGCAAGCTTTTGCCATGGTTGTAAGTTATTTAACAGATGAATTTAGAGTGCAAATGTTCTCCTGTAAATGTTAATGGTTGAAATAATAAAACTAGACCTGTTAGATAGAAATTAATAACAAATGCTTAAGCTGAACAGAAATTATGTATGCACTGTATTTATGTCCTAACAGAAATATGATAAGCACATGTATGCAACCTATCACTGGTTCTTCAGTCACCCATTCCTCCTTGGAAAAGGACGAAGAAGAAAGAACACAGGAAAAGAGAAACTAGTTTTGCCTGAGGCACACTTTTTCAGATGTGGCTGTCCTGAATGGTCAGATGTCTTAACTTTTTTGTTCAGAATATGCTTTCCAATTGTAGTCAAAGTTACCACATTTGCTTGCTTTAAAAGATACTTGCACCTTTATTTATTTATTTATATCTACAGCCTCCAAGAAATAAAATCACCTTCAGGGTCAACAGTAAATGACATTTGGGTTGAAAACACGCTTCACATGTACTGTTAGTTATATTATGAGCATAATATTGTCTACACTGTAAATGCATACAGGCACACATTTGTGTGATCATGGAACAGCTTCTGTGCTGTCAGGAGCTATGTAATTTGATTAATTGCAGAAAATCAACTGGACCATATTAGGGTCCAACTCAGGATTTTTCCATATGTCTGTCAATTGTAGGAATGCTGGTTTTATTTTAATAAGTGTGGTTTTATATATGTTCTGTTTTCTTTGTTTTCATTATCACTGTTTTTCTCAAACTGAAAGTCATATGTCGTGCAAAAGTCACACTGCTTTACTCACAGACTAATAGAAGTTCCATAGTAGCCTATAACATATCCTAGTCTGTCAGTCTTCTATCTTCCATCACTTCTACTTTCTCCCTTTATTTCTAGACACATTAATATAAAACACTTTAATGTGGAGGACTATATAAATATTTAAGATGATCTCCAGTTATATGAGCATGTCTTGTTTCAATTGTTGGACAATTGTTTGATATCAGCTAGAGGTAACTGTTTTTTATTGAAAAATATCTTTATTTTTCATGAATCATGAAATAGTGAGGAGTGAACAGAGCTGATAAGAGAATAACTTCTTTCCTTTGTGAAAAGTTTAGAGGTTTAAAAATTCCTGAGATAATTTTCTTCAGTCTTTTCCAGAGATTTGGAGTTTCAGCCAAAGGAATTTTGGAGATGAAATAGTCTATTTTTTCTGAAAAAAATTCATTGGAAACTTTTAGGACAACTTTAGAAACAATTTATTTTTAAAATTAAGTGGGAAGTTAGTGCTACTTTTGGAGTAATTACTGTAAAGTGCTGGGGTAATGAGAACTGCCAGAGGGGAAAAGTGCAGTAATTATACCAGCACCAGTAGCCTTGTGGTGTTTGGAAAACATATTTCTGGAGGTGGTCTGTGCAGGTGCAGATGTGTGCAGCACCCCATTGGCCATGTGAAAAAGTCAGGTTACAAGTTGACCATAGATGGGAGGCAGAGCAGGAGTGCCTGATGTAGCAGTAACAAAGTTCAGGGAACAAAAATGCACAGCAAGCATTAGAGTCCTTCCCTAATCCCTCTAACTTTCCCCCACCACTCTCACACACACACACTTTGGGTGTGAGACAGGCAGGGATCTGCTGCATGAATCCCTGATGTTATAATGACAAATATGTAGCTTTGGAGTGACGTGTCTCAAGACTGGCTTGCTTTCAGTATCACATCACATTCAGAGGCAGAAATAATCTTGGTCCAGATCTTATTCTTTATGCACTCAACAATGCAGTTTGTTGTAGTGGCTCCTGTCTCAGGGACTTACGTGGGGGATGTGTGTTCACTATTCTGGTGTGTGTTCTGAAACACCCACAAGCCCTTCAACTCTTCAGATAAAGCTAAACAGTAGCATAGTTTATCTGAGCCTACACTTCCAGGTGGTTTGTCCAGTAGGAATGCTGCTCTGCTTATGTACTGTGGTCCCTAGCTTGTCTTCCAAAAATTAGCCATGCTGTGACAAGCTCACCTTTAGTAGTTAGAAAAGAACAACTCATCCAAAAGTTTTGTGGGACCATCCATCTCATCTTAAGACACACATCTAAAACATATGGACTGAGTAATTTTTTATTTATTCATTTATTTAATAATGAGAGTCTAGGGGACAAACTCAGATCTAAACATTCTACTTTTTGTCATCTGAGTTGTCTCAAAGTGATTCCCATCCTGTAGCTGGGACAGCTGGCACCTTTTCTGGGCTCTTGTCCACAGAGTGCGCTGTGACTTACTTTTATTGCCCTGGTAAACAGGAAAAACAGTGAACTCAACCAGTTAACAGAAAGGAACTTCCTGAACGGTCCTTCTTTATTAGGAGGGCTGATGCAGTTTGTATCTGGTGAGCTTTTGCCCTCTTTTGTCCTGCCTTCGGGGAAAAGCAATTACCACTGAAATCCCATTGAAGATCACAAGTCCAGCGCTGCAGAGGCAAAGCACTACTTGGACCTGATGCCTTCCAGCAAAGCCTTGTGCTCCAGGAAATATTTCCACATACCATGAAAGGTTCTCTTTTTTCTTAATAAAGGGTGGCAGTGACGGCAGCACGTTGCGGGCAGCAGCGCTGCCATTGGTGCCCACAATACATCTCCTGTTATCAACAGCACTCGGCCATCTCCCCTTGGCTCACTCCCCGCAGTGCAGCAAGGGGATGCTGGTGCGGGGAGGATGCTGGTGCAGGGGGGATGCTGCAGAGTGGTGGCTGCTCCGGGGGTATCCGATGGCCAGCAGGCAGCAGGTGGGCTGAACGGTGCTAAGCAGAAGTGCAATTTCATCACTGTGTTGTTAATTTTTTATTTTTTTTTCACAGCTGAAGGCAGTCTATGGAAATGCAAATGCTGTGCTAACAGTTCTGCCCAAGCAGATGAAAATGTTTGATAAATTAGGTGAATTACAGACTAGTCTTTATCAGTTTATAAAGTAAAACTAACACAGGCATTTTTACTTTTCCCCCGCATTTAGATTTTTTTTTTTTTTTTGTCATGTGATTTTATTTCCATAGTGTCCTTAAAATTTCTGGTTGACTTTTCACTCTTGGTTCCTATTAGTCTTCTGAATTGCATTAAACAAGCTGTGGTGACAGGGACTTTCTTTTGGGGCAGGTTTGGAACTGTAATCACATTCTCACCTCATCATGTCTTCATATTCTCACTTTTGCAGTGTGCTGGCCCCTGGCAGTTGATTCATCACGCGTCCCTAAGCACAAACATGGACTGGGACATAGAAAGCAATAATAGAGTAGAATAAATCATATTACAGCCTCATGTCTGGGGGAAAAAGATCAGAGAAGGCATGCCAGCTGTGAATGTAAATGTATTGTATGGCTTCTGGTTTGTCAGCTCAATGGTGTAGTTGTGAATTTATGGAGTCTAGGTTTTGAAAAATGCAGTGCTAGCTGCTTTGGTCAGAATCAATACCAGTCAAGAGAATGAACCAGATTTAACCGGTCAAATACTCTGGCAAATCATTTAATGTGAGAAATAGTGTATATGTTACTCAAGCTAAAACAATAATTACTGATCTAAACTGCGATATCAAGCACGTTCCCATTGAACAGGCACATGTTTAATATATTTATAGCTAGTACAGGCAAGAATATGCTACTGAAAAGAATATGCTACTGCTATGAAGACAAGAAATGACTGGGAAGTTCTCCTGCACTTATTTATCTAAATATTAATTTGTTTAGGAACCTTTTTTTTCAACACAGTTAGGTGCCTAATTGTGCAAGAAGACCTACTGGATTTCAACTTGTGAATAAGAATGATTTAGTAAAGAATGTACTTGTTCTAACCATTTATGATACATCTGCTAGAAATCTCATAGAAAATTATATTTCCAAATTGTCTATTTCAGTTCACAGTTAAAACCAAATAAAATTCCTTCTTCTGAAAACTCCCTCCCACACCTCAATATAAAAGTGTCATAGATGGGAGCTATGTTTGTGAGCTATGTATCTAATACTGTATCTGTCTGATATGGTACACGCATAAACTCAGTGCAATCTTTACATGTAATATTTTCCTTACAAAAAACCCCACAAACCCTACTATATTTTACTACCAAAATACAGACAAGCAGCTCCAAGACTTTTTTTTTTTTTTTAGGAATCTGTATTCTTGTATCAAAGATGCACATTTGCTTTGCTTTAGCAGCATAAAACCCAAAGGACTGCTTTGTCTCACTCCACACAGACATGTATTTCATGGAAGTTTGACAACATACTTAAATTACAAAGAGCATAGGCTACACAAAAATAAAATGTTAACATAATTTGTTGAGATTATAATGTTTTCTCTTAAAGTACATAAAAAGAACTAAAGGCTAGAACTACTCAGAACTGAGAGTAGCCCTTTGAGGAATATTTAGCCCTTTAGATTTGTGCTTCATTTTGGTTTTGTTTTTGTTTGGTGTGGGTTTGTTTGTTTTATTTAGTTATTTCTTCATTAATTCATGTGTCCAAAGGTCCTTATGTAGAGAAGGGAGAACACAACTGTTCATGTGATATGCTAACAAGACATATGAGAAAGACATGGGCATGCTGGAGAGAGCCCAGTGAAGAGTCACAAAGTTTACTAAACTAGAGCCTCTGGCATGGGAAGAGAGGGTGAGAGAGCTGGGATTGTTCAGCCTGGAGGAAACAAGGCTCAGGAGGATCATATCAGTGTATGTAAGTACCTGATGATGGGCAGTAAAGAGTCAGGTTCTTTTCAGTGACAGGGACAGAGGCAATGGGCATGAATAAAAACACAGGAGGTTCCATCTGAGTGAGAGGAAATAATTTTTAACTATGAGAGTGACCGAGCACTGGCACAAGTTACCCAGAGATGTTATGGAGTGTCCATCCTTGGAGATACTCAAAAGCATCTGGACATGGTCCTGGGCAACTGAATCTGTAATGAGCAGGGTACTGGTCTTGATGATCTACAGAGTTCCTTGCCAACATCAGACTTTCTCTCATCCTGTGATTTGCCCAGCTTTTCCACTTCTCATTTTCTCCTAAGTATGCTTTCATAATACTCTTGATTTCTCTATCCTTTCTTTATTATTTCTTTATATTATTATTTACAGTACATAGATGAAGTTCATTTTTTTTTTACTGTGGGATTATACATGGGTCTAGCATCTTCTGATGTCTCCTTCAGTCACTCTGCAACAGTGAAAGGGAATATTGCTTTTTGTCTGATAGATTCTTTTTAATTTTTTTTAATCTATGTCATGTTTGCACTTCAAGATGTGTTGTTTTTTTTTTTCCAAACAAAGCTGATATGGGAGAGCTGCCAGAAGCTTCAGGGTAGGGTCTAACATAACAACTTTAATTTCGTGAAATCCAAAATAAGAGATTATATTTCCTAAGTGGAACACAAATCCTGTTTATCTTTTTACACATGAAAATATTTACATTTTACTTTGGAAGAATTAGCAATTTGTATTGTTTCAGTATTTTAACGTACTGAATCTGGAAATGTTGTATGTGGATTTTGATAACTATTACAAATAATTCTCCTCTTTCTGATCTGAACAACAACTGTGTCATCCAGTATGTTTTAAATCAATAATTTCTAACCAGTAATTTGACATTATGGATGCACCTAGTTTCAGAAGCAAAATCTCTAACCAGAAACTTGTTTTTATGATACACATAAACCTAAATGCTCACCCAGGTTAAAAACAAACTTCACCATATAACAAAGTCTTTATCAAAGCTTTCTGGATTTTAGTGAGACAGTAGCTGGTAATGTCACCTTTTCCTTTCACTTCAAACAGAGATGCTCCTGATTGTGTCCCTTCCCTCTTTCACATCAGAAATTACATTACACATTCATTTGGCTTGGTTTTACCTTTAAAAAAATCTGTACTTTTCCTTGGTATTTCCTTATAATTTCAGATGAAGATTTTTGTCATTTAGAGTTTGTCTGGGATTTAAAAAAAAATTATTTTTCAGAATGTAATTATTTGCTTGAACAAGAAGTTATGACATTTATTGTCTCTTCATGTAAATTCTTTGTGGCAAAAAAAAGAAATATAAAGAAAAAATGGCAATGAACAAAACTATTTTATACTCTCTTTTCCAAGATAGGCAAAAGCTTACAAAAAAGGAGAGAAAACTGCGTCCAAGTTTTCCTCTGAGTAACTACTCCTGGCCATGGTCAGAAGGCTGTGGAGATAACGTATGCTAGAGAAGACAGTAGCTCTTTCCTGTGAACTATTGCTTTCCTCAAGAAAACACCAACACCAACCACAAACCCACAGTTTTTTTACAATCCTGTGTGACCCCAGCTAGGTTCTGAACTATTTGAAACCTCTGGGATTGGAGATGAGCAAAATGGAGACTCTAAAGTTCTGACAAAAGTCCTTCATTCAGAAAATGATAATTTAGTGGAGTTAAATTGTACTTGCAAATGGTAAATAAATAGGTATGAGAGTATTCAGTTTTAATAAACAGGTGCTGGAAATATGTGCATTTGCATCACCTCCCTTAGGATCCACCAGGTGTGGATTATACTCAGTTTAATCTCTCCTCCTCTCAGTACTCCATCTCATCTCTCCAAGTTCCCTGCCTTTCCTAGGGCAACAGATGTGGGGAGCAGTGACAACAGAGAGGTCCAGGAGGCTCCCAGCCTCACATTGCTGGCAGGAATGATAAAGCTCCTCCACAGGATGGGTCAGGGCATCTGCTCTGCAGTTATCTGCTTCTGAACTAGGTACCTGAAGTGGGATCCCTAATGTCAGGCAGCAAAAATGTCACCCAGAGCAACCAACGATCCATGCATATGGTGCCAGAGAACATGAAGAACAGAGATATGAAAAGTGGAGGAACCTGTAATGGTAACAAGGTAAAAATAGGGATACATCAGGAAAAAAGTTTCTGGGAGGGGTGTGTGTGTATGTGTGGGGGTGTGTGCCCCTGGGATGAGAGGAATGACCAAAGTGGCAGAAGGCAACAGGGAATCTGTGTTGAAGTTTCCATTGTTCTGTGGCTAGGAGGAGGGAGACTTATGCTAGGGCTGAGGAATGCATCTAGGTTAGCTGTGCAAAGTCTGTATGAGTCTCCATTTTCTTTAGGATCCGTTCCTTATTTGAAAATTTGGGAAGGAAGGTAAAGCAAAATGTTCTTTAAAACAGGTGTCTTTCAAGTGTCAGACTGGAACGTGTGTAACGTTCATATTAAAGTATACAACATCTTACTGAGAGATTTAATCTTAGACTTTGCAACATTTATTTAAATTTTGTGATGTTTCTCTTGCAAAATTGACCAGTCCCTCTGTTTGCTCTCATGAACTCAGAAACCAAAACACCTCCTCTACAATTTCACAATCTGTGTGCATGAATAGAAGTTCTAAATACCCATTTGCTTTCCTGCATACTGAAACATTCCTTCAGGCTTTACTGCTTTAATTAATGGATTACATTTGTTTATCGTGGTGATAGCCTGACCAATGCATTGTCTGCAGTTGGAAAGAAGCACATGTACTCCAAAAAAGAAATACCCAGCCATACTTAAGGGAGGAATAGTATCTCCACCCACATTAAAAATGTAGCAGTGTGTGATTTTGAAAGGGAGTGCTTTGAAATTGCCATACAAATTTTCTACCTGTTACTTAATTGCAATAAAAAATAACTTTGTTATATTTTAAGTGGCAATGAATAAGACGTGTTTACAATAATAGCTTGCTCAAGTACCAAAAATACTGTTTTAAAGGGTTTGCTCTCCATTCCCAGATTCCTTAGACATGGCTAGATACAGAAACTTGTATTCTTATGTTATTTAACATCAGTGGTGACAGTGATGTGATTACCAGCAGGGGGTTGGGTTTCATATTGGTTTGTATATATTTGTATATATTCCATTATTATTATTATTATTATTTTCATTTTCACTAAAGCTGTTCCAGTTTCCTTTTCTAATCACTGTCTCTCTCCCTTATTCCCTTTCTCTTTCACTTTGGGGAGGGAGGGAGAGTGTCTGTTGTAGGTCTAAGGTGCCTCCCTGACCCTAAACTGTGACAGTATTCAACAAAGTCTTCAAATTCTTGGAACTTTGTTCAGTTCCAGTTTGAGGTAAAACCTGACTTTGAATGGGATGATAAACCTCAGTCTACTTCATATCCTCATTTTCTTTTTTCCAGAGAATGTACAGATTTCATCTTTAATGAAAATCAGAAAAACAAGAGCCCGTGTTTCTGCTCACAGTTTCAAGTCTCCTTTGTTATTATTCTGTGACAGCGTTTATTTTTCTTTAAGCTTTTTCCTCAGGTGTCCATGTTATTAACCTATGCCTGATGCTGCTTTGCAGAGTGTTTTATTTATTTATTATTTAGTAAAATTATTCCAAAGCCAACAGGACATTCAAACAATGAAAGCCAGTGGAAAGCCTTGTCTCCACCTCAGTTGAAAGTTTTGATATTGTCATAAACCAATCTTTTATTTTATAGCCATGACAAAGTTAGGTTAGGATAGTACATGCATAATCCAGAGCTATTCCAGCTCCCTCGGATTTGTCACATAATTTATTTAGAGTTGTACACTCTTTAGAGTTGTCACAGGTGTTCACATATTTGACTTTGTGTATGAGATTCATGGGATGTATGTTGAGTGAAATTTGGAGTTCTTGCTCTTTCAGAAAGGAAAAAATTCCTCCCTCCACCATGTGGAAATGTTGACACTTTTTTAATGGAATCATTCTGGTTTACATTAAACTGTAGTGCTGCAGGAATTGTTCAGGCCTCCTGTGAGCTGGGTCTACAGTCTCCATCTCCTGTGGTGCTTCCATGAACCACCACACAGCGTGTGCAGGGAGAACACAGTACAACACTGCATGATGTGTTTTTTCATCAGACTCACTGATGGGAGAGAATAGAGATCTGAAGTGTCTGAATACTGAGAGATGTCACGGTACTATAACCAGTTTAATATCACATTGACGTGAACTGGTCCAGTTCAGTTAAACTGATGAACATGGTTTTATTCATGTTCCAACAGAATATTAGAATAAGAAGAAGAACTTTGCAAATTCATTTTTGTTAGAAGAGTAACTCCCATGAAAATGGCAGTATTGTTATATCTGATTTAAAAGCCAAATTCTAAAGCAAAGTCACAGCATAATTCACAGTCAGCAAGGCATACAAACAAAGAAGGCACAGCACCGCTGCAGATTAGATCTGGTGATTGAAGGTAAGGTTAAACAGTTAGGGTAGCTACAATATATGAGGGCATATGAGTAAACTGAGACAGAAGTACAGAAAAGGGTAGGAAAATGAGCAGAGAACTATGCTGAAAATAACTAATTTTTTTGACAGTGATCTTGGGCAATTTATGAAACCTGTTATTATTACTGAGGATGCTTTCTGAGCTTTTGTTTTAGATAGCAAGCTCCATTTTGAGTATTTAGTTCCTGTGCCTTTATACTGAGGTAGAATATAGAAGTAATAAAAGAATTTTTGCATCTTGCACACTGATGGCAAGAAAGGATGATTAAATGTTGGTAATTATTCATTGAAATGGAATAATGAAATGTGGCTATAACCCAAATAACTTATGAAAAGGGAGATTACCCCCCCTCTGAAAGCTCTGTAATTTTAGTTTGGTCTTGGGGTGGGAAGCTCAGCCAGTTGATAAGGCTGACCAGAGAGGCATTTTCAAAAGCAATGGAAAGGGAAGACTCAGAGCAAAAGAAGAAGTGCGACAAAGACAAGAAGAGGAAGGATTTTTTTCAGTGGCAACGTGGAATCAGCACAGAACATAACAAGTGTTTTCTTTAATGCCATTGCTTTCTTTTAGGTCAGTCCAAGGAAAAAGAAACCATACTCCATGTTCTCTGGCTTCTTTCCTAGTTGAAGTGTAATCCAAGAGAGCTGTTATAACTTTGAAACTTGAAAAAAATTCTTATACTACTTTTACCAAACCAGAGCACCATGCACATGAGCTTCCTCTTTCAACTTACTACAAGGATATTTTCTCTGTGCTAGTGGTTTTGAAAGAGCTTTGGTGCATCTGTTTGGGTTTTCTTTCAAGAATTTGAGAGGATTACCGCAACAAGTAGTAAGCAAAAGTAATAAGCAATAGTAAAGGAGTAGTGCAACAAGGACCTCCCCAGCAGGGTTCTCCTCATGCAGTTTGCATTCTTTTTGTGTCCCCAAATATTTCTAAGGGCTATAAAGAGGGCAGTGGTTTCTCAGGCCTTGTTGAATAAAATTTTGTATTCCAGTCTGTGAAACTAGAGTCCTGCTGATGTAATCAGCACATACTCAAGAACTAATCCTAGCCCTCTGAAAAGCCTGGGAGTGCAAACAGCAGGGTGAGCAGACACGGGACAGCTCAGACCAATTTCAGGATGAGTTCCTGTAGAGAATACCAGGAGCCTGCATGTGCATTTGTGTGCTTGCAAGGCTGAAACAGACAAAAATCACTTCAGCTATTCACCTTCTCATTTATGGCAAGCTTAGAGTTCCATGAACACATCTCAGGGCTAAATGAGAGCTCAGGCTTTCCCCTGGGGTGAGAGAGAGAACATCAAGAAAACATCATGTTAAGAAGTGAAACTTCTACTGGGAAATAGTGCTCTGGTTGTAATAGGAGAGAGCAGGTTGATTGTCCTAATTTTAACCTTTTCTTTCTTCTGCCACCCTTCTTTACACATCCTTTTATGTGGATCTTTCCCAGTCTCCTCAGCTCTGCCTCTTGCAATTTTGCTCTTAATTTCGTCTATTAAATTACAGCCGTTCCTACTCATCGCCTTCCTCTCCCCATGACTCTCCTTTTTAGGTTCCTCACACCTATTGCCACAATACCTTACTTTGGGGGATCTTCTCTGACATGAAAAGCTTCTTAATTCCTATAGTATAAAATTTATCCCTCTGTTCTTCATATGAAACCCATCTCCTTCTCAGTGAATTCTTATCACTTTGATGCTCTCTTTGATGGTACATACTCTCATCCAGAACTGCTCGTGTAATATACTTTCCTGATTAAATTACAAGCTCATTAGGATTGGCAGTTTATTTGGTTATGCATTATACAAAATACCACATGTATCTAATATTGGATTTGGATTTCACTCTCATTTTCCCATCACAATTTGGCTAGCTGTGCCTGCTCTATCTGATTTACTAATAACTGTTATTGCTACAATACAGAGCTACCAGAACAAAAGCACCTTTTTGTAAAGACAGATGTGATGTTTTGGAGGAATTATCATCTATCTGTGAGACCTCAGATGAACCTTCTCTTTGCACAGGGGGAAACCTGAACTGCTCTAATCCTTACAAGTCAATTATCATCTAAACTGCTCATTTCCTGCTGCAATTCAAGATTCATAAAAACTGAATGGGATATGCATTTTTAATGTTATGGCAGGAACCATAAATATTGTTGGCCTTGTTTGCCAGATTCTTAATACAATAATGACTATAAATCTGCAGGAAGGAAAAATATCTAAGATGCACTGATTCAGTTTCATAACCCAATAATTCTGACAACCTTTTCAAATGATTAAATAGGTTTGGAGAAGGCCGGGCTCTGAAGTATTATCTCCATTTGTGAAACACTAAACGTTTTGCTATATTTTTTGGGTTTTTGTTGTTGTTGGTTTGGTTTGGGTTTTTTTTTTCCTTTCTTCTTTTTAATAATGCAGGAGCAGGTGCTGGCATTTCGGTTCAACTAATTAGCTTCTAATTTACTGTAAACATCTTAGAATTCCATGAACACGTCTCAGTGGTATCTGAGAGGAAACAATCTACTGGTTCAATAAATCTTTCCTGAAATACCACTGAGAATTGACTACATGAAGTGTATGGCCTTCCTTACTTAATATATCTGATTTTTTCAGAATACACTGAAAAGCAAAGCAATGGTTCCAGGCTTTCTCTGATATTTTCATTATCTGTATAAAGACATACTCTACAGGAACTTGTATTAATGATGCCATTGTTTTAATTTAAGAAGCTCTGCAATATTACCTTATATTTCAATACACTACTGGAATCCTTCCAGACATTAAATGTGTTTGTAATGATATTGCCACAGGAATCTTCAACAATGCGTTGCAATATTTTTACATGCATAAGATTTGTGTATCTAATTTGGTGATCAAAATGTGAAAGTAAGTATTGCAATATTTCTCTTATTTCTAGGTTATCGTTTTCATAAAGTGGTTGCATTTACAATGAGAAAATTTAGCTGTAACCATTCTTAGTAAATCAGGAAATCTATCTAAATAAGTCCATTTTTTAAACGTTTATGAACATATTAAAAGTATCACATTTTAATTTTGAGTTTTTTCAACGTAGCCAATATTGGAAGCAGTACTGACTTGAATTTCCATAATAGTTCTTTTTATCACATATTGATTATAGTAAAACATTTTAGAATAATCCTGTCTGCTTATGTTTTTTTCTTCATTAATTATTAATTACCTTTAAGATAAAAGACACTTTAAAGATTCAGAAGGGTACAAAAAGATACATTTGTTTTTTCTGACTTCATCTTTGAAAGCCAGAGACAGTTGTCTTAGTACAGATGGTAGGATTTACATTTCACCATTTGGCTGGAGCCCTAGCTCAGCACATTAGTCCCTTAAGAATGTGCAGGAGAAGCCTTACTGAACCAGCACTGGTGACACTGAAATCCTTCCTTCATTACTGTTACACTTGCAAACCTATTGGTACTGGTGCCATTGTATGCACCTTCCCTTGCTCAGATGTTCATCATCATCACCATTTGTGCTGGTATAGATTTTGGGGCACTATGCAACGAACTGAACAAGGAACTGGCTGAGGGAAAAAACTCTTTTTTTTTGGTTGCAGAGCTATTTTTGTTCCAGAGTTGTTCACTGATATTTTTCAAGTTCTGGAACCAGCAACAATTTTCTCAGGGCATTGGAGAAAATGGTCTGGCTGAGTTTCTGAAAGCCTCAGTGTCACCCGAGGATGTATATTTATAACTGTACTTTCAGAGACAAACAAAGTAGAGATGCAGAGTCCTGCCAAAAACTTGGCAGGGTCTATTAATTCTGGAGTATACTAGGATTTTGGTTAACTATTGCTTCTTGAACTTCAAAGATACTAATTTTTCCTCATATGTAAGAAACTCACTCTTGTAAGAATGATATTTTTTTGACATGCAATTTCTTTAACTTTTCATGATATATTATGTGGGGGAAAAAAAATGTTGATATAAGCATCTGTTTACTGTCTGGTTTTACCTACACATAAATGTTTCATAGTTAGGATACTTAATCAGTGTAGGACATCTTAAAAATACTTACCACAGACTGTGATAGTGGTTAAAAAGTACCAGTTGGAAAATAAAAATGAATAGAAAAGTCTGAGGCAAATAGTGCTAATTACTATTTTTTAATTCATGTTCATTCACCTCTGCTTTAATTTCTTTAAGTAAACAGTATTTTACTAAGTAGTGCAAAATGAACATTTTAATTATAGTAATGTATTTTGAGATAAATAAACCAGCTGAAGGGTTAGGATCTGTTTGGAAGAGAGATGAGAAAAAAGGAGTAATTTGAAACACACTCACATTTATGTGCAGGAAAAAGATATTAAGTGAAACTAATATTGATATACATAGGAGCAAAGTAAATTGTCCTGAGGTGGTGAATTATGTAATTGCTACCCTTAAGTTACTGCACTTGTCACAGAAACTGGGAAAAGGCACAAGGTGTTTCAATTAGGTTTCCAGTTACCCTGGAGCAGGAGCTGCTATGCAGTGCAGTGCAGTGCCCACATCCTTGTGCCAGAAAAGGAGCTTCAGCCCCCTGTCTGAAAAATTTTTCAGTGCATCCTTTTTTCAAGGTTGTCTTTGCAGAAAAATCCCCTGTTCCATACCCAAATATAAATTTATTTAATTGTATTTAATTGTATTAAGCTAAGAACGTGTGTCCTCAGTGCATATTCCAGGGTAAAGGAGGAGCCTCTCTCCTATTTCACAAGTCTCAAAGTTCCTCTCTGCTGAGAACTCTGTTAAAAGAATGAGAAAACAGTATCTTAATTACATAGATGCAACAGTTTATGAGAGGACTGTTTTTCTCTACAGTTAAGATATTTTAGAGATTTTCTCCTTCATTTCTTGCCAGATTCCCTAACTGTTTCCAAACTGAACTGAACCGTCATCCAAATAGCCAGAGGAAGATTTATGGCTACATATCTTCATACTGAAAAATGCAAATCTTTGGTTTTGAGAAGAAACAGGATTTTGTTTCTGTGCGTAAAGGACCAGACCAGGGGGTCAGAAGCTCCAGATCATCTTCCTATTGTTACTGTGGATGCTAGGAAGTAAAGATGTGGGGTTTCTTTGTATAAATCTGAGTCAGAGTGGGTGCCACAGTTACACTGTGTAATGTTTAACAAGTTGCTGAACAACCTCTGCCTTTCTGTCTGTGAACCTGGGACAAATAAATCCCCTTCCAGGGCTAATCACAAGCTGTTCATTAGCATTTATAGAGCTACTTCTAGTTCTTATAAGGAAGATTTTATTGACATGAAATGATACTGTCATTCTCCTAATGACCCTTTTTGTTTCTCATACCCAATTTCCTTCTTTTTAGATGAATAATTCCTCCAGGGAATGGAGGATTCTGGAGTGTGAGGGACAAGTTATAACTTTATGGGTAAAATCGGAGGGCCTGAGATTAGGTAAATCAATTCTCATATGCACCTCAGTAAAGCTGCACTGGAAAAAGAGGCTGCCTGGATCTTTGCAGCACTGAGATCTAACACAGCCATTTAACAGAACGCTGATGGATTGATTTGGTGCCTGACACTTAACTTCTGTATCTGACTGCAGTGGTTTTTGTGTGGTGCTGGTTGTCATTCTCTCCACACAGGTAGCTTTTGGCTACATGTACCTTTGTTATTAAGTACTCAAGCTATGGCTCAATGGCAGTGGACAGAACAATTCCATAGTAGAAAATTCTTTGCAAGTGCACAAGTGACTGCTCAGTGAAGCATTGTAATTAAAGAAGTGATGGAATACAATCTACTAAATTACTTCAGCCTGTCAAGGTGGTAAGGCAAATGCCAGTGCAGAGTAATAATCTGAACAGTAAACTCATAAAATACTCATTCTTTGTTCTGACATGGACTACTTAAATCTCTTTTTCTCCTAATTCAGTAGCTGGAGAGAATCCCATAAATAATCAGGGTAAACATAAAAACATTTCTTAAATATATAACTATTGGAGCCTTTTACAGAAAGCAGCAATTGGTATTTGTTCACAGTGTTCTCAGTACTGCATTCCTAATGATTATTAGCAATGGGATATGGTGTTAACCTTAAAACATTGGGGTTTGTGGTATGTATGTGGGAGGCAGGTGTGTTCAAATATTAAAGATTTCTATTACACTGGGGTTAGTGTTGGTTTGGGATTTGGTTTGGTTTGGTTTTTTTGGGGGAGGTTGTTTTGTTGTTTTTGTTTGTGTGTCTTTATTGTTTTTTTTTTGTTTTGTATTGTTTTGTTTTGGTATTTTTACTTCAAATGCATTATTATCCTAAAAGTATCCATATATAAGTTACCATCTCATTAGTCATTCATAGAACTATAACTTTATTGGGTTTTTATAATGATCTATTTTTTTTATATATCAGGGCACATTTGGAGGAATAAATTAAATCTCTTAGGCTTAGTTTTCATACCAGTTTGTTCAATTACTGTCCACACTAATTTCTGATATGTTCAGTGTAGCAGAAGGTAATGAGCACAGAGCAGCTAAAGTGGTTGCATCAGAATCTCTGCCATTCACAAGTATGTACATGTACTAAAGATTTTTAATCTGTTCTAAATTGATGATGAGTGTTGAGGAGAAAAGAGGAAATGGTACTTCTCCCTCAGGACATCCATTTGGTGTTCCATATGTTTCTGTATACTTGAACTTCTGGGCATTGTATTTTTATCTTTTAATAATATCTAAAGGTAAAGTTTTTGGCACGTTTTCCATGTTATTAAGGACTCTGGTATCCTCTTGGATGGCATTTAGGTTTGAAAGCAGAAAGTTATTTAATGATCTGATGAACATTTAGTTCCCCTTGATTTATTGAAAGCTCCTGGAATTGTGGCAAAATTTCATCTATCCTAAACTTAGATGACTAAAAGTTACTCCTCTAATTCATACCCAGGCTACCCTCATGGTAAAGCTACAGACACCTCCAGAAGCCAAGTCACCTTATTTTAAGACTAAAGGTGGAATGAACCTGTTCCAATACTTGTAAATGTCCACAGAGACACACAGTTTTAGGGCAAGATTCATCTCTCTTAAACAGCTAAAATAGATCAAATGAATCCGTATCAGGAGAGGAGAACTGTGCCCTAGAGCAAGAAAAAGTGACTTTTTTGTCATTGACTATCTGGGTGTTTAGATGATTAGTTTAGATTAGAAAACTAGCTTTGAGATACATTATGTTGATTGATGCTTGTAACACAGGCTGGCTGTAAACAACCAGCTCTGCATAATGCATTAATTGTGTGGCATAAAAAAAAATGTAAGTCCATAGAATGCAAGAGGACTTTGTGAATTTACAACAGTGTCAACTCTTTCATTTGGATAAATCAATTCAAGTTCATAGAACTGTAAATGACCATACTGGTTTATAACTGCTGAGAGTTTGACATAGTAAGTGTACTGTAAATTGTGCTTAAACTGTTTAAGCAAAGCTTAAAATATGCTTGCTGTGCCATCTAACCAACCATCCTCTTCCACAATTATCTGAATCCTGAAATTTCGGAGCTGTGTCCCCAACTTCATCAAATAATTCTTGAAATACATAAATGCATGCTGATTTAATTGCCTTTATATTAAAGTATAAAATGCCCCACAGATGGATACCCAGACTCAGGGGTTCTAGAATTAGCACAGATTTCTACTTTTTTTTCATAATATTGAAACCCACAGGATTCTGCACTTCAGTCCTTGTGTGGCTAATAAAGGAAAGATGAGTCATATGTTTAGCAAGGATTTCTACTAACCTATGGCACTCACCTGTGTCCCTGGTCACCATTCCTTCCCTTCCTGCATACTACTATTTGTGGGTTTTTTCCCCCAGCTTTTCCTGGAATAGGTGTGGGTGAGGCTGTCTGCCTCCAGTGAAGATGCTGTCTTCCAGTAAAAAGTAACTGGAAAAATAGGCAGCAGTATTACTGTCAGTTCAGTTAAGGCTTCCTAAATTCTTTGTGGTATTCTCTGGAAAGACATTCATGGGCACAGTCTGGCTCATTTGTAGTATATTCAACACACATAGGGTATGTTGGTCTTAGTGTACATGCAAAGATCACCTGTGTGGTGTGTACTCAGTATGTCTGAAACCTTGGACTCCTTGGGTATCCTGTAAAGTTCATGTGCAGATGAACAAATGAACTTTATTTTGAGATTTGTAGGGGTCTGGAAGCAAATTCAGACTCACTGCTCTGACTGTACTGCCTCTTTTTTTCTAGAAAGCCTAAATCTTAGATGTAAGTCTATATTTGTTACATTATATGGCAATTCTCTATCCTACCTTCTGGTAACTCCAGTGAAAGCAAATTGAGTTCAGTAAAAGCCTTCCTTCTGAATTTCTGTGTTATACAAATGCCCCCAATATCTTCCTTTTCCTTTCAGTTTTTATTTGGCAATTGNTCCCTTCTTTTATTTTCTTCTTTTCTCTTTTCTTTCCATAATAAACATCTCTAGCCTGCATTTTAAATAACAGAGCCTGGCTATATAATGTTTTTTCCCTTTGAAAATTGGATAAATTCTTTTATACAAGGAAGTGGTCATTTCTGTTGCTTTGAAAGGATGTGGGTCTCAATTCACTTTACTTAAAATTGAACAATTGATGTGCAAATATAAGCACCACTGATGCCTTAAAATATTAGGATACAACATGTTTTAATAATTTATTTCCTGTGACATCATCAATCACAGAAATGCTGTGCCCAGGGCTATATTTTTTTGGATGGGGGGTTGTGTTGTGTTAGCAGACATCGTATCTGTATATTAAAGAATTGGCACATTTTGTTTGGACAATTTGTATCTTGAAACATACTGTGCAGTGATTTATATGTACAGCACACACCTATGTTCCAAGCAGAGAAAGCTTCACAGTACATGTACACAAATTCCATACACTAGTTTTTAGTAGGAGAAATCCTTTCAGTATATCATGTTTATATATTCTTCCATATGTTTAAAAATATTTTCTTCTACAAAATGATGATGAATAACTCAGCTTCCTAATTGTAAAATCATATAAGTTTTGCTTATATTTCAAATGTGGACCTTCTTTAATTTAAAGATTAGTCTGGAAATTTGCATTTGCTGCTGATGTCTTTACTAATCAAAGTTGATATGTTTTTTAATAACATCTTTTCTTTAAAGCTATTCAAACATAAAATTGTCACTCAGAGCAGCTTCATGTAAGTTAGCAACCTGGAGTATGCTCAGGCCTATATAATCTGCCAGACAGTCCCACAAAAATATAATAGATCATCTACAAGGTGAGCACCTCTCCTATTACAGTACTGGCAGTAAAAAGTGATTGCATGCTCTTCACTGCAATGGTATTAGTGATGACCTGTGGGAGATACATTTTGTCTCAACACACTGATGAAATATTGTTAATTTGGTCAATGGTCTGAGTGCTATCCAGATAGATACAAAACCATATAAACTGCTTGTGTGATGGAAAAGTTAGACTAAAGCTTTATGTAGTATACAACAATATCCAGTACTTCTGCAGGATAAAATATGTCCAGTGGTGTAGGACCTCTGCTGTCTCGACACATCAATAAACTTTGTCCTTTAAAAATTATCCTTAGCAATTATGTCTTTACTTTTAAATGAGATGAAGGATCCCAGGTGCAAAGAAGCCCTTTTCCCACCCTGTCACTGTTGTCCTCACTGTGCAAATGTATACCCAAGAAATGTCCTCTTTAATTGCTTTGNTTACATTATATGGCAATTCTCTATCCTACCTTCTGGTAACTCCAGTGAAAGCAAATTGAGTTCAGTAAAAGCCTTCCTTCTGAATTTCTGTGTTATACAAATGCCCCCAATATCTTCCTTTTCCTTTCAGTTTTTATTTGGCAATTGCTTCTCGTCTTACTATAATTACCATGCTCCATTCATTTGAAAGCCATCTAAAGTTTTGATTGGGATGCACTGAAGCTACTCTTCCCTTGAGCAGCATAAATAAAGAAAATAATATTATACCTGTAATCTGAGTGTAGACTACCTGCATTTTGCTTTTATTTGAAGAGAAAAACATACCAGTATTTACTCTGGGAACAGGTTTTCTGGAACTGCCTCTGATGCGCTGACAGTTACAGCATTTTTTCTAAAGACTACCGTGTAGCAAGGGAACTGAAATGAGGAGCTTTAGGCAAAACTTATTGTTAAGATGTCTCTGCTATANGTTTTGCTTATATTTCAAATGTGGACATTCTTTAATTTAAAGATTAGCCTGGTAATTTGCATTTGCTGCTGATGTCTTTACTAATCAAAGTTGATATGTTTTTTAATAACATCTTTTCTTTAAAGCTATTCAAACATAAAATTGTCACTCAGAGCAGCTTCATGTAAGTTAGCAACCTGGAGTATGCTCAGGCCTATATAATCTGCCAGACAGTCCCACAAAAATATAATAGATCATCTACAAGGTGAGCACCTCTCCTATTACACTACTGGCAGTAAAAAGTGATTGCATGCTCTTCACTGCAATGGTATTAGTGATGACCTGTGGGAGATACATTTTGTCTCAACACACTGATGAAATATTGTTAATTTGGTCAATGGTCTGAGTGCTATCCAGATAGATACAAAACCATATAAACTGCTTGTGTGATGGAAAAGTTAGACTAAAGCTTTATGTAGTATATAACAATATCCAGTACTTCTGCAGGATAAAATATGTCCAGTGGTGTAGGACCTCTGCTGTCTCGACACATCAATAAACTTTGTCCTTTAAAAATTATCCTTAGCAATTATGTCTTTACTTTTAAATGAGATGAAGGATCCCAGGTGCAAAGAAGCCCTTTTCCCACCCTGTCACTGTTGTCCTCACTGTGCAAATGTATACCCAAGAAATGTCCTCTTTAATTGCTTTGTCTACCTGGAAAGAAAAAAAATGTGCTGCTCAGAGGTCAAACCTGAGCAGCAATAACTGTTCTCATTTGCCTTCTCCTATGGGCATCCAAATTCTTCAGGGAAGGAAGTCATGGATGCTAGGAATAATCTGCCTTGATTTCCCTAAACACAGACAAGTCACCCTTACTATCAAAAGCAGATTTACACTGAGTGCCTAATGCTAACACCCCCTGAATGTTTCATACTGCATGGGAACACTCCTGCAGACAAGTCCTAAGCACATTAGAGGAGGCAACAGGTGGAGATGATGTGCCAGGGAGGGACCAGAAGGCAATAAAAAGGCAGCATTGCTTAGAGCAATAAATAGTTGGCACTATACACCATCTTCTGAAAGAGTATCAAAAATCTGTAGTTGTAATACCCGTGCAGAGTGTTTATCTCATATATATGCTGCTCCTAGTATCTCAATATTGTCTGCAAACCTGGACATCCTCCCCAGTAAGCAGGGAAGTTGGGATATAATTTTAGGTTTTGTACATTGACAGTGCAGCCCAGACCTCACTCTCACTAGTGTGCACTTCTGTCTGATCATTGAATCCCTGAAGTAAAAAAATCCTGCTGAGATATTACACTTGTATGAAGTGGGAGGTGTTGCAATTTTATTTTCATCCATGAACTCCTTAACTAAGGATGGAATGGTACTTTTTTCTCATTTATTTATGTTCCCTGTATGGCCTGGATTTTGTTGCTAACTTGGAACAGCTTGTGTTTAAGTTATATGGTTAACAAAATTAATCAAGGCAGCTGATTGTTGAATATGTCCAGCCAACAGATAAGTGTTGAGATTAAAAAAGTTAAGGTATCAAGCTTTATCTGAAGTATAATAACACGGAACCTGAATACAAGAAGAAATTCTCCAAACTCTGGTCACTCAAGGGTGGGCTGTTCATCTGAGCATGCAAGCTAAGTCTGCTGGGGTGATAGTCTGGATAACTGGAATACTTACCCAGATCTGAGTGAGGATCCATTAAATAAAGCTCCACCTTGACAGGTGAGATACTGTTTGATTTCTTAAAGTTAGATGTAGCTAAGAGCACTGACAGTACTTGAAGCTACTCAGTCTTGCCTGGTTCATGCTCCCAGAATAAAATGGAAATCCTCCACTACTGAAATCACCTCTGGTGTCACTGAGGACATGTGCATTAGTTCACAACATTGCTTAGGTATGTAAATTATTCATTTTAACCTTGGTTAAGCTATTTGGCCTAAATTTCTGAGTTTATCCTGAAACAGCTGTGAACTGTGGCTAGGCTGCAGGGTTACTCACAAACAGATGCATGTCTTTGATGGAAAGAAGCATCTGGAAGAGGTAAAGAAATGTCTGTATTCATCTTGTCATCAAACCACTTCAAGGAGAATGCAAAAGACAGAAATGACATTAACAATAGATTTGGAGAGTTGCATCCAGTGTAGCACAGGAAAAGGTCCTGACTGTGACATCTGATGCAGAAGCAGTTGTGTGACATCCAGTTGCCTCTTAGGCTTTTCCTCACAGGGAAAGCCATAGCTCAGGAACACCCTTTTAAGAACATTTCAAAGGTATGAATGCTTAAGGAAGCATTTCTTTGAAGCTCTTTGTAATCTGACTTAAGTGTTCCTGAGGTGGCAAAGTCTGGGCATTACGGTCTTTGAGCTGCTCAGTGCTTTCATTTCAAAATTTAAAACCACAGTTTAAATTACTTAAGACTGTAAAAACTACAATATATATCTGTGACATTGTGTAAGTGTCCTATAACCACCTGGGCCTTTGAGAATTCAAATTTTACATTTTTTTTATTTAATGGAAGAAGGTACTCATTACAATACCCACAAGCATTGTATGAATTATCAGGAGAGAAATGATTTGCTTTCTTTTTATTTTCCATTCCCTATATTATTTGCTTTATAATTTTTTTTCTGCAACTGAATACAATTTATGCCTTGAAGCTTTTAAGTGTGGTAGCCTACTAATTGAAACAGTAAAGCTTTATTTAAGATTTTGGAAGTATTTGAATTGTACTGATTTGCAAATATAAGGCTTTGTGTATTTTGAACTTTTAGAACTTGAACTGTAATACTATGCAGACCTTAAACATGGTAGGTTTTCTGAATACAGAGAATAGGCTGAGTAAAAGACATTGTTTTCCCTTTAAAAATGGATCCAATGACATCAGTTAGTTATCTTCTTTTTCTATAAAATGTATGAGCATTGAGTTGCCCATTTCAAACACAAATCCTAACTGGAATGCTGTAGCCCTGGGATCAGTGTGCAGAGTGTTTCCATCTAGGAACTCCATTTTTCAGGTAAGGTTTGTTCTGAAAGCAGATGAGAAGGTTGGGTTTTTAGAAGAACTACATTTCCCTAAAGTTTCAGATAGTGGGAAAGCCAAGTCCTGTTATTCATTCCCATTCATGGGAAGTTTTGTCCTCTGTTTACCCCTTCCCAAGGAGCTTTTCCTTTTAGTCTTGTACAGTGAGAGCTGATATATTAACTTGACTCTGTCCCTTAGAAAGCCATTATCTATCCCATTGCTGTGAACTGTCTGAAATGTGACTTTGGTATGATGCAGTCAAGACAAATATAACTACTTCATTATATTCAGACCCCTTGCCAAGCAAACATCCAAGCTATCACAGTTGTTTGGGTTTTTTTGGGTTGTTGGGTCTTTTTTTGGGAAAAGGCATCCCTTTGTTGAGACTATTAGGTAACTGAAATGACAAACAAAACATTTGTTTTCTCATGAAGTTTTAGCATATAAAGCAATTTGTGTAGAATTTCATCCCACTGCACATGACGTTACTAATTCTAAATTCCATTTACAGGTTTAATTTTCCAATCCTCACATTTTTATTTTTTTAAAAAATCTTATTCAGTGTTTTTAAAGCTGTTATTGCAAATCAAGCTCTTAAAAACATAAATTATCAGACACAATTGCTTTCAACCACATTATCAGCAAATGGCTAGAGTGCAATCAAACTAAGTGCTTCTTCCTGTTGTCTTCTACACACACACACCCTGCAGATGAAATCACACTCAGCTAAAGCAGCTGCTGAAACCTTTTTTCTGCTTTTCCCATGTGGCAAGTGAAGGGAAGAGCGTGTCCCTGCGTGGCAGTACCACCACTTCCCCTATTCCACTTTCTTTCCATTGCATGAGCAGGCTGTTAGTTGCACTCAAGGGACTGAACTCCGCTTTAGAGGGGTCATGTTCCCTCTCATGACAGCTGCTGTGCTTTCCCCGTTTTTCTCTGTGTATTCAGTGGTCATTTTCTTAATAAAAGAAGTCAGACACCCCAGTGGCCTTGGATGTGCCTCCGAGTAAGAGCAGACACAAATCAAAGGACCTGGAATCTCTCTGAGCACAATATTATGATCTCGCCTGCAGGACACTTCTAGGAGATGCCAGAGCTGGTAAACACTGTTCAGCTGGGAAGCTCATTTTCTATGCTGTATAGTTGCTACAGTAGGCTGCTATACTTCAGGGGTCTGGAAAAAGAGACAAAGGAATTCTCACTTTGGGAGAAATCAGCATCTGACACAACACTTTAATTCTGACAGAATAATTCAATTTTAAAAATGGTGATATTTCAAGAACAGGCTGGTTTTATTCACTGAGATGGGAATAGTGAAATTCCCACGGGTATTAGTTCAATTTGTTTCACTGGACACTGGTGAACACAACCAGGTTTGTATCAGGCGATGGTTTGTAACCATTTGTAATGACCTCAGCTGAGTATTAGTCAATGTAATTTTGCTGATCTGATCCCTAGGGAAGTCCACAGTCAAAGGGACTGGGATATATGATGGTTACATCCACTGAGTTTCTTAAGCATGCTCTGTTAAATGTTTCAGGACTTAACCCCCAACGTGGCCTTGTCCATTTTTCCTTTGATCCACAGTAGATACTCATATTTTTCCTACAATACATCCTTCTTGTTCACTCCTGGTGGTGTTTAACTGAATCTCGGGTAACCTTTTCTGACAAATGTGTCTGTGTACATGTCTGTGTTTCCCATTTAATCTCTCTACACGGTGTATAGATCTCACACATCCATATGCACACCAAAGCTCATGACTCTCACTGAGGGCAACCTGGGTCCTCTTCTCTGAAGCTGCAGCCAGCCTCTCCTGCAGAAATTTTGCCACGTTTATCTTCTGTCCTGATCCAGAATGTGGAGATAAAGTGTCTCCTCTTCTAGTTCCTCCTTTTTGTTTTTCAAGCACTTTTCTTTGCCTTTCGTTCTCTTCTTCGGTGTTTCTTCAAAAACTCATAGATGAAGTCATGTTTATTGTCTTGTCTACCTTCTCTGCCTAAATCTTCCAGTCTAAATATTCAAATCCCTTCTAGACCCTCATTTGTCTTTGGATGTTCACTTCCTTCTGCCTTTCTTGATGAATGTACCTCCCTTCAGTTTTTACCATTTTTGAGATGGCTTCACCTTTGACCTCAGCTGCTTCTCCAAGTACTACTTAAACCTCCTTACAATTTCTTGTCTAAGATAATGTGTGACTTCTAAATTTTAAGGTGTGTGTTGGTGTCAGGAACGGAGGCAAGAGGTGCTGTTTAGAATTGGTGTTTACAATTTGTCTGTACATACTTTCTGCTAATGTATCTTGTATGGAAATGACAATTCAGTGAGGTATTTCCCAGTCAGAATGAACTTGCTTCACCTGTTTTTCTGGTGAAAATTTTGCTTACTAACGCACTAAGCAAAGGTTGATTACTGATATAGTAAGCAAAGTAACATAACAATTCATCACTTTCAAGTACAAATTCATAAAGCTTGCAAGGACAAAATTTTGCCCAGTTTTTCCAGATTTTTTCCTTCCCTATTGCATTTGCCAGTGTAGTAGTTTGGGTTTTTTTCCCCACACCCTCTGATACCTAAACTATTATTCTTTTAACAGATGCCTAACTTCATTTCAGAAGATCAATAGAAGTATTTTTCTGTTTTCACTTCACAGATAGTTTTACACCACCTAAGACATGACTGCTGAAGTGTATCCAGTTTCTCAAAGAAATAATTAATTCAAAACCAAGAAATAAAAACAGCGAACAAAATAACTGATATATACTATCATTGTTTCACTGAATTGAAATCATACCCAAGGACTCTAAATTCATAGTTGTATTTCCATTCTTTAGTTAGCAATGCAGATGACTGGACTTGCCAGATGCTGTTCAAGGGAGATAACTGTATTATATTCAAAATGTTGAGTCCCATGTTGATGCCCAGCCATAAGCCAAAGGTTTGCATCTGTTCAATGGCCTAATAGAAATTCAAACTGCATTGCCAAAAATGAATCCAAAAAAAAGTTCAGCTTTATCTATTTTTACCAGGGAACTGTAAATGAATATATGTCATACTTTTGCTTGAGTTGGTATACACTGGACTTATTGGCAAGGTTTCTTTTCTGAAAGCAGTTATTTGAAAGCATCCATGTTAGGAAGCATGCAAAAAACTTTGCGCTACTGTATTTTAAACTTGGCCCATGGACAGAATAAGTGTGTACTAATCTGTCTATCTGAGCTGGTACATCAAAATATTCTAGAAAAGTATGTAGCCTCTTCTTGATAACATGGCCTGAGTAAGAAGATTGAGTGTGAGCACTGTATGTGTGTGTGAGGAGCACCCCAAACTATTTGTTCTGAGAAGGGTTTTCCACCAAAACTCGTAACAGCAAACGGAAATTAACAAACCTAATTATTTCTTAAGCTGATCACAAGTAGTAATAAACAGCAACCAGAGGACCAGCAGTAAAACTGGTCACTTTGAGAAGCAATATAGGAGAAACATGAAGATCTAGAAGGAGGGAGAGACACTGAGGAAGAAATAGGGGGGGCTGGTGGGTGGGTGGTTCTGGCGCTGTGCAGGCAGGGACATGCACTGGTGTGTGCCTGGGAGCTGTCTTGGTACGGGGGCAACAGGGGAGTTATCCCTGTTTTTCCCCATGACAAAGTACCAGTTATCCTATAGCAACAATAAAACAGTATCTTTGATGCTGGAGAAACTGATCATTATAGCAATAGATTTGGACTTGCTGCATCGCTATGTCAGTGACTGGACATCAAATCTGTTTTAAACACTTGCAGCAAGTCCATCTTCACTATGTCTCACTGAAAAAACACAGCTAACTTTCTGTTCCTCTCCCCACTGCACAAAGGCCATGAAAGATGTCCTGTATTTCCTTGAGCAAACCTGGTCATGGAATATCTGCCAAAAAAAATACATTTAGTCTGACATTGCAATGCAGATGCAAAATATACAAGAAAGAAAGGCAACAATGCTGAGGGATGCTGGGGTGCCCACATATTTATAGCTGTGAAATGTGCTAGCTTGACAAAGGCACAAAGGCAGCCAAGTGTACTCAAACAAAATTGCAGCGTTGGCAGCTGTGTCCAGGGACAATAGGTACCCGTAAAATTCCTCATGTGGAAATCATGGATCTAGCATCTTGATATTTGCTTTAATTCTTTTCCAAATCTTTCTCATTTTTTTTTCGTTCAACTACCATTTGCTTTTTTTAACTCCCCAGAAGAAAGGTAGACTATATTTCCATGTGGTGTCCATTAAAATGTACACCAACAAATACTTACTGATGCTATATATGTGCATTATGTAATTTCTATGCATTAGCAATTATAAAATACTGTAAGAGTTTGCAAAAGAACAGAGATGAGGTAAAAACCTCACATTCCTCTTCAGAGCTTATTTTGTCTGAATGCTATTTGACATATAGTATGTCTTTTGTAACTAAGGATTTTGTGTGTATGTCTGAAAATTTATATTTGTTCTTAATTCAGAGAGCAAAAGAAATAGCAAATCCATGGACATCAAAACAAGTTATACATTATTGCCTCCACAGAGCAAAAAGCAGACTGTCAGGACTGTGTTCATGCCCTGTTCTCCCCTAGAGCTGTAAACATGTCCTAATCTTCTGCTTGTGCCACTCTTGTTCTTTCTTCCTTTAAACTGTACCATATCAGGCTTTACTTTTCAGACTCTTTGCTTTGGTTTGGTTTTTGTTTGGTTGGTTTGGGTTTTTTTGGTGATTGTTTTTCTTCTACTGGGGGGGGGTGGGGTGTTTTCTTTGTTTGTTGTTGTTTTTTTTCCCAGAATAATTTACTTTCTTCATTTTTCTTTTTCCTTTATTTTCCTACTACTCCTAATGCTATTTTTACAATTTATTGCACAAGATGAGTAGCCTAGTAAAATGATTCCATAAATGCATTATATGGACTATGGGGTCTGTATACCAAGCTCCAGAATCTGTATACCAAGCCATAAATATACCTATCATATAATTCCAACGCCCCTGCCATGGGCAGGGATGTCTTCTGCTAGACCAGGTTGCTCAAAATTCCGTCCAACCTGGCCTTAAACACTTCCAGGGAGGGGCCATCTGCAGTGTCTCTTGGCAATTTGTTTCAGTCCTTACCACCCTCACAGTAAAGAATTTCTTCATAATATCCAATCTGAAGCTACCTTCTTTCAGTTTAAAACCATTATTCCTCATCCTATCACTGTACTCCCTAATAAAGAATCTCTATCTTTCCCATAGACCTCCTTTAAGTGCTGAAAGACTGCTGTAAGGTCTC